>WHYT01014590.1:146200-203722 GCA_009806455.1 Tetrax tetrax
GCCAGCCTTAGGCCAATTGCATATTTAAGTTGTATTTTCCTTAGAATCATATCACTGTGAATGGCTTCCCAGTCTGTGCTACCACTGTCAAACTTCTTTGTAAATGGAGCAAAAAGTCTGTGTTTTCAGATCTCTAGCTCTAACTTCACAACTGAATTGACATAGAAAAAAGTTGTCTTGAGAATGTGACCACTGACAAAACTGCCAAAAATGAGCTGGCTGAGAAGGTTTGGGGTTTGGTTTTTTTTTTTTTTTTCCAGAAACTGCTGGAACTTTAGAATGAATTGAACAAACAGTTTTTGGAGTTCTTATATTTGAGACTATTTCAATCAGACACAGCAAAAGGCAGGAGGGAGCAGAAGAACTCTGTGTTTTCACTGAAGAAGTGATTGAATTTTTTTCCCCACTTGGGGAAAATTGTCACTCTCATATTCAGTGAAAACATAATCTCAAGGTACTTAAAGCTGCCAGCAATATATACTTGCTCTTTTTGGGAAGCCACATTTATTTCAATAGAAATTGAATAATGTCATCTGGAAATTAAGCCCTTGTTAAATCCTCTTCCATATGCTTGATGCAAATCCAGCTGAAGTGAAATGTAATGATATGTAGATGGGTCCCATGTGAAACAGTAATACATATATGATGCTTTCCTTTCTTTCTGGTCAGAAGCAGGTGTTACATGCTTTCTTTGTTAGATAAAAGAGCAGAAAGAGAATCTAGAAATGCGCACAGAGTAGAGACTTTAACAAAGGAAGTAGCTTGTTCAGCCCATTTGCCATCTGTCTCAGAGAATGGAAAAATTATAATTATGATGGTAAATTTTTTTTCACTGTATGTGGGGATGAATTAAAAACTCCTGTGATTTTATGTTGTAAGTGACAATTCTAGTCCTGGCCAGACATTTTACTATTGTAGTGGTGATTTGGCTTTACACATTTACTTAAGGAGAGAATTTGGGTAACAGTTTAGGGGGTCACAGAATGTGAGGGGGTCAGAATTTACTGAATACTGGATGAATAAATTGTCTCTGCTAATCAGAAAAATCTAGACAGGAAATACTACATCCATAGAGTAGCAATCAATGAAACAATGTCCAAATGAATGGATGTACTGAATGAAGTTCTGCAGAGATCTGTCTTGCTTCTGGTATAATCCAGTAATATTGATAATGATGTGGATTAAATGATGGAGAATGCCCTTATTAAATTTGATCATGACATGAAGGGAGGTCAGACTGCAGATATGCTGAAGATAAGACTAAAAGTCAAAATCTCCTTAACAAACAGGTAAAATGGACTGAAGAATGTAAGATGCTTTTAAATACGGACAGCAGCAGGCAGCATTAATCAAATGTGAAAATATAGTTTGGAAAGCAACTGGCTCTGTAGCAAATTGCAAAAAATGAGTGGCTTTGGTGGATTACAAATAGCATGTGAATCAACAATGTGATACTTCTGATAAAAAAAAAAAACAAATGTCACATTGGGTTGCATAAACAGGAATACAATTTGTGAAATCTGAAATAATCCTTCTCCTTTGCTCAGTGTTGCTAAGACTGGTGCTGTAGTGCTGGTAGGTACTCATCACTTCAAGAAAGATGTGCTAGAATCTGGAGGAGACCAGTGGAAATTATCAGAGGTTTAGGAAATACACTCTACCAAGGAAAACTGAATTAGTTGCTTTCTTCATCTGAAAAGGGAGACTTTCTGGTATTATTCAAATGAATATAGCCTACTTACAAAGTGAAAATTAACTATTATGTTGGTGGATTGCACAAGAAGTAAGGAGTTTAAATTATGACAGGTAGAAATCAGATTAGTCATTAGGAAAAAAAAATAATTTTGCAATAAGGATAGCAAAGCACTAATTGCCTGGAGAGTTATTCAGGCATCTTTAATAAACATCAGTTAAAATGACCCAAGAATAATTGAACTTTGCCTTGGATGCTTAGAATTAATCAAGAGACTTCGGTCTTTCCAGCCTGACTTACCGATGATTCAGTGATGTGCCAAGAGATGTACACATAAAGTTCAGGAGAAGAGGATAAAAAAAGAGAAGGGCTTGGTTGAGAGTCAGCAGTTCTTGAAAGCCAGTTTGGAGGGAAAAGTAACAAAAATTAAAAGCTGGGACTTTATGGGAAGTGAAATTATCAAAAGTCACACGTGCATCCTGACCCACTGCACTAGCTTCTGCTGTGTTGCTCCATTTGGATCTAGGAATGGGTGCATTTCCTTCTTTGTCTGGTAATTTCAGAGCCAAGCTGCTTCTCAGCTCCTCCCACTTGTAAGGAGCAGCCCGGCTGTGGTTAATCACACAGGTGTTGCCAATATGAAGGATTTTTGTAGTTTTAGTACTATTAGCAGAAAATAAGTGGTTCCATCAGAGGGCTAAACAGATAAAACCACAGCTGGCTGGAAAGTCAGATGGTGTAACCCAAATAGGCCTGGAAATGTGTCTTTTACACAGAAGACTTCTTGTGTTATTTGGGTAAAAGGTGGTAAAGCTTTGATATCTGAATGTGTTGTAATATGCTTAAAATGAGAGCTTGTGAGGGGTTTATACAGAAGTATAAACATAAAAATGTTGATATTTAGTGACTGGAATAAGGTACTATAACTATGCTTTGGGATAAATTACATTAAACAAAGGTGTGGATGAGATGACTTTGTTATGAAAGGGCCTGTTTTGGGGAGGGCTTCTGCAGCACTTTTCCTAAGGTGCCATCTTGGATGCCAGGCCTGCCTGGCCAAAACTAGCACTACCAGCAGATTTTGCCTCACAAGAGTGCTCCTTTAACAAAAAAGCGTTAACTTTGTTGTCATATTTTTTCTTATGTATGACATCTGCTCAGCCTGTCAGTGTGACTAGTTAGGAATAAACCTGTCCAGAGAAGCAGATGTGCCAGGTGACTTATCCCAGCTGAGAGCTGTGGGAGTGCAGCTGGTTGTGGTGATGCTGGAGATGTCGGTGTGGCCCTGGGGTTCCCCCCCCGGCCACCCCTCTTGCCCCCTAATTGTCCCCCGTCATGGTTCTGATGGCTGCTGCCAGCTGGGATGGGACAAGGCAGGGGCAGGTTTCCTGCTCGCCACTCCCTCATAGCTGAGGCAGGATCTATTGTGCTAATATCTCAGTCTATAACTTATGGGTGGCACTCGCACAAAAGTGGTAGTTTATTTTATACAGGGCTGTTTGCAGTGGGCTGCAAAGCCCTGCAGAGCAGCCCTCACTCGAGGCAGGAGGCATTGAAGCCTTTCAGAGGTCTTGCACTTAGGGGTGAGTTGGCCTTGCTTCTCTGAGGTGTTTTTCTACTCTGTCATTTCACTGTTTCTGGGACATCTATTCTGTTACAACTTGTGCTGTCATCAGTGGCATTGCCCTGGGATGCTGTGGGCAAAACTGAGGTAAGCAGGAGTTTAACGTAATATTGTTGTATGTTCACAGACAAACGTATGCTGATAGTATCTTTCTTTTTTCCCCCTCCCCCCTCGCTTCAGGACTTCTGATCTAAGTAACTAATCATCATGTCCGACCCTGTTGTTCTGCGTAGCATCAAGAGATTGGGAGAGGATAACTATGCTTTTGACCTGGATGGCAAATGTAAGAAGTTTATTCTTCAGACAGCTTATTTTATAAAGCATGTAAAATAGGTGGTGGGTGGCCTAAGTAGAGCAACTAGTTTACAGACTATAAAGCAGATATTCTGTGGAATAAATTCAGAGTTATGTGGTACCTACTGTTATGGCTATGATGTCTGCAAAACAACTTTTCTGTAAAAACTATGTATAACAATCCCTACTTACAGACATTCTTTACTTAACAACCTACAAGTTCAGTGTATGTACCTAAGTTTTTATACTCAGCATGCTGGTGTCTAAGTAAAGGGCCTTTACAGGGATGGGGGGAAGTTTTGTCTTCCATAGTTTCTAGAGCTGCTTTCAACAAACACATATATCTGTAGTCATACATATATTAGTCAGAATTCTTATGAGCTATTGCTATGCGAAGATCTGCATCCTTCTCATCAGAGCTTTTCCTCTTTTCTTCCATTTTTCCTTTGCAATGTGTACTTTTCCATTTCACCAATCTAAATGCAGCAAGAGTCAAGGAGAAACATGAAGAGAAACTGCTAAATATTTTGAGTTTTATTTCTAAGACTTGAGAAAAGCAGACAAAGAGGAAGGTGTTAAATATAAGTACAAAAGAAAGCAAAACAGTAGCACATAATGGAAGATAAATTACAATACAATGCAATGTACATGTTCCTCACGTAGAGTAAAAAGGGTTCACAAAATGCTTCCACCACTCAGATATCACCAGATTCCCTAAGCATACGCACGTTTTGTACTTTCGGATTCCCTGACAGCTATGGCCTAATCCTGGAAGTGTTTAAGCTTTCATTAAAAACATTCTCCTAGGACCCAATTAAATGCTTTAGACCGTGCATGAAATAGCCTGTGTTCTAAACACAGGCCTTACAGGGATTTACAGATGTGGCATTCACTCCCAGTTTCACCTGCTTCATCACAAAAATAGGTGCGCTTGGGTCAGCTCTGAACAAAACACAGCTTGAGGAGGAGAGATTTTTTTTTTTTTTTTTTTAATTTTGGGTTCTCTTTTTTTTTCCCTTTTAATTCATCAGATGTGTTGTTAGAACAATCAAGCTGGATAGTGACAAAAACTATGCAATTTTATTTCACTTTAAATACTTTATGACAGATTACCTCCAGAAAACTGGAGACTCATGTTAAATGACAGTCCCTTTCTCTTGGAACTATTTTTCACCAACAGAAAGAAATAAAGCAAACCACACTGGACTGAGTTACAGTTAATTTTTTCCCCTGCCTAAATGTTGTGGTTTTGTTTAATAAGGGGGGCCTAAGGTGGCAGCTTCTGTAGGAAACTGCTAGAAGTTGCTCCCCTTTGTTCAGTGGACTCGGCCGGGCCCAGGGCGGACCCGCTGCTGGCCAAGGCCGAGCCGATTGGGGGAAGATGTGAAGCAGCTGAGCGGGGGCAGAGGCGCAGAGGGGGAGGCGCGAGCCTTGTGGGCCTTGCAGGCCTCACCCTCTGGCCTCCCGCCGGGCTGCCGACTGGGCCCGGCTCGTTCCGGCCTGGCTGCAAGAAGTGGAGAGGAGATGAGATGTGAATGAGATGTAAAAAGATCCTGAGAGGCGTCTGCCAGCCTGTTGTGAAGAATTTTTCTTGTGAGGAACGGCTGCAGAGGCCAAGGTCAGTGAAGGAGGGGGAGGAGTAATGCGGCTCCTGGCCAAGATTCCCCTGCAGCCCGTGGTGACGACCATGGTGGAGCAGGTTGTCCCCCTGCAGCCCATGGAGGTCCACAGAGGGGCAGAGATCCACCTGCAGCCCGTGGAGGACCCCACACCAGGGGGAAGTGGATGCCTGAATGCGGCTGTGGCCCGTGGAGGGCCCGCTGGGACAGCCGTTCTGGAGAGACTGCACTCCGTGGAAGAGATGACCCACGCCGGAGCAGTTTCACGAAGGACTGTGGCCTGTGGGAGGGACCCCACGATGGATCAGGGGAGGAATGCGAGGACTTCTTCCCCTGAAGATGAAGTAGCGGTGTAAAACAACACATGACCCCCATTGCCTTTTCCCCCCTGTGCCACTCGGGGCGGGGGGGAAGGTAGTAGAGATAATATTAAACCCAGAAGAGGGAGGGGTGGGGATAGGTTATCTTGTTCCCTGTCTCATTCTCCTGCTAGTTTTAGAAATAAATGAATAGTTTTCCCCAAGTCAAGTCTGTTTTGCCCATAACAGTAACTTTAAGGATTTCTTCCTGTCCTTATCTCAAACCTTAAGCTGTTTTTCTTATATCATCTCCCCCTATTCTTTTGGTGGCTGGGGGCAGTGAGAGAGAGACTGGATTGGGGCTGAACTATGACACTAGACAACAGCTCAGGTTTAAGGTGGTCCAGCCTCAGCTTCTTTCATTCTGTGGGAACCATACATCTCCCTTTTGTTAAAATTTGTGGCATGCAGCAAAATCCTTCACGTAACCATATGTATAATGAAATTTCAGACAATAATCAAACTTTTTCAAGACCTTTCAACTGATTTTTAATGAGAACCATCTTCAAGCCTCTCTCCCTGCTATATAACAGCACAGTGTCCCAGCTATAACTTGATCTGTCATGTCTGCTGTTATTTTTAAAACTTAATAGTTGCTGATTTATGTTAAGTCTGTATTTCAAAACAAGTGGTAATTCATTGTTTGGGTTTTGCATTTCCTTCCAATCTTTATCTGTAATAGGATGCCTCATAGGACCGTTGGCATAACAGTAGAGTTTGAATGCATTTGGAGTATTCAGTCTGAGGTTGGCCTAAGCTTTGATTGTGGTTGTCTTTGTAGAGATTGACTGATATCTGCAAGCTACTTGAAAAGCATGCTGTGGTTCTAAACCTCATGCTGAGCTGCCAAGTGCATTGTAAATAAGCTAGGTGCCTATGCTTAGCACCCTTAGATTATCCAAAGTGTGCTGTATACATAAAACTAGCTCTTTATTCATTGTCATGTGATGCATAGCAAATATTTTCTGCGTCAGCCCTTATGATGACATTTCTTTGAGGCCCCTGCAAACATAAGCTGTGTGACATCCTTAACAACATCTGTTGAAAGGGAGCTAAATCCAGACCAATTCTGGGGACTAAGGAGTTCCCCTACAGTATAATTATATCTTGTAGGTATAATTCTGTTCCTCTAAGCTATGACTCCTTAGAGAGTATCCCAAGAATAAACATCAGTGTGACACGTTCGTCTTACCCTCCAGGGGCATAACTGTCCCTCTTGCACAGGATTTGCAGTCTCTCAATTCTTGGAAGGCAAGAGTAAGAGCTACTGCTCCTCCTTTCAGGGAGCATGCACGGACTGCCAATAGAGTAGTTGTCCTTGATGAGACAGCGTCCAAGAGCATTAGCTGAATACTAGCAAACAGTTTGCAATGAAAACAAGTTGACTTTTGGCAACCATCCAGAATGTTTTATTTAGTGAAAATCATTTTGTGATCTAGGGTATTGAAAACCTGAGACTACTTCTTCAAGAGAAAGCAGGCAAAAATTGATATAAACTTACCAAAGAATTTTTGGACCCGTGTCAGTTCATGTCCCTGGCTACATATGTCAGTGGGAACAGGATGCTTATAACTCAGGAATGATCAGATCTCATGGGGTTCTAGGGTTTGTTTCACATGTCTGCAGAAGATTATGTACTTTAACAATAATTGTTAACTAGACTGTGCATTTATTTTCCCTAACAGGTAACAGCTTCAAGAAATCAAAGTAAGTCATGTACACAAATGGAACAACCAGTATTTCTAGGACTATTCAAAGAAGTTAATGTTATCGGATCAAATTGACAGATTTACAGAATATATGTTATTTAATGAAAAGCTGTTCTCTGGGACTTGAACAGCCGTGTTTGATACAACTAACACAGGTAGACCAAAACAATTCTAGAAACCTTTAAAAACATAGAGTAATGGCAGAAAAAATATAGTCTTTATTCTGAAAATGTTTTTGATATTCAAATTTATCTTTCCTCAGTGCTTTTAGTTTGAGAAATTAGTTTTTCAGAGATTTTAATCAATCTTGATTAATGTCTCTTAAAGCTTAATTGTGAGACTTTAAAAGGAATTAGCTCACATCATTTGAGCTCAAATATTAAGATTCAAACATGGAATTCTGGATAGTTAAAAGCTGAAATTACTTAGAGACCTTGACCTTCAATATGAGATTTGAATGGGGTTAAGAGCCTCTCTCTTTCTAGATCTTGGGACAACTCTGTAGCAGACTGGACATCCTAATGGGTGCTGTAATTTGTGCTAGTTCTTTCTGACACAGTGTACACAGTCTAAGAACTACTCCTAGAATGAGGAAGCAAGAGCATCTCCTAATTATTATCTTTGTCAGGTTGCCCATCTCAGAGAGCACCAGCCCAGTATTCAGGGTCTACCACAGTCCTCGCATGTATCTTGAAACCCAGGTTCTGTTGGACTTCCACATGTAACACACATATGGTACTACCTACTACACTTATGAAGCTTCCTACAGGCTTTCTAGGATATGGTTTCTGAAAACTGTTAATTAAAAATATAGCTTGAATTCATTTGTTTAATTAAAAAAAATATTCAAATTCAAAATCCCTACTAATTCATCACTGAATGTACACAGCTGATGATTACTTGCTATAGTATGGATCCCATCCCTAATGGTGCAGCTAGTCCTTGAGATGTTAACTGATCATACAGCGTAGCAACACGTAATGTGAGCACTGGGAAAACCCTGAATGGTAGAGCAGGAGATTCCACTGCTACTATGGACATATAACATACAGGCAATATAAGAGGGAATGGGAAGACGATCTTTCTCTGTCTTAAAGAAAGGACTAGCCAACAATTTGGATAGTAGATTTTTCTCTAACTGACCTCCAAGAACCCACAATCTGCATTATATCAACAGTATTTTGAGGAGCTGCTTATAAAGCAAAGCATAAACCTTCAGATTATTTTAACCTAACCCCCATTCTAGTCCCTGTCTAAAATTTAAAAGAACGATCAAATCACTGATTCCAAAGAAATCTGAAAGAAACAGCTTGTCTCTTAAAATTCTGGGCAAAATACCTGAAATAAAATGTAATTTCACAGAAGTAACCTGGAGAATAAAAGAATTAATGTAAAATCTTATCCTTTTACTAGGAATTTCTATACACATGAAGAACCTTTTATAGAGAAGAAAAGTGAAAAGTGAGTTAAGTTCAATTCTGTGTACTATCTTTGCATATAGAACAAAATATGTGCTAAAATATGAGTTTGTAATTTTATGTTTTCTGTTCTTGAAGGTCATCAGGAAAGAAAGAAAACAGTATTCATGTTGGCTTCTTTCAGCTGGTAATGAAAGCAATGGCTATAAATATTTTATGTGTGTTATGCTGCAGAATAAGTGAGAATAATCTATACAATTCCTTGGGGGAATAGACATGACTAAGCCAAACTTTTAAGGATTAAACCATTTGGCACGAAATCCTGACATTAAAGTCAATGAGAATTTACTAGAACCCTTTGTCATTTTGTCAGCTTGGTATTGATTATTGATATTTGTGTCATCATTGTCTATTAAGCACATCTACAGGTAGATATGGGGAAAAGAGTCAAGATTCACAGCAGGGATCTAGGTGACCTTGGTTCATTCTTATTTCTGCCAAAAATTTCCTCTGTGATATCTGGGAGATAATTTAGTTCCCTTGTAATTGCTCCATGTGTGTTGGAAGATTCAGTAACTATGGAAACTTGGGAATGCACAATACTGTGTGGTATGTCTAGTCTTTGGTGGGTCTTGGAATTCCATAGGGTGCATCTAAATTTTAAAATTAATGTAGTAGAGAGATATCTGACACAGCAGCATGCAAAGAGGTTTTACTGCTTCTGTTTGGCATGTAGCCTAAGCAATTAGCCTGTAATGTGACCAAACTAATATGGCCCTGACTGTAATACTGGGCTAGTGCAGTTACATCCGTGTAGCTTGTGCTCTGCCTGGCTGAGTATCTCAGCTCTTAGTTGGGTGGAGGGAACAGTCTGTCCACACAGAGGGCTATGTCTGTCAAGCAGAGGGGTTTGAATTCTGTAGCCTGCTTTGCACAGATGTTTAACTCCTAAAGTGCAGCAGTATGTTTGTATCAGATGTGCTGAGAGATTAGATCTCACATCTGTGCATTTTCTGGGTATTTTTTTTTTTTTTTTAATCAAGGAGATTGCTAGACTTCCCATGAGCAAGGTTTGCGAAACAGTGGGGGTGCTATGGTTTTCTTCTGACTTTTTTTTTTTTTTTTTGTAGAAAGAGCCTTTATTTACTTCTCTTTTATGTTAACTGATTTGTTTTTCTCTTTATCTTGTCTCTGCCCTAATGTCTGTTTTCCATATGTGCTCCAAATTCCCACCCTTTCTTCTCTTAGACAAATTATAGCACCTACAGAACCTGGACAGGTTCTTTAGCAGGCTATGATTCCTCTTTACAATCCTATTCCAAAATATAGGGCAGTTGATACTCATATTCTATATCGACAGTCTGATCTATATATTTACGCATGACTTCAACCTGAGAATCAGACTTCACACAATCACAGCAAAAGTAACTTCAGTTGCTGTATCTTAGCTGAGTTACCAGCTGCATGTGTGCATGCTCTTGGCCCATGGCAAATGTGAGGTAACAGGGCTTAGCTCAGTCCTTTTTTACTGCATACTATATCCTATTTCTATACATTTCTCCCAGATTAAGAACCAAAGCAGAATTGCCTGGCTCAGCCAATATATTTTAGAATATTAATTATGAGAATTTGCTCTGAGATGCTTAGTTGGCATTCTACCATAGCACCCCAGATTTTTGAGAAATTGTCTAACTCTATTCAGAGCTCTGAATAATACCCTAAGGCTTTTTCCTCCCCCTCTGTTCCCACAGAAAATCTGCAAAGCAGACTATATCTATGAATTATAATTACTATTCTTAATCTTTTAGCTAGTTTCTGGAATGATGATAATGTGGAATAGTATTGAGCTATTAATGTTATTCAGTAATACATTCATTCACGTGGTCAGACTCCACTGTCAACTAAAAGGGAGCTCATGATAATTTATGAGGCTGTAATCACAGGTGCAATTAGATTAGATTGGAGAGAGAGATTTGTCTTTCTGTATTGAAGATAATTCTGAAATTTAAAGAGAATGATTTTGTATCTGATCCACCTGATTAGTGATTTATCAGGATACAACCAGCATGAAGACTGCCTCTCAGAAGAGACCATATTTTTTCCTGTCTCTCTAGTTTCGATTTTCATCACCTATGGAAATTTTAATGATGGCTCTTGGTAGTTTCTGTGCAATTGTTCATGGAGTAGCCCAGCCAGCTGTGTTGCTTGTGTTTGGTGCAATGGCAGACACATTTATTGAATATGACGTTGAAATGCAAGAGCTTAAAGACCCAGGCAAGACATGTGTAAATAACACCATAGTCTGGATTAATGGTACTATTCATCAGAATGAAAAGAACGCCACAATAAGATGTGGGTAAGTAGTAGGTGTATTTGTTTCTTTTCCTTTGTTATTATGGCTTGTCAGAGAATGTATTGCTAGTGAAAATCTGCTTCAGCCTTTAAACCTCACATTTTCTACCCATAAAGCAGAAAGGGGGCATGGTTCTTGTTACAGAGTCCTGTTTCTGAGCTGGAGATACTACCTGGAAGTTGAGAAGGTCAGCCTGGGTCAAGGTCTTTCAGCTATAGATGTCAGCAAGGATATTCTTTAGTGATGATTGTTCTGATAACAGATGTATCCGCTACACATCTGAGTTCACTAATCTGTTTTCTCTGATGACACTGCAGGTAATAACGACTTCTGGTCATTCTCGTTAGGACTTAGGCATCTATAGGTACCTGCTGACTTCCAAGCAAGTTGGCTAAACTTTAGTCATTGGAGAGAAATAACCACTTCCAGGATGCAATTCATCTTAGCTTGTGGGAGATGTCTAAGGCAGGTCAGATGAACTGCCCCATAAGAGGGCCTATTTCTTGCCATTAACTGTAATAAATGGAGTCTAGATGATTCATTCACATACAGGTATCTGTGAAAGCCAAATTTGAACTGGTAACCTTTCCTAAGGCTCACTTTTCAGTGCATCGTTCTAGGAGTCTCAGAGTGACATTTAATTAGATATTTAATTAGAATTAAAAGTTACTTGTCTAAAGGTTTCTCAAATTGAGAGCACAGGGGAAGTGATTCACATTCCTAGATATAGATGACTGGGGCCAAATTATTTGCTCCAGGCTGTCCAAGCCAGCACTCTGAGACAGGGCTGGCAGATAGAATATAGCATTTGCTACAGACCTCTGTTCCTCTGAAGCAGCAACTACGCAGCAGGCAGGATACATTAAAGCATTCAAAATGGTACTGGATATCTGTGTCAGGCACTTGAGTTGTTTCCGTGATTGTTTTTTGCAAGAGATCAGGTCAGGTGCATAGTGTTCCCGTTTGGTTTGAAATTTCAGTGTACCAAATTGTGGGTAAACAGAATAAAATTTGCCATCTGCAGAATGTTTTTTAAAAAGTTATCTAAAAACATAACCAGTAACGATCTGAAATGCCTGTTTCAAAGTAATCTGAATGCAACAGCAGCAACTCAGTGCCCTTCACTGGTATTAGGAGTAATTTAATACTCCTACTTGAGCTAAAAGAAACGATCATTTCAGATTAGCAAGTTTATGTTGCAAAGTAATACTGAAATTGACTTTAGCAGCCCTCATTTCTCTCTTTAAAGCACTGTTTAAATATGAGTGTTATTAGTTGGTATAATGGCACAAAGCAAGTGCATTCAACACCTAATGAAAACTTGTTGGGCAGCTCTTCCCTGGAACACCCTCTCCCCCGTGCTGTTTCAGAGCACGCAGTCAGGCGGGGTGTCTCAAAGCGTGCAGGGCTGCTCCAGGACGCAGAGCGTTTCCTGGTACCTGCCAGCACCCTCGCCCAGAGCAACAGGCACAGCCAGCAAACCAGCCCTGCTAGCCATAGGCTCACTATTGGGAAACAATGCCCCTGTTAGCAAAACAAGCTGACTTGCCAGCTGGTGTGACTCTAGCTTGAAGACACACCAGATTAGAAATCTGTGAGAAACTTAAAATACTTTTGGTAACTCTTCCCCCCCACCCCTCTTTTTTTCAGGCTGCTGGACATTGAACAAGAAATGACCAAGTTTGCAGGTTACTATGGAGGAATTGGTTGTGCCGTACTTGTGTTAGGATACCTCCAAGTCAGTACTTTGTTCCCTATTTCGATTTCAAATTTTGAATTACTAAATAATTAAGTTTATAATAATGATGTTCCCTTTAGCCACTTAGCTGCCTGTTTGAGCAGAGCAGATGCTTTCAGTTCTCATTCTGTCAGCTGAAATAGGTTAGCTCTGGCAATCTGAGGCCTCCTTACGTTTGTGCATGCATGCCTTTATACAAGGACAGTTTTACCCAGTGAGATGAATGAATGCTGCTCCTTTCACAACACAAGAACTACTTAATCAAGTGTGGTTACTATGGTAGCTGCATGCCCTCCCAAAATAACAGCTGAAGGGCATGCAGATTCCCAGTAGGCATCTCAACTGCGCTGAGCCCCGTGTTTCTATTCTAGAGATATTGCAGATCACTGTAGAGCTAGTGTTGAAGAAGAATCACACCCTACATATTCTGTACTAATGGTTTAATCCTTATGGCTGAGATGAGCCACAGGCTTGGACAATTCTTCCATAATCTGCTGAAGGGTCCACTGCTTTTGAAGCTTTTTATAATCACAAAAATCACTTGTCATTCTCCTTCCTGATAACTATCCCAGAGTTTTGCTGAGGTAGGATGGCAGCCATCCCTACATTACTTACAGCTGTAGATGGAAAAATTTTTGTTCGTATGGCATTCATGTAACAGCACAAGTAATTTGCATCTGCTCTTAGCCTATCAAATGCTTGATCCAGAGGCTTTATAAAATTGTTGGATTATTTAAAGATCAAAGGCATAAACCAACTATCATGTCTGTGTAGCTAGAATGTATTTTACTGCAATAGTAATTTTATCAATAGCCAAATGGTTCTTTCCCATTTTAGCCAAATTGCTTTTTCCCATTTGTTGGGAGTAGAAAGACTTTTTACTGCAATTTATCAGCCACATTATGCTCTTCCCAGATCTGCCTTTGGGTTATGGCTGCAGCTCGTCAGATCCAGAAGATCAGGAAAGCTTATTTCAGGAAAGTAATGCGAATGGATATAGGCTGGTTTGACTGCACCTCTGTGGGAGAACTGAACACCCGAATTTCTGAGTAAGTAATCTAGAAAAAAACATATGCTACAGAGAACATTTTGCACTTCCTTCCAAAGACAATAGAGTGCCAGTAATCAGGCATCTGACAAACACCTTCTAATACAAAATACAGCTGTGTTCCTGGGAGCAGGGACCAGGCAGGACCCCTGTCTTCATACTGGGTGCCATGAACTGTTAAGTCACAATTATTTCCTTTTGTGCCTTGTCAGTTGGTACATGTGGAGTAGGTTTGGGGTGGTGGTTTTTTGCCAACTTGTCCTATCCTTCCCTTAGCCTCCTGTGCCCACTCCTTTCACAGTAATCCATAATTTGGCTGCCACTGCACGCTCCCTTGAGGCTGGAGATGTGGGTTTGAACTTCCCAGAAAACAAAATTACATTAGGGCACACTTTGCTTTTGTTGGCTTTTAAAAGAGAAGAGTGGGTCTTGCTTAATCTTCTGCTAAAGAAGGTACAAGCACCTACCTTTAGGAAGTGACTGAAGGTAGATAGAGAAACCTTCATATCCTGAGTAACCATTTAGCTCTGAGAAAAGCAGAATTTAAAGCTTGCTCCTTTTAGTGGTTCCTGTTTACAGAAGGCAGCTGTGAGGGGAATATGCCGACTCTAGATGGCTCCCTGTTCTCAGTCGTGTCTGCATCATAGTAGTCACATCTGCAGAAGATGTGACTTCTGTAAGTTGTAGGGGATTTTAATTGCCTTTACTCACTGCCCAGTAGTATCTATGGCTTTCTGTGGTGTTCTTTTTATGAAGAATAAATGCCAAGTGTAAGTCACTGTGAAGAATTTCTCTAGCAAAGAACAGGAACTTAGCATGTATTTGTCTAATAAAAAACACTTTGTGCCCTGTTTTTTCAAACAACATTGTCCTGTGCCTACAAAAAGCTTGCTGACTGCAAAGAACATTCTCCAGAAAAAAATATAAATATGTGCTTCAACTCAACACTCTTTAAGTAAGTTTTTCGATAGAGAACTGTAATTCCACTTGATACATCAATGAGCTAACAACTTTGCACAACTCAGCGCCACTTGCCCCTATTTATTCCTCTCAGGGGTGAGATAGTAGCCAAGAGTGGCAGAAGTATAGTAACTGTTCTGCTTTAAGCCATTTTTTTCTGTGTTGGCAATGCATAAGGGAGAACAAATGAACTCCGCGGCTGCCTAGAGGTCAAATGATGTTAACCGCTGCACCACTGTCCCCCATGTGATAGAGCTGTCATGTTTTCCCTCTGTCTCCAGTGACAAAGTATCCCTCCTCAGTTTTCTGACTCTCCCTCTCATTTAGAGAACTACCACATAGAGTGGAGAGAGGAAGCAGGAGGTGGTGGAAGGTGGAACTAGAAGAGAGTTACAGCCCTCCTCCCTTTTCCTGCCCCCTCAGCAAGGTGGTATGGTAACATTCTCAGTGCTCTGTGATGGGAGGAATGCCATCTCAGTTATATTATTTTTCCATTATCAGATAGCTGCATCCAGCTGGGATGTCTCTGCCCCCACCTTTGAATCAGCTGAGGCATGGTAGTAAGGGGGAGTGCTGGCAGTATGACTTTTCCTGGGAGAGCACAGCATCTTCTCTGCAGTATTCATGCATAAAAACTTTTGGCCATTGCAAAGGCACCAGGTTTTCTCACTGTAGCCCAGGGTTTTTGAAGGGGTGATGGTGGAAAGAATAGGGGTGAGGAAGGGCCCTCTCCAAGGGGAAGCAACTAAATCAAATGTAGCCAAGACCTACCACACAAACAAGATATGCTCACCGGTCTTCTGATGGTTTTTGTTGTTGTGGTTTTTTTTTTTTTTTCTAGTGATGTTAACAAAATTAACGAGGCTATTGCTGACCAAGTAGCAATCTTCATCCAGCGCTTAACCACCTTTGTGAGTGGATTCCTACTGGGATTTGTCAGTGGCTGGAAATTGACCTTGGTTATCATTGCAGTCAGCCCTCTGCTTGGGGTTGGAGCAGCTGTCTATGGTTTGGTAAGTGAATTGTAAGAAGTTCCTGTTGAGGTGTGATGAGCAGGGAAGGTCATGCTGTAGGGTTGGGAGGACTGGTGGAAGAGAAGGCTGTTACACCCCTTTAAAGTCAAGGGAGGCAGATTACGGTCATAGCAGCACTCGGGGTTAGGGGAGGCTGGCTCTGATTCCCAGAGTAATATACCCTGCTTCTAAGATGGGAGTGTAAACACACCTTCTATTGGGTCCCGTGGATTATGGTTGCTGAGATCAAAACCTGGCCTACACCTTCTCACTATCGCTACACACCTGGTTGAGATGGTTACTAAACACGGGGCTTGATTTCTCTATGTAGATTAGGGACTTTTAGTGATGATTGACTTTTGGAGCTGTAAAATATTTGAAAACAACTGCTCAAACTTACCTCAAGCTGTCCCTGCTCCTGGCAGCTGCTGCATCCTCTCCCACTTGTTCCTGTTCTACTCCTCTACCCACTCCCTACAAACTCCCTGTTACTGTGCAGAGAAAGGACAGTGAAGAGGGAAACTGCAGGATCCTCTGCCCTCTCACCTCCTCTCCCACACCCAGCAGGGCTGGGCAGTTCCTGCTCCTCCTCTGCATTCTCTCAGACTCTGCTCTTTGGTTGGGTTCAGCCCTCTGGCTATCTCACTTCTTCCACGTCAAGAACAGTTTGCTATCATTTTACTATCAAGCCTCTAATGTGACCCTAACTAATTTCTCATCTTCTTGTTCTCCTTTAGCACCTTGTGCTGACTGCAAGTAGATTACATGAATAATGACTCAGTGTAAAGAGGGAGGACAGAATCCAGGCAGGGGATGAAATAAACCCCAAAATGCCCCTTTCCCTCATTTGTAAATTCTTTGAGCTCATTGCCCTTTATATTTGTTATTTTTTACCCTTTCCATTCTTATTTCTCTGTCCTCATCTCTTTGCTTTCACATACTCACTGCTAAGTGTTTTCTTTTTATGATTTCCAGCCCAAGTCTTTATTTTTTACCATAAAGAAAACAGACTCAAAGTCAATCTAGCCTAGTTTGCTGTCACCAAAAGTGGCTAATAGAAGCCTGGGGCAGGGTATTTGAAGAGAGAAAGCAAATAATGACACTTTACAATTTCTAGTGATATGCCATTCCCAAGCCAATGTGGTATCCTTGTGTAGAATTGTACATGACTACATTTTCTTCCATTAATTTGAGCATTTTTATGATCCTAAGTAAGCTTTTGGCATCCAGTGTGCTCTGGGCTTCTGTGTAGGGACCTGTTTGCTGTCAGACCAAGAAACAAAGCTTAGTGGTGGGCAACATCTGTTTCTATCCTCCTCCATCAGTACCATTACCTCTTCTTCCTGAAGCTGGGCTCTGCTGCAGTGGCTCAAGGGCTGTTCTTGCCACTTAAGCTCCCCCTTCTTCCTAGTCTGCAGTCTGCTTAAGCCCAGTCAGCAGAGAGAGGGAGGAAGGGAGGGAAAGTAAGTGCTGTCAGCTGCTCCTTTTAGCTACCTGGAGTGGAGCTGTTGGCCAAGGGAATAATTGTTGTGCAAAACATACGCTAGAGAGGTATGTGCCTTAACACTAGAAGACAGAAGTCTTCGAGTCTGCATCGTGCCTAATAAAAGCCTGCTCGGAGCAGAAGAGGTGATCTCAGGCAGAGCAGAGGTGCAGTGTGACAACCAGCACTGCTTACCATTGTCCTTGTCTGCACCTACAGTTCAGGTGTAACCAGCACTTCTTATGCTTTCGCAGGCTGTGGCAAAACTAACAGGCCGAGAATTAAAGGCTTATGCAAAAGCTGGAGCTGTGGCTGATGAAGTGCTCTCATCCGTCAGAACAGTGGCTGCTTTTGGTGGGGAGAAGAAAGAAGTTGAAAGGTTTGTTTGGACAGATTGTAAGGTCTCTAATTTATTTTTCCTATACCAATGTAACGCTGTAATGCACTTCAGAGTTATGGCAATTCTGCAACAATGACCATCTGTTAGCTTTGAGAATTATCTGCATGTATAGGTTTCAAATAACATTACATAAGAAAAAACAGTTTCATAATCCAGTCCGTCAGTGAAATAAAACATCAGCAATACTATATTCAAGTCATTCCTGCCTGTAGGAACATACTGTCAAATTTTCCCCTAAACATTGACGTATCACTTGTGCAGCACACCTGAAAACTTTGGGTACTTTCAAGCTAAGTAAGAGAGCTAGTTCCCTCAAGACATAATAATTTGATCATGTTAAGTTGCAAATTTCTCTTAAATTTGCTGAAAACATAACATGGCTGTAGGACATGCTCTGAAGCGTTGGCCAGATTCTCAAATCCTGTGCCACTCTGCTAAAACTCCAAACCCCATGGTGAGATATCTGCAGGGAGTGTGGCTTCTTGTGCTTATTACATTAGAACATACAAAGATTTAATGATCTGGAAGCATTGCTAGTTTCAGCTGTGGTCTCTCACTTCAGAGTGAGAGATATCAGCCTTATGTGGACCCTCAGTTAACTGTAGCACAGCCAGTCACGGAAGGTGCCTCATTGCAGGACAACCAGGGGATCAGGCCCAGCCAGCATGGGTTCATGAAGGGCAGGTCCTGCTTGGCCAACCTGATCTCCTTCTACAACCAGGTGACCCGCCTCGTGGATGAGAGGAGGGCTGTGGGTGTTATCCGCCTGGACTCTAGCAAAGCCTTTGATACTGTCTCCCACAGCATTCTCCTAGAGAAGCTAGTGGCTCATGGCTTGGACACGTGTACCCTGCGATGGATTAAAAGCTGGCTGGATGGCCGAGCCGAGAGAGTTGTGGTGAACGGAGCTAAATCCAATTGGTGACCAGTCACAGGAGGTGTTCCTAGGGCTCAGCGCTGAGGCCAGTTCTGTTTAATATCTTTGTCAATGATCTGGATGAGGGAATTGAGTACTCACTCAGTAAGTTTGCAGGTGACACCAAACTGTGTGGGACTGTTAATCTGCTTGAGGGTAGGAAGGCTCTGCAGAGGGATCTGGACAGGCTGGATTGATGGGCTGAGGTATGAGGTTCAACAAGGCCAAGTGCTGGGTCCTGCACTTCAGTCACAACAGCCCTGTGCAACGCTGCAGGCTTGGGGAAGAGTGGCTGGAAAGCTGCCCAGTGGAAAGGGACCTGGGGGTGCTGGTAGAAATCCAGCTGAACACGAGCCAGCAGTGTGCCCAGGTGGCCAAGAAGGCCAACAGCATCCTGGCTTGTGTCAGGAACAGCATGGCCAGCAGGAGTAGGGAAGTGATCGTGCCCCTGTACTCGGCACTGGTGAGGCCACATCTTGAATACTGTGTGCAGTTTTGGGCCCCTCAGTACAAGAAGGACGTTCAGTTGCTGGAGCACGTCCAGAGAAAGGCAACGGAGCTGGTGAGGTGTCTGGAGCACAAGTCTGATGAGGAGCAGCCGAGGGAACTGGGATTGTTTAGTCTGGAGAAGAGGAGGCTGAGGGGAGACTTCATTGCTCTCTACAACTACCTGAAAGGAGGTTGTAGTGAGGTGGGTGTTAGCCTCTTCTCCCAAGTAACTAGCAATAGGATGAGAAGAAACGGCCTCAAGTTGCAGCAGGGGAGGTTTAGATTGAATATTAGGAAAAAATTCTTTGCTGAAAGAGTGGTCAAGCATTGGAACAGGCTGCCAAGGGAAGTGGTGGAGTCACCAGCCCTGGATGTCTTCAACAAACAGATAGATGTGGCTCTCCAGGACATGGTTTAGTAGTCATGGTAGCGTTAGGTTGATAGTTGGACTTGATGATCTTGGAGGTCTTTTCCAACCTTAAAGATTCCATGATTCTATGATTTTCTTAGTCTTTACTAATTTTTTTTAATTTTCCATCTAATTCATTTCATCCTCTCTTATTTTTCTCTCTTTCTACAGATATGATAAGAATCTGGTGTTTGCTCAGCACTGGGGAATTCGAAAAGGAATAATAATGGGATTATTCACTGGTTACATGTGGCTTATAATTTTCCTGTGTTATGCATTAGCCTTTTGGTATGGCTCTAAACTTGTCCTTGAAGAAGAGGAGTATTCACCTGGCACTCTTCTGCAGGTACCCATTTTAGCTTGATGCAGCTTTTCTGGACTGTTTCTTAAAACATTAATTCTGGAACAAATATTTGTAGTGTTCTGGTATCTGGTGGCTCAGCGGTAAGAAACACTATATATGTCCTTTAAAGATCATTACTTAGTATGTGATATATACTTACACAATTGGGTAAGATTAAAAAAAATATCCATGTTTATTTTAAAGATTTTAGATGCTGCCTACTGTGATCAGAATAATACTTTTGTTTGAGAGCCTGCTACACAATTGGCAGAGGCCTGAAACTAGCTTTCCCATTTTGTGAGTGAGCATGCGGCTTCTGGGATATTGGCTTCTCTGAAGAACTTACTTGTTGATGAAAAACCCTGTTGTGTTAAAGAGAAACCTGACCAAAGGAAGTTTTATCTAACCTCTCCCCCACACACAGTTTCTGTTCCCTTGAATTACTCTTTTCTGTTGCTAATTGCCCACCCAGCTCTATAGATGACAAAGAACCTGTGAACATATACGCTGATAAAAACACACATGGCTGTGGCTCCTGCAGTCTATATAAAAACATACTAACCTGCCTGGCACTCATGCATCCACTGCTGCACAGTAGATGCTTTAGACACTGATGACCTAAATGCAATAAACCCAATATCTACAGATATTTTGGTTATTTGTTTTCAGCCAGGACTGCACAAACAGCAGGCTCCACTCCAGACCCAGAGTAAATTTCTCCTGAACCTTGATAAGTCCTAGGTGTTTTAGTGAGACATCTATTTCTGATCCTCCTCTTCCTGTTGCACTCCATGCGAGCTCTCAACCACCAGCAGCATCCCGTGCAAAAGCTCCTGTTAATTCAGTCGTTCTGTTCAAGGAGGATGCCCCTCACAAAAAATAATTTGCAACTGCTCTTGGCACCAGTAGTTGATACAAGGTAGTCCTGTGAAAAACAAAGTGCAATTTCCTTGTCTTGCACATAACTATAGTTCAGTGCTTCCAAATGATGAATGGCAAACGGTGGGGAGCTGTCCTGTAGCTGAAAAATTGCAGCTGTCAATGGAGAGACTCTCCCTTATGCTCCCCTTTCACTCTCAATTTCCAGTCATCTTTCTTGTGCTTCATGTTTTCTACCATACACTCCTAGTCTGGTGGGGGGAGGAGAGGAGGATTTTTAGATAAAAACCATTTAAATATCCTTTTTCCCATGTCTGAAAAACTGCTGTGCACCTGCCATACTGCATGGAGATACACATCTCCAAAGACATTATCCAGACCTTTATAATCCGCTCTGCCAAACCACCTCTGTAACTGAAAAACTACAGAGGAATGAAACAGAGTAAATTGTCTGAAAAAATGTTCATTCTGAGAAGCGCACCCAGCCAAATTGAGGTGGCTTAAAAATACCTCAGTGGCACCTCAGTAAATATCTGGGTGCACACATTTTTTAGCCCTGGGCAAATATGAGATAAGTTGATTTACTTCAGCCTGGAAGCAAAGTTGTGAAAGATGGTGAAAATCCCTTCTAAGATGCATTTATTTGCTTTCTTGTGGGCTAATTATGCTTATATAGTGAATCACTGTGGCTCAGCTGGTGCACAAGAAGTCATTAAGCCACTGTAGTTTGATTTCCCCGTCCTAGCTCTGAACTGTAATAATAATGTAATGTCATATTTTGTTCTTTTTCCACTTCTTCAGGTTTTCTTTGGTGTTTTAGTAGGAGCTTTAAATCTTGGCCAGGCATCTCCCTGTCTGGAAGCCTTTGCCACTGGTCGTGGTGCTGCAGCAAACATTTTTGAGACAATAGATAGAGTAAGTAATGAATTTCTAAGCTCTGTCACTTTATGGTGGAAAAATAATGAAATAAGCCTCAAGCAGTAGTAGTTTTATCTACTGTGTAAATGAAAAAAAATGAGTGCAATTAAAGAAAAATTGACTGTGCAACAGAAAGGTCTAGCAGCGTGCACATGGGCTCAGAGAGGATGTTGAAAAGATTTCTTAAGTGCCCTGTTTCTGAATAATGAAGTTTTACCTCAACTACTGCTGTTTGTTACTCCCATTTCTTCTTATGTGCAATTACTCCTCAGAGGTCGCCCATGGAAAGTGTACAGGCAGACAGTAATAGTCACCTTGCAGCCAAACTTGCAGCTAGCATCTAGCTCCCAGCCTCCAAGTGGCATCAAAAGATGTGACTCTATTGGCATTAGTGGCAAAGGTGGCATCTGCCACCTGTCCTGGAGCTACCCCAAGTTAAAATGAGACCATATGAGCACAGGCGCTGGTCGTGCAGCAGTCATAAATGTTAATCGTGATATTATCTGGACAGATAGATATTTGAAATAAGGTTGTATGAGGAAGTCTGAGAGCCACTGGCATTTATTGATGAGGATTCCTTCCTATATCTGTATAAATTTAGTGGCTGGCAAAATACTGCTGATTTCTTAGCAGTATGTAGTATCTCTGCTTATTGACAAGCTTTATTGTGCTAAAAGCTGTGTAAACACATTAAAATGCTGCATATCTTTTACAGAGCACATAAGGGTATATAAAGAAGGCTAGAGGGGCTGTGGTAATGCTAATGGACTTTTTAGTAACCCTTCAATGTTTTATAATAACAATGACACATATGCCTTATAAACGCACTTCATAAGCCAAAGCTCTAAGATAGACTGAAAAGAGATGAATAAGGGAAGTATTTTTTAAAGAAAAAATTTAACAGCACAGAAGACTTGCAACAGTAAGAATTAATCACAAAATTCAAGATAAGGCTGAGTCAGATAACCTGAGGTTAAAAAAAGCAAACTGAAGTGAGATTTCATCTGTCTAGAGAAGGAGTGACAAAATTAAATCCATCTGCTTGCCACATTTGTAGATTTGTGATTAGGCAGCAAAGTACAGCTCTGCCTTGATACAGATAAACTTATAGCCATGCTGAGGTTCCCGTTTGCAGATCAGTGAAACTTTTCTTCATAGCTTAGTATCTGAATTTAAGTAAGATATATTCCTAGAGAGGAACTAATCTTTTAGGTTTCTTAACATCTTAGAACATACACATTTCTAGTATTAAAATTCCCTTCAATCTGTTAGGCTACATAAAAAATCATGCACATTTCAATTATCAAATACTGGTCTTGCTATAGTTTTAATTCATTCTCCGTAATCCATGCTTCAAAAATCTACCTTTAGAAAAGTTGATTTCTTTGGGATTCCTCAAATTTCTCTTAGTTTTCTAGTCATGTCTAGCAGTCCACGATACCCAAGGCCTGGCCAAAAGTACATGAGACCCAAAGCACTTCACAGGAAAACTTTGAATGAGGTTTCCAACTTTTAGGACTGGGTCTGCAAGGATGGATGTTTTAAATGCAAAGTGATGAAGCATGCAGTTTTTCAGCAATGAATTGATTGTTCCATGCTGTAGGACAATGTTTATATGAGCAAAGTTGTGCCATTTTATTCCTGAAGAGCTAGCTAAATTAACTTAGCCAAAATGCCTCACTCAACTATTCTGTTCCAGCCAAAACTAGCTGAGTGGTTGACTGTGGTAACTGCAGTAAGCCTAAAATGAGAAGAGCGTGCATTCATCTTGCCCATACTCCCACTGGTGACAACTCCCCCATCACTGTGGCCTTCGATTTCATGTTTCTTGCCTGCTAGCCCTGGGGCAGAGCCTGCTGCTGACTCAGTGCAGCCAAATGCTGTTCAAAGAGAAGTGCCATGGCTTTGTACAGTATTGGCAATGTATGTCTATTGCAGCAGTGCTGACTGTTAAACAGCAAATAAATAATACAATAAATTCTATCCTAGAAACCCACCATTGACTGCATGTCAGAAGATGGCTACAAGCTGGATAAAGTACGAGGTGAAATTGAATTTCATAATGTAACGTTCCATTATCCCTCCAGACCAGATGTAAAGGTAATTATTTGTCCTCCATCCAGTGAACACAATTCCTGTAAACAATCAAAATATCCCAGTTCTGACAGCAGTTTCTAGATTTTCAATAGAGTTTGTTTTTCAGAAGCCTAGACCCACTGTTTAGAAGTAGACTAAATAATTCTTCTCTTAAAAGGTTCTTCTACTTACCATTCTGCTCGTTTTACCACATATCCATTGCCATGCATATTCCTCGCTGCTGAACATAAACTTGTAGTAATTTCAGACAAATTCACTTGCATACAGCTTCTTTTACAATCAATTATGCACTTGTATCAACATGTGCTAGGATAGGACACAAAATAATAAGCTGAATGGTGCAAGGAGATGTTATAAAATCTTCCATAATACTGGGGATGCACCATACGACCCACTGAAATGCTAGATAAAGGTACAGGAGCGTTGGCTCTATACCCCATTATTTCTCTACTACTGTGTTTGAATTGACAAATTCTCCTTGGCAAAGCAAATTATTGCACAAGCCAATGAGTGTTATTGCTTCTAAAGACAGAAGCAGATGAAGTATCAGATTTTTCTACATAATTTCATCATTACATTCTTAATCTTTATGCTTTAACAGACATTCATAATACGTGTACAGTGTTCTTTAAAGGGCATTTATTGCCAAGGTCTCCAACGGTATTAACTTGACTAGTTCTTAATGATGAACAAAAGGAATAAAGATCGAAATCTGCCTGCTTGTCATGGAAAACAGTGCTCTGCATTTATGAACTCTTCAAACAATGTACAAATATTTGACTTTCTTTTTCCTTTTTCTTCATAACATTTTTCTCAGTTTTGTAAAATTACTTTGAATCTGCATTTTAAGATACAGAATATACCCACTTGGTTGTAACTGTGAGAGAATTAGAATGGATAGATTTTGTTTCTTTTTTTTTTTTTTTCCTCTCCAGATTTTGGATAATGTTAATATGGTTATTAAAGCAGGGGAGACAACAGCTTTTGTTGGAGCTAGTGGAGCTGGAAAAAGTACAGCAATACAGCTCATCCAGCGTTTCTATGACCCCACTGATGGCATGGTGAGTGCACTAGTCTAGAATGTCTTTCTTTAGCTTTATGGACTTGAAAGAATGATATGGTTTCTTCTCCAAAGTGAGAAGGAAGAGTCCTAATTTTATTATTTTTTTTTTAATAAGCCAAATATCCTCTTGTGCATTTTAGGGTAATGCTGAATAGTCTTACAAAAATAATTATGTGAAAGAGAAAAAGTGTCAGGAGAAAATAAAAATTCTGTGCTAAATCTGAGTAAAAACCTATACCTATAGAGACAATAATTCAGGAGTGACAAATCATTTTCCATTCTGTAAAACACAGTATTGAACATTGAATCCCTATCCCATAATATTGCTTTATTATATGCAAATACCACTTAGTAATGCATTGGCTAAGAACATGAATTACATTTATTAAGAGTCTCATTCCATTTATGTGTTCCTAGTTGGCACAAATCACATACATAGTGACCTGTATTTGCATGTATAGAAGACAAAGGACCAATTTATTGTAAACATATAATCAGAATTTTGATGATTACTTTTGACCTGGTTATATTTCTGAGGCCAAGCAAAAAGAGATATTGGGAAATTAAATCAAAGAGCACAAGTCCTAGGCCCAAGAACTAGCGTGTACCACTGCATTGCATTCTTTTATGTATGAAAGCTGTTTCTTACACTGGTCATGGAAACACAGCATCACAGGCTCTTCATTTCCATTGTGTCTTTCTTTGTCTCTGAACTGGAGGAGATAATGTCCCTGACTTTTTGTTTGTTGGTTTTTTTGTTTTTTTTTCTCTTTTTTGTCCATGTTTGAATTGGCTTCTGTAGGTTACTCTGGATGGCCATGACATTCGTTCCCTTAATATCCAGTGGCTACGCTCACAGATTGGTGTTGTTGAACAAGAGCCAGTGCTGTTTGCTACCACGATCGCAGAGAACATTCGCTATGGTCGGGATGAGGCTACCATGGAAGACATAATCAAAGCAGCCAAACAGGCCAATGCTTACAATTTCATCATGGACTTGCCACAGGTATGCTATGCCTTGTAAAATGTTTGGCAGAATTTGATGGAAAAATAGAGAACCATTTTGTCCCTCTTCCCATGCAGCCACATGTGCTCAGGTGGAAGGGCAGAACATGAATATAGATAGTAGGCAGCAACCTTTCTTCTGACTAGAGTTAATTAGGTCTTACTACATGTAAGTCATCAAGTTTAAAAAAAAACTCCACAAAACAAGAAAAATCAGTTCCTCAGGAATCATATGCACAACATTCAATATCATGGTAATAGTCATGATTTTAAAATATGCATTTTTCATGCTATAGAGATCTGTTTCTGCTCAGGCCAAAAGCACTGTGGAATCTGGGCTCTCACTAGCCAGCATATGTTTTTGAGCAGTGTGTACTGATCCTCACAACCTCATCTCCTTGAATGAGCTCTGTAAGTCAGCTGGATGTTCCCTCTTCCCCGGTTCCTTCTCTTACGATGACGGCTTTGATCAGTCCTATGGTATCCTCCTTACAAAGCCCGTATTTGATAGCACTGGGCTGTTTACTTTTCTAGAATGTTATTTTGCCAAGTAGCTTCTTAAAGGGACATGTTACAACAGCGAACCTGATTGACAGGATTCAAGTGCCATTACCTAATGTCAGTATGTACTTTTTATCCTCCATCTATGCATTTCCAGGCTTCCGGGAAACTCTTCACAGAGAGACTGTTTAAAGGCCCCTGTTTATTTCCTGGAAATGGAGGAATAAACAAAACTTTAAGGTCAATGTAATTATCCTGGCTCTCAAGATGCTAGGCTTTATGTGTTTGTTTAATTCTCTGCCTGAAACCAATGCCACCAGAGTATGATATCCATGAATCACAGAGACAGTGTTCATAAGTCACAGGCCATCAGCAGACAAGTCCAGCTCTGTGGAAAGTTTGCTGGTGAGTTATCTGATGGAGAGTGGGCAAGTGTTTCCTCTCCGTTTCAGCTTTTGCTGATACAGTTGTTTTCAGCCAAACCAGAACATTTCACCTTTTTATCAGTACCTACTTTTGGCTTGGAGTTGGAACCCCAGTTCAGGCAAAATGATGTTGTTCATTATGAAGGAAGTTATTTCATCAGCTCTCCTTTGAATCTGGTGCACTAACAATTATTTTAGTCTTTCAAATACAATAATTTTTAAAGTCTACTCCCAGGACAAATCTGAGAGACATTTTACCAATGTCTTCACCAGAAGTTTAACTGCCCCTTATGCTTATCTGTTTCATTTTCTTTTTTTTCCTTCACACAGCAATTTGACACTCATGTTGGAGAGGGTGGAAGCCAGATGAGTGGAGGTCAAAAACAGAGGATAGCTATTGCTCGAGCTCTTGTGCGAAACCCGAAAATCCTGCTACTGGATATGGCTACGTCAGCACTTGATAATGAAAGTGAAGCTATTGTCCAAGAAGCACTTCATAAGGTTTGCTGTAGCCTAGCATATATCAGACTTAAAAGGGCAGAAATTATTTTTAATGCACGCTGCAGAGGGTGTTGCTGAATTGCAACAAAGCAGTGAGAAGCTTTTCTTAATAGCTCTTTCATATGCACAAGTAAAGCCTTAGTATAATTGGCAGAAAATATTTTTTTCTTACATTGGTACTTTAACAGAAATCTATAGCTCTCTTTGCTTAGAAACAGATGCTTATCTAAGGGCTATGGATGGGGTTTTAGTCAAAGTCAGCTGCAACCACTAGAAAGACTCCTGTATACTAGACCAAACTGGTCTTTATTAGACCTGGCACTGGTTCCACACATGTCTGTGTGCTGTTCTGGGAATGGGGCTGTTGTTGTTCACTGTCAGGCTCGCCTTGGCCGCACAGCCATCTCGATAGCTCACCGCCTGTCAACCATCAAAGCTGCCGATGTCATCGTTGGGTTTGAGCATGGAAGGGCTGTGGAAAGAGGAACTCACGAGGAACTCATCAAGAGGAAAGGGGTTTATTTCATGTTGGTGACCTTGCAAAGCAAAGGAGACACTGCACTTAATAGAAAAGCAATGGAAAGTAAGTGTTTTGTTTTCTTTTATAAAATGATATAAAATTCCACAGAATGTAGATTTATTTTTTAATGAGAGATAGTTGCTTTTTTTTTTTCTTCCACTTTTATGACTGCATTTTAGCATTCGTAGAAGTAATACATTGGTAGCCCTGTCCAAAGTGTTTTTACTGCATGTGCACTGAATGACCTTCCTAATATAGATCTGTCTTGAATCATTAATCCTGACCTGCAATACCCATCATTTTATAGCTCCATTTAGTACTGACAGTCCAGTCCTGCTGCATTTGAAGTGCAAGCAAATTACAGAGTATGCTGAAAGCACTCTATTTTTTTTACTAGAGGTGAATTTGCATCAAAGCTTCTGGAAATGGAGGTCTAATAAAATGATCTATTCTGTTTTTGTGAAGCATCATTCCTTGGATATGATTCTCTTAAGAGAGCAATTACAGTGCCAAAATAGGGAAACAGCCTTTAACAGTCACATCCTAAGTGAGGTGGTCCTTGGGTTAATATTCAGTTAATTTCATCATGTCAAATACAAATATAAAACTTGTGGTGCGTGTAGGCTGAGTAGCAAGGTTGTATTACGTTCCTTGCCTTCTACAAAGTATTCCAGTTATGACTTGGAGACACTGTACTTTTTGCAGAGCCACAGTGGACTTGGGTTGTGTTCAGTTTTAGCACGAACTGAAGAGCTCTGTATACTATATTTTACAGCAGCAGAAAATAATGTGGTTGAGCCAAATCTCGAGAAAGTCCAGTCATTCAGCAGAGGAAGCTATCGGGCCAGTTTGCGGTGAGTCTTAAAAATGATTGTTTCCTAATTGCTATACTTTGTCCCACTATTCCAAAATCCCAACAGTCGTAATGAATCGCTTCTCTGTACGTTGTGTAAAAGCGGGTGGAAGGGATGCAAGCATTTTACTAAGACAGAATTTGCTTGTAAAAGAAATAGCTTGGATAATACGTTACTGATTGAGGGCCTGTGGATATATAGCAAGACTTTTAATTTTACTCCCTTTTCTATCCATAGTGCCTTCTCTCCAATTCTGATCTGCTGTGTTAATGTTCCACTTTTAATATTACTACCATACAGCCATATATTTGTATTACCTAATGTGCTTTCAGTGCAGTCACTTGGAAAATGACCTGCTGTGCAATTACTTGAGAAATCAATGCAATGTGCAAGGACATTTTTATTAGGGCTTCTACTTGATGAAAGTTAAAGCATTTTATAAACCAGACTGTCTTGCAGCTAGACACTTATTATTTCTTTCAGGCAAGCCCATGTCAGACATGCAAGCTAGTACATCTTCTACATTATAGGGTTGTATTTTCTCAGGGATAGAAGTGGATTGTTTCAGCATCCTGTTTTGCTGGACTGAATTGCTTGATAGTGATAATGGTGAATTGACTTGGTGTCTTAACGGCTTGTGCAAGTATAATAGCATACACTACACTTCCGCTTAACATACTCAGTGCAGGGTACATATGAGACAGTGTCTCAGTGGTGGGAGTGGAATATGATTTTGAAAAGTATTTGTCACTGTTGTGGGATTATTTTCTTCTCAAGAAGTTGAGAGAACATAGAAGAAAGTGAGTCTGGGGGATTTCTATGATTTCCTTCAGTGAATCCTGATATAGTTGGTATGAAAACTGCGCCTGCTTTTCAAGCAAGTATGGTGTTAACTGAGCTGTTAAGAACAGACCATTCTGTCCTCTTTACAGAGCTTCACTTCGACAGCGCAGCAGATCTCAGCTCTCTAACGTGGTCCCTGACCCTCCATTATCCATTACAAGAGATCATGCAGAGTCTATGTATCTTACACCTTCTTATGGAGAAGATGATGGACAAGCCAAAAAGGTCAGGTCCAATAGTTTCTTATTACATTTTTAACCAAACAGGTTATGATATTTGGTAATGATAACCTGTAGATATGTGCCTCTGTTATAGGAGTTGTTGGCAGATATGTCTTCTTGGATTGATCCTTTTCTCTACTTAAGCAAAACTACAGCTTTGGTTCTTATCCTCTGTGTAAACAATAGGCTGCATTTTGATGGCTGTTCTGCTTATTGGTTCACAGAAAATTTCTAGCAGAGTATTATGACCTGTTGGTAAATAGATATATGTTGTAGATTAAGTTGAAAAAGGCATATTCATAAATGCTGAATTAACCTACAAAAAGCAAAATGCTCAGTCTGTGAAATGTAATAGCCAGTCAGTGATACAAATGACATTGCTTCTTGTTCAAGAAAAAATAAATTCACTTTCATCTCAAAATCATCTGGAGACTTGAGTAGTGAGAGATCCTCACTGCAGCCTAACCCAGAGTCCTTTCACTGACAGTGTCCTTGTGGAATCAACTAGCAGAGAAAATAAAGACAGCATGCCTTAAAATTCCGCAGAATATGTAGGAATGTACACAGTGGGTTTCCAAAGTGCTTATGAAGCTCCCTGCAGCAATTTGCATGGCTGTGGTTGTCCAGTGCAGAGAGCAGAAGTTAGAAGTCGCTGTTCTTGCAATTGCTAAGCCTGTTCTGTGGATAAATAGAGGGCTTCAGTGCTGTCACTCTGGCACTAGCTCAGAAGGAAGAGAAAATACAAGATGCTTCCACCCATTCATCCTTGCACATTCACAGCAGATAGGTCTTCACAGTGTCTCTTTTGTCTCTGCCCTTCCTGCCATGTAAACTGAGGCAGCTGAGCAGGGCTCAGCACACTGAGTATTACAAAAATTCTGCACAAATCAAACTGCAGGGTAAGTTATAATTTGATGATTAATATTCTGCACTTTCTGGGAATAATGATGAGAATTCAGCATATAGTCTAAGGATGTGTTACAGACAGGAGGCATAATTAGCATGTATAAAGCCTGAATCCAGCTACCACTGAGATCTCCCTCGATTGAGTTACAGAGTATACCTTTTAATTTGATGCAGATCAGTGTGTTCGCCCACAAGACTTTAAAATAATATTTAAGAAGATTCCAGGAGTAACACAAAAAGCTGCTTATGAGGAAGAAGTTTAATTTTTGGCCCTGAGTATTGCATCACACCTCACCTGGAGGCAGCAAAAAGGGAACAGCCTGAGTTCAGTTTCAGTGGCAGAAAATCTTAAACTGTGTAATTAACCTCTTAAATTGGAATGAGTAAAGCTGCACAAGCAGCTTTTTCTCCAGGGACAGTAAAGGTAGTAATTTATGTAACCCTAGCCCTAGTAATTTATTTATTCCCTAGCCCTACAAAAGAGCTCCAGACAGCAACCAAGAGCCATTACTGCCCCTTCCCTCCAAAGCTAGAGCACCTGTTTGGGCACTAGATGGCCATTTAACAGATTATGCTAACTATTTGATCTCACTGATAAAGGGAGATCATCACTGGGGGAATGCATTTGCTTCAAAAATCCAACCTTTTTTTTTTTTAGGAATCTGTTGATGTGGAGGAAGATGTCAAGCCTGTACCATTTACCAGAATTTTGAAATACAATGCCACTGAATGGCCATACATGGTGCTTGGATCTCTGGCAGCAGCTGCGAATGGAGCAGTCAGTCCACTCTATGCTTTGTTATTCAGTCAGATTCTTGGGGTATGTTATGCTGACATTTTAAAGTGTATTTTAGCTTTGAAGTGTATTTAACTCTGAAGTATTTAGCTCACTCAGAGGGGAGTGAATGTATGATGCAGAACTTGACATGTTTTGGGCAAATAGTTAGATCTTGTCAAGTAAATGGGGTTAGCCTTCTTGCCTATAAACAATTATTCAGTAGAGATATTTATATCACTGTCATCACACTATCATTTGAGCTCTTTGAAGAGGTAGACTCATTAGCATTCATCATGTGTTCTTCGTTATCTCTCTTGTCACTTTCCAGGAACTGTTGGGAGAGGGTTTCTATACTTCCATACAGCTTATTTCAGATGAGAAAAGATGTACCTGACGTGCAGGTACAGTGGAGAGAGTGACATGCATAGGTCCTTCCCTGCAGAATTTTATCCTACAGACTTGGCCAAGCCTTTGGGAAGGCTTTGGATCAGGTCCAAAAAATACTTCACCTTTTTGTTCATATATTTCAGGCGGCTCTTTGCTGCCTGCTCCCTGCAGAATGCCCAGGGAGAGGTAAATAATTGCAACAAGGTTCATAGCTGCCAGCAAAAAGTAGACTTGCATCAACAAGTTTGGAAGACAAGCAGGAAAAAGGAGTACGCTTTAAACTTTGGCATTCACTAAAGGATGCATTATCATCAAAATCCACAGCCTAGCTTGAAACTTTTAAAGAGTTCAGCCATTACTGAAAACTTGCCATAATAGAAAGAGGATGCTTCCCCTTTTGTAAACCAGCTTTTTGTGGAAACATTTGCCAGGTTAGTGGAAGCTGAAGGGCTGCCTGAAGAAATTCAGTGCTGCTCTAGTTAGAGCGTGGGAAAGTATCCTAAATTTTCAAGAATTAGGAAGACAGAGAAAACCCCTCTGTTGATGCTGTTTATTTAATAAATAAAGAGTAGTGAACATTCACTGGGAAGAAAATGGGAACGCCACTATTGTTTTGCAGTTTGGGTACCCACCTGAGATATGATAAAACTTGTGTTGTGATTCCCACTTACTCGTTTAGGTCATGGTAGTACATATGTGTGCAAAGAATATATGACTTAAAGGGCAGACACTCTTCTAAAAACTGGAGGTCCAAAACCTTTCAGGCAGGAAAGAGTGAATGAATGAATGCCCCAGCATCTGAGCTACTGATTATAAAAGAGTTGAGAAAATGCTCCTAATAGCAGTGCTAGCAGTGTCTCAAAGGAAAGATTGACCTTAGTGGTTTGGTTTTCTTGGGGTGGTGTTTGGCTTAGACATTTCGCTCTGGGAAGTTACTCAGGACTTTGAATCACATTTACTCGCAGCCTGGTGTTTGCTAGCTAAGGCCCAGGGAGGTTCAGAGCAAAAGACGTTCCAGTCCCTGTTGATCCACTTAGGGCCTCCTGGCCAATGTGCTTGGCCTTTTAGCTGTAGGTGTGCCACCTCCAAACACTTTTTCAGTGTCTACACCTTATGCCAAGGACTGTGGCTTTCACTAGACAGCAGGTGAGACACTGCCGTGTGCATTCTGCAATGAATTTAACCTTTGATTCCTTTCGAGAGAGGACACTGCGGGGATGTAGGGCTGACATCATCTTGTAAGATGCTAAATGTCTGCATTGTCAAAGATGAATTGCTTCCATTGAAGGTCTCAGTCCATCAAAGGAGAGAGGATGCAAGAAAAAAAAACAAGCCATAATGAACATGAGCAAAGTCCAACATCTGTGTTTCATTATTCATAAATGTAAAACATTTCTGCCTGGTGCCAAGACAGTCAGGCAGATGAGTATGCATCTGCTTTCCAAGCTGTCTGAATATCTGCAGTGATGTTGTGACAGACACGTGGGCTTGTACTCTGGGACCAATATGCTGGGGAAGTGAGGGGAAAAATTTCCACAGCTGTGAAATGAAAGGATAAATTTAGCAAAGTCTGCCTTGAAGGTTCTCAGAAATTAATCTCAAAAAGTGAATGAAGAACTGGATATGTCTTCTGATCAGTTCAGATCAGAAATGTACCTTTGGAACAAATTTCTTAGTAGTTTCTTTTTACTATGCATTGGTTCCCACTGTGGAACTGTCTCAGAGTATGAGAAATGGATCCTTTCCAGTGAAACTCAACTGGAAGATGACAGACTCCTATTTGGTATGTAGCCTGCGTCCCCAGATAAAAGATAGTCCATGCTAAAACTATTGAAACTTCTATAATCTGAACATGGACACCTCACCTCTTTCTTTTTATAGACCTGGTGCTATTGTCTATGCTACAGGTTACTGTAATGAGTGTTATTTTTTAAATCAATAAAATAGGTCAAAACCATAGCTGAGCCTGTGAGGATAGCTGCAGAATGGGACAGTTCAATTTTACAGGACAGATTTGCAATGGAAAAAAATAAATCATCTGTTTGCAATACAGAGATCTCTTCCCAACAAATGTTATCCATATTTCCTTCTGTAGAATTATAAAGTGCTATTGCTTTCAGTTTAGGGAGAGTGTAAGCACGTACTTTCAGCTAGGATGCTGCTTTGAATTTAGAGCTTGCAATAGGAATCCCAGACAGATCAACAACTGACTTCACCAGAAACCCTCAAGGTGTTTGCAGACATTGCAGTTCTCTCAGCCTTTGTCTGGGAGCAATGGAGGAGGCCCCCCCATGGAGGGAGGAACAGGGAAGGCCTTTCACAAGGTACTTATTGCACAAGAGAAAGCAGGGGAACCACTTTGAATGTGAGTGACATGGATAGAATATGGAAGCAAAGGCTCACAGCACTCTCCCTTTTCATAAGCACCTTTCATAAGCATGGATATGGATCCAACCTCCCTGAATCAGGAACTGTGTTGCCTTTCGCTTTCTTGAAATGAAGACTCCTACTTAATCTTGCCTACCACCTAGCCATACAGAAGCAATGAGCAAAAGTTCATTTATAACAAGCATAAATACTCACAATAGTGTCCTACGGCAAGTGTTTTTCTCTCTTTTCAATGCTCAGTCTTGTATTTGATATTTATTTATTCAACTAGAGAGAAAAATTTCAAAAACTGTGAAAAGAAAAACTGTTAAGTTCAACCCCCGTATGGGGCCATCCCAGTGTTTCTGGATGCCTGTGCAGAGACAGCATGCAAATCACCTGTGAAAAAGCCCTCAGCATCTCTGGGGAGCAGTGTTTCTCATCCCAGCCTGTATTGTTATCAGAGGGTGCCCCAGCCTAGGTGCAGAACCTTGCACTTGATCTTTCTGAGCCTCATGAGGTTCACATGAGTCCGCTTCTTGGGCTTGTCCAGGTCCCTGTGGATGGCATCCTATCCCTCAGGGGTGTCCACCGCACCGCTCAGCTGGGTGTTGTCTGCAAACTTGCTGAGGGTGCGCTCGTACTGTTTATTAGTTTTGCTCATTAGAATTTGCATTCATTTCAACAGAGATTTTGCTGGTGTTTTTTCATATGAAGAAGTATCACAGCACTGTCGTTAACAGTGTTAACGACATTTAATAACAGATGTTATAATTTGATAACAGATGTTATCAAATGTTCAAAATGATGAGTAGTTAGTCATTCCCCTGGTTATGTTTTAGGCTAGCTGTGCATCTGGCGTGACCACTACTATGAAGTGCACTTTCCCATTCATACCTAGATACTGCATACCATGATGACACAGAAAATACCATCACAGCAACTCCAAAAATCCAGAGTCCTTGTAGGACACAGTTTATGTGGGCACTGAGTTCACCTTGTATCTCACTCAGTCCAAGTGTTTAACTGGATTGTTTCCTACAGAAAAACAAACAAACAAACAAACAAAAAAAACCACGAACAAAGATCAGTAGATATCTTTTCTAGATAAGTAAGTTACAAAGATGAAATCTGCTCACAGCCTGGTCAGTTCAGGATCAACATGAATTACTGAATGCGCAGTGGATTTCATTAAGAGAACAGGAACACCAGCAGACCATTATATCTTTTGTTCTTACTACAACAGATTAAAACATACCTGGTGTTTTGTTTTTTTTTTTTAAACAAAGATTAATCTGAGAAAGTAATACACCTTGCCTCTGATAAGACAGCATGGCATTGGAACAGCTCTTAGCTTGGAACACTAAGTGCTGTTTTGATATTATTGGTTTGGATTTTGCAGAATTTATTTTGTTGCCAAGGTACTGATGTACAAAGTTAAAACACTTGATGAGGAATTCCCAGTAGAGAACAGCGTTTTATTTTTCTGAAATTCATGCTCTAATTCCGCGCTGTTACTTTGATGCATAGCTCACTTTGAACTGTAAATAACTTGAGTTGACCTTTTAAGACTAGTACTTAAGTTTATTTTTGTGGAATTTTTATATTTTGCAGCTGTAATGAAAATTCCTTCTTCTCTTTCTGCTGTTAAATACTTACCTAGAAGAATTTACAGTCGTTTTGATATCAATAAAAGTTGAATGCACAAATTATTTTTAATTACACATTACAGCTAACAGGTTGCGAGATTAGTCAATTTATAGTAATTTTTACCTGTGAAATCTGATTCAAATTAATTTAAGATCAGTGGAGAAGCACAAACATGAGCTGTGGCTTATACCTGCAAGTAGCAGTAGTAGTGTGACAACTTCCAGTAGGTGCACTGACCTCACTGACCGGCTACTTAGATTTGGGCCACTACGTCAGCAGCTGCCAGTAACGCTGGCAGGGTTTGAAAGAGAACAGATATTAAGAACAAGAGATTAAAGGAAAATACCATGGAGACTGGAGCAGAATGGGGTGGAGGAGCTCTGCTTTTAAGCACTAATGTTTTTTGTGAAGTACCCAGCAGTAAGCAAATTGCTTGTATCCACACTCCTTCAGTAAAAGACAATGGGTTCCTTCTGAAGCCTACCTATAGCAATTATAGCATCCGTTAGAGTTGTGCAAGGAGAGTCATGCTAGGGTATAATTATCTACACAGACTTCATTTTGTGTGGCCCAACAAAGTTGCAATTGTCATAGGTTAGAGGGGAGGTAAGGGAGCTGCTCCTTATTTATTTAATTGCTCTTCTCTGGTCATCACGCTGGATCTTGTTTAGAGTAGGGGGATGACTGATTAATTATAAGTAGGGATGAGCAACAAGTAATAGCAGTATGTGCGGTACAATAAACTTGTTTAACAGGAGGAAAAACCATTATGTTGTACCCAGGCTGACCTTAAGGAAAATAAGGGATTGGGCATTTAGAGGGGGTGAGGGAGAGCTGGGTTCTGGCTTTGATTCTAGGCTGCACTTGGCAATACAGTAATGAATAAACTTCACACACAGCAAAACTGACGCTTCTAATATGATGCCACCTTTTTTTTTTTTTTTTCCAAAGACCTTCTCCATTCTTGATGAAGAACAACAGAGAATCCAGATCAATGGTGTCTGCCTGCTCTTTGTCTTTGTTGGAATTATTTCATTTTGCACACAGTTTATACAGGTAATAGCAGTCCACTGTGGGTATGTTTTGTTTCTGATGGTACTCTGTGCAATATTTGTATTTATTCTTGTGCACCCCAGGGATACACCTTTGCCAAGTCTGGTGAGCTGCTTACAAGACGGTTAAGGAAAATTGGTTTCCAGGCCATGCTAGGACAAGACATTGGTTGGTTTGATGACCGGAAGAACAGCCCTGGTGCTTTGACTACAAGACTTGCAACAGATGCCTCCCAGGTCCAAGGGGTAAGACCTGGTAGCTTCACAGTCGTTTCACTGTGAGCACTGACTGAAGGCCTATTGTGGCACATTGTCACAGGAATTAGCTACAGGGGACAGTGTAGGTCAGCCCTTGGTCAGTCAATGAAGATATTTCTATTTATCATAGACTGTCAATGTGGAACTGTTATTGCTGTGTTTACCTAAAAGCACAAATAGTCACAATTTACTGCCTGTATTACTAGAAAAAGAACACAAAAATCAATTAAATACCCACCATCAATGGAACCAGAAGGAGCATCTAGTGCAAAGGTTTAATTTCTTTTTTCTGGAGATCAATTAGCTTTTTGGACACAATGCTTAAGTGTTTACTTCAAACACATGTCAGACTAGTGTTTGAGTGACATTCATCACTAATCATGTTTTCAAGTTTCCAGCATGGTTTTGTGCTTGTAGTGACAGTTTTGATTTTAACTGACAGTCCACTTGAATGAGTTTACTGTACTGGCTGGTTCTTAAGCTGGGGGATCACGCAGCCAATTTTAGTGCGACTTACTCTTTGGGAAAGTGCACCACTAACGAACTCCATGTGTTGTGTTTCTCAGGGGGTGAGGGTTAAATCATGCTGAGCTGTAGATGTCACCTGTCTGAACTGATGCTTTGGTAGAAGTGAGTCAGATGCCATTTTACTTGTCTTCAATGCAAGCAATTTTCTCGAAACAAAGAAGGAAACATATGGATTTCTTTGTTACAAAAATTGTCCTGTTTCAGCTTGACTGAAGATGATAGGTTAGTTTTAAAAAACTATTAATGGAGATTTTAAGAATTTAAAAGACAAATAAGGGAAGAGGTTCCCAAGACCCCTGTCAGCAGTAATTTCTACAGAATCAGAGAAACCAGCTGCAAACTTCTTACGCCCTTACAGACACTTACAGGGCACGTTTTCTTTGGAAAAAAAACAACCTTGTAAAACACTGACTGAACCATTTCATAGCTTCCTAAGGGACATCTTTGTTCTAAGCACATGCAGAGCAGTGGGGCACAGCCATTCAACCCACAGCTCCAGGGGAAACAGAACCAGAGCTACCTGAGCCGCAGCGTCCTCCACCTTTCACTGCGTGACGCAGAGCTTAGCCAGCAGCTGCTGTTGCAGAGTGAGCTGAAGGCGAGAAGGTGCACGTGGGTGTCTGGGGTCTGAAAATGTCCACATCTGCACCAGGAGTGAGAAGTGGACTCCAGAGTGCGGCAGGGGGTGTTAGAGCTGCAGGGTCCAGGTAAGAGCAGCCCTGTGGCTGCTCCTTTTGGCAGCCTCTGCGGAGCTGGGAGGTGTCCCTTCCACCGTGGCCGGGCCTGAGGCACCTTGCCCTATTGCTGCAGGTCAGAGGAGGAGTAGATTGTGAGCCTTTTGTGCTGCAGCTTCACATCCTGCAAATGAGTTTGACTGAAAATGGTCAAGGATATGAAATGTGTATTTTTTTTTTTTTTTCTAATACATAGCATCGCAGTTCCTGTCTAGGGCTGCTGATTACTGCTAGGAAAGAAAATAACATCTGAGTAAATAAATCAAATGTATTGCAAAGAATAGTGTTCTTGAAGTGCATATGGAGAAGACGAATTAATTCAATAAAGATGATGTCAAAGGCATATTTAAAATTTTTCCTTAATAAAGAGACAGGCAGAAATGCAACTTTAATTTATTCATTCTCAATGATGTTTCTTAGTGATTGTAGCAAGCTGAGACTTTGTTGTTAACGGTTAAATTGCAAAAGAGTTCTGTTTATTATTTAAATCTAGATGATAAATGCAGGGGCTAAGCAGAGCGAGTGATTCCCCAGGGAACCATGGGAACTACTTTCAACAGTTAGATTATCTTTTTCACAATCATTAGAAACAATTTTCTGAGTTCTCAGTGGAAAGTTGGGTGGGTGAAAGGAATAATGGACATTTGCAGTTCTTCTTTTGATACAATTAATTGGAACCAGTATAGCCAAACTGACTATTTGCCAGTGCAGTTGGCAGCTGTTGGTACCTTATGATATTTTAATATAATTTAGAGTTTTCTAAAGTTTTACAGGAAAATTTATTTAAAGATTATTGAAGTTACTATTGGAGTACAAATCAATCATCTCTGTTTCTTGTCTTTAAAGGCAACTGGTTCGCAAATAGGAATGATCGTCAGTTCCTGTACCAACATTGGGGTGGCCATGATCATTGCTTTCTACTTCAGCTGGAAACTGAGTTTAGTTATCATGTGTTTCCTGCCCTTTTTGGCCTTATCTGGAGCCGTGCAGGCTAAAATGCTGACAGGATTCGCCTCTCAGGACAAGAAAGCACTGGAAGCTACTGGACGGGTAACGTTATTTAAAAACTAATTTATATTTGCAGTCACGGGCAGTTGAAAAATCAGGCATTTGGGCCCATCAGTAATTCAAATGTAAGGAAACTGACAACGTTTTGCAACTAAGTTGTAATGTTTCAGCTTGTCAAACCATTGAACACCATTGCGACTCCCTCACTGAAAATGCATTTGCTGCATGAAATGTGACTGATTTTTCAAAAGCTATCGGACTTAATTGGTAGAACAGATACCTCAGCAGCCTGTTTCATCTTTGTTGGGTTTTATTTAAATACCGATTTGTTGATGTCCTGTGATTATGCTGTCCTCAGAAAGCAGCGATACTTGTTCACTTAGAAATCCCCACATTGGGGAATTCTGCACTGAACCACAGATCGTATGTGGATTTTAGAGAGCCAAATTGTTCCTTCAGTGGCCTCTACTGCCTTACCATCTACTACCAGCTTCTCCATCAATGTGTGCTGCTAGGTCACAGGCATAACTTTATGTATGCATTTAAGGGGTCAAAACTCTATTCTAATTTTCTAATTAGAAATTCTAATTTTCTAGGTAGTATATAAATCTCTATTTTTTTAAATTCAGATAAGCATTAACCCCTTTTCTGTTAATTTGTAACAGGAGACATAGCACTTTTCCCTAATACTTTAAATTTTGCTCCATGGTGAAAACACACCTGTGTGCGTATTACAACCAGCCAGCAAGGGACATGAGGAAGGAATTCCCTTTCCTGGCAAAGGGAAGTCGGTGTTCAGTGACTCCTGGTTAAAGCCCTCCTCCTTGTTTCTCTCACTCCACTATCATCATGGTCAGCAGCATCTCGTGCTCTGTTGGCTGCAAGACCCTGCGAACTGCCTCACCTCCAAGGCTGAGAGTAGGTTTATGTAGTTCCCACAAGGCTGAGAACAGCTTTATGAAGTTTGCGGTGGCTGAGCAGACTTCCAGTCCATGTACCAAACAAGGAAAATGTAGGGACCCGAGAAAGGAATGTCATTTCCTCACGAGTTCACGCCTGTGCACAGAGGAGCAGGCAGGTCTGCTGCCTTTGAAACACTCAAACTCCATTGACTTTAGTTCTGGGTCACCAAGTTCTGGCACATGGCCCAGAACCTGATAGGTTTTAAATATACCTAGCTCAACTGAGCAGAAACTGAACTGCATCAGAAACACAGGGGATTTAGAAGACAGGCAACATGAGGAAGACTACCTCAGGTTACCCCACTCTGAGTAATGCCTGAGCCTTCTCCCCAGCTTCAGGCTGCCATATGTCTAGCATCAGAAAAAGCGTGCGCTGCAGGCCCTCTCGGCGCCTCAGGGATTTTCCTTCTGCAGGGCTAATGCTGCCCATCCTAAAGTGACTCTTGCAGAGTTCCTGCTCCTCCCAGTCCTTCTTCCTACATTGCAGTCATGACCACCAACCATCTTTTACCCATCCCACCTTCCACCCTGCCCCATCTGAACCTTCCCTCTACCCCGCTGAGCTCTCAACCAACCATAGAATCATAGAATCATAGAATGGTTAGGGTTGGAAGGGACCTTCAGAGGTCATCTAGTCTGCATCTACTGGCTGTTTCTTTCCCATTGCCCGCTGCACCTCGCTCAGCCTGCCACTCCCTGTTCCGACTTCTGAAGAAACAAATCTTCAGCTCCCAATTCCCGTTTCTGGGTGTGATTTAAAGCAGCATGTCATGACTAGGGGTGTAGAACTTCTTAAAAAAAAAAGCACGCTGACTACCTACACGTGCAGAGTCCTTTTTCTTTTTTTTAATGTACAAAAGGCATTACATGAATTGCTATCTTGAGTTTGGCATCACTAATCAAACTCATACATTTACAGGCAGTATTGAGTGCCATTAGGAACAATCTTCAATTTCAGAAAGCCAAGGAAGAATTAAGAACTGACCAATTGTCCACATTCTGAATGGTTTAATTATTTACAAAAAGTGTTAAATTAAAATACTGTCTTGACAAGGAGAGAAACTTCACTAATGAGTCAAGGCATCAGCTTGCATTCAACAGCTTGCATTCAGACGCAGAGGCTGAGGTGAAAAGGGGACTCAGTGCCTCAGCAGTTTTGGCAATGACTGATTGTGTCTGGTGTTCTTTTCCAATTTATTTGCCAGCACTGCATCCAAATGCTAAATACTCAGAGTCCTTCCACAGCGACTGCTCATCAGCCATGCTAAACATGGAAAGGACCAGTCCGAACAATCCAGTTCAGAGCACCTACTTACCCGCTCCTTCACGTTGTATGATAATGTAAGAGATCTGACTCTTAATTTTGGCCAGGAAAAAAAAAACCCTGAAATTGGATGGAGTATTTTTAATTATTTATATTCAGTTCTCTTCCTACATGCTGAAAACATTCCTAAGTCATATACCAGACTATTGCTTCCCAAAGGAAAGGGTCACACTCTGAAGGTACTACCAAAGTCCAGGCAAACTACAGCATTTTAAACTAATTTCTTAGTAATATTACTTGAAATTAAGATCAAACAAACTGTCAATTTACTTCTATAGATGAATCTGGAGTGCTATTTTTTGGGGACAGAAACCTAAATTCTGACTAGCAACCAAGTACAATATAAAGCCTACAATTAATTAAAGCTCCAGAGAAGTTTCCATGGGGATTATCTTATAATTTCCTGTGTTGCATTTTTCTATGAAGATAGGCAACTTTTTCCTTACTCTTAGCCTATGTACAAGGTAAAAATCCTGGAAATGGTGTCACGGATGTTAGAGGAATCAAGGCTTCAGCCTCCATTTATAGGTTCTGTCTCCTCAGGCTTTTTGGACATAAACAAGAGAAAGAGGAAGGGTAAGCAGATGAGGAAACATAGTAAATTCATGTGGTTTTAATTTAATTTATGAAACAGAAGTTGAGGTGAGAGTATGTGCCCAATTTCCTAAGTGTACTTACAGTAACTTGGCTGTAGTGGAGCGGACAGAGCATTACTACGGAGGATGTTTGTTAGCAGGTAACTGCTTGTAGGAAAGTTTCTCTTCATGCTGGCTGATATTAGGGGCAGTCTATCATATGTCAATCAATTTATATACGGCATTAGTGCCCTGTGTTCCTGAAAGAATCACGCATTTGTGAAAGAGCACACTTTACTTTTCCAACTAAATATTAGGAGCTTTTACCCATGTTTTTTTTTTCCTCCTCCAGATTTCCAGTGAAGCCCTCTCTAACATCAGGACCGTAGCTGGGATAGGGAAAGAGAAAATGTTTATCAACAATTTTGAGAAGAACCTGGATATGCCCTATAAAGCTGCAATCAAAAAAGCACATGTTTACGGACTCTGCTTTGGCTTTGCCCAGAGCATAGTGTTCGTTGCCAACGCTGTCTCTTACCGATACGGGGGGTTTCTGGTTGACGCTGAAGGACTCCATTACAGCTTTGTGTTCCGGTGAGAGCCTGCCCGGAGCCAGAAACAGGCTCCTCTCCAGAAGCACTGCTCTCGGTGTAGCATTGTTTCCTGATGGCTTCTCCAGAATGAGCATGTCCCCCTTCCCCGCAGGGTGATCTCCGCCATTGTGACCAGTGGAACTGCTCTGGGAAGAGCTTCTTCCTATACCCCAAACTATGCCAAGGCCAAAACATCTGCTGCGCGCTTTTTCCAACTGGTCGATCGGCTTCCCGCAATCAGTGTTTACAGTGAAAAGGGAGAAAAATGGGTAAGAGCGGAGTTGAGTAATTTGTGATGTCATCAGCTCAATATAAGCATTGAAGCTGTGCTAATGATTTATAAGTCAGTGAGGATCCCTGCTTTACAGGAAGGTTGTGCTGATTGTATGAGTGTTATTGTCTTCGCTCTGTACTAGACAGGAAGAGTAATGTACAGTGTGGCTGTTAGGAATGTGTCGGTGTAAAACTCTGGTAAATTGGAACAGGACCAATTTGGATGACTTACAGAACAGCAGGTTTTTTCTTTCTGCTCTACAGTTCACACAGAAACCTGGCTATCGCTAGCTTATAATGGAGGCTTTTTTCCGTTCACATCAAAACGTTGGAGGTATTCATCAGAGGGCAAATCATCTCTGAGTCAGACAAAATGCAAATGCTCCATTTTTAGTGAATTGAAAAGTCAGACCCAGAAAATTCAAACAGTTTATTTTTCATTTAACTTTTTTTTTTCAGAATTAAATAAAAACTTGAAATAATTGTTATGAACAAAATACATTAAGTATCCTGCTTCAAACCATGAAAATAAAGCATCTTAATTCCCTTCAGAGTTTTTTAAAAGAGTTTTTTAAGAGTTCTGGGAAAATGAACCTGAATTCATATATTGTTTTAATATTGTGAAGTTAAATTGATTTTTTTTTTTTTTTTTTAAAAACCAAATCAAGATTTTTACAGAAATGTATTTGGACTATCACCAAATTTACACTTACACAGTGTCTGTATTAAAATTAAAAAAATTACCCATTTGTAAGGCAATCGTATTTCCAACTGATGCCTCTGCCCAGTGCAGTCCGGGGAAGTACAAGCAAAGCAATAGTGTTATGACTAACGGCTTCCCCTCTGGGGCAGCTGCTCCAGTATGGCTTTTGTCCCTCTTCCTGGGCTAATTTCATGAGCACTAATGTCATATTTTAAATAAGAGATGCAATCTGTGGAAGAGTTACTTTCAGTTTTCACCTTGAGCTCACTGTACCATCTTTCTCTTTTTTTTTTTTTTCACCAGGATGATTTCCAGGGAAGCATCGAATTTCATAACTGTGAATTCACCTACCCTTCTCGACCTGACATTCAGGTCCTGAAAGGACTCTCAGTAACTGTTAAGACTGGACAGACTTTGGCATTTGTTGGAAGCAGCGGCTGTGGTAAGAGCACCAGTGTCCAGCTTCTGGAGCGTTTCTACGACCCTGAGAAGGGAAGCGTGGTAAGCAGAGGAAATGTGGTTTGTGTGCTGCTGTTTTCAGCAATGCTGCAAGGACTCTTCTCAATGCGTCCAGCTGTGCAGCCTGGCAGTGGTGGCATGTATATGCAGCCTGGGGCTTCAGCTCCTTCTCAGACAGATACAGACTGTTCCGACAATTCCCGAGTATCACCTCGGATGTGTCCAGGCAAGATCAGAATACCACAGGGCTCAGGTGTGCCCTCGTGCATTAGGTAGGCCATAGGCATTCACCTCGGCAGCTCCTGTATAAAACATGTAATGTGTGGTGTATGCAAGCAAAAACCAAGCCTGCGTGGGGCAACAAAGAGCCTGGAACACCCCTGAGCAGTTTCCACTTCCTGCTTCTTTGCAGGTTGAATTTATCTGTATTTAACTTTCAGTTATTAAATTACTGATAGTTTAAAAAGCTTTTATATCTTTTCCTCATGTAAATACTTAGCCACCTAGTTTGATTTCTCTTTCTTTGGAAAGAAAACAAGTGTGGTGATCAGTGTGCCAAGGAAGGCAACAAAGCATATGCCTAACCTTACGCAATTAAATAGTTCACTTGGACTTAGGATTAAGCAGATGGTCTAGTGTTTGGCTGGATCGCAGACATAGGCAGAAAATACAAATCATGCACAAAGGAGTCAAATACAAGCAGATTCTTCAAATTACTTTAAATCAGTTGTGTTTGCATTTTAGTAATATGGCTAAATAATTTACTTTTGCTATAAGCTATTTGAGTTTTGCAGGCTGTTGTTTTGGAATAATGTTTCAAGTTTTCTCCTATTTTCTGCTAGTTAATAGATGGACACGACACCAAGAAAATAAACGTACAGTTTCTTAGATCAAAAATTGGAATAGTGTCCCAGGAGCCTGTGCTATTTGACTGCAGCATTGCTGATAACATTAAATACGGCAGTAACACCAAAGAGGCGACGATGGAAAAAGTCATAGAAGCAGCCCAGAAGGCTCAGCTGCATGATTTTGTGGAGTCACTGCCTGATGTGAGTACTTGCGAGGCCCCGGCTGTGGAACTACAGCTAGGCCGCTCGCTGGTCGGTGCAGGGGGAGTTGCTCAAGCCCAGTTAAGGTTGCTGCACACGTACACCTTCTGTTTACGGCTACAGCTACAACAGTAGGAGCAGCGAGGCTATCATGAGCATGCCTCATGTTCCTCAGAGTCTGGGCACGAGTTGCTACTGGATTTTTACACAGTAGGCAAATATTTATAAAACTGAAATGAGCAGTTACAAACTCAACTTGGAGAAAAGAGAAGTTTTTTTTCAAAGTCGTGGATGGAAGAGAAGCAGCTCAGTTCAGCAAAATGTTACACTGAGTTGGGAAATATAAATCCTGTTCCCAGCTGTGGGAGATTTGCATTGTGACTAGGGCATAACAGTTAGACAAAAATATTAGAAGCTGGCTGCTTACTTGCACTTGAGAAGTATTTAAATGCACTGAAATAATATAAATAATAATCAGAAGAACAGAAAAGTTATGGATACAATTGAGGCACCCAAACAAACACTTGTCCAGAAAGCTGTTAAATCACTTTATCCTCTTCTCACAAATCTAGGGTCTCCACCCTAGATTTATTTTACCTCAGACAAATCAGCCAGCAGCTTGCTATCAGATTTTTATTCCAGGCCCATCACCATAGTGCCTGGCCCTGGGGCCGTGTGCACTGCAAAGCATGGCTCGGAAAGGTCTCCCCAAGCGTGTCTATCACTCATGCAGTGTTTCCGCATTGCTGGGTTTTTTAGGGAGGAGGCAGCAACGGTCAGCGCTCTTGCCTCTCTCCTCCTGCTTCTCCTTCAGGTTGGGTACTTACATCTGAATAAAACCTTCTTTTTGTATATTTTTCAGAAATACGAAACTAATGTTGGGGCTCAAGGATCCCAGCTGTCTCGTGGGCAAAAACAACGTATTGCAATAGCGAGGGCCATCATACGAGATCCTAAAATTTTATTACTGGATGAAGCTACATCTGCCTTAGACACAGAAAGTGAAAAGGTAAACGTGCAGGGATGAGCAGTAAGGGAACGTTAATACAACGGCTTACAATGTACCGCGCCGCCTTCTGTTCTGGGGCGACATCCGACGTACTCCACTGCATAACCGCAACGCTATTCCACATTGTCAGTCCAGCACTTAGACCTTTAATGATCTTTTGGAAAGACCCCAAAAGCACAGGTTTAAATAAAAACCAGCCGGATACAAGGGCCCTCACACTGCCAATGAGAGACCTTTCCAGAATCGTGCATACTAATTCCCTGGGTTTCAAAGCATTCAGTGCGACTGTTTATAAATACAGTTTCTGCACATTAAAAACCAACCAACCAAGCAAAAACGTATTCACGCATATGAACGAGGAGCTTGAATAGCCAATAGAAACAGCAGTGAGAGGCCTGAGACCTTCAGCAATAATTTGCGTAGCTTGGTTACACCCAGAGATTAGGGAAAGGGTGGAAGTATAAAAACATATCCACGCTGAGCTGACATTTGGCATGTTGGCTGAATAAAGGCCTGCCTTAATTTCTACCGCTGTCCATGTTTGCCTGTCCCTTCTTTGTACTGCTACTAAGCTGCGTTCCTGACCCAGCTAAGCACATCACTAACGTCCCCTTTGACTCAGACAAGTGTTGCACCATAGGCTTAATTCCCCTGAAGCAACCAGATTGCTCCAGCTCTGAGCCCCCGTTTGGTTTGCATATGTTCACTCTGACACTTTTTCTGTTGCCTTTAGACTGTGCAAGCAGCGCTGGATAAGGCCAGAGAAGGGCGTACCTGCATCGTCATCGCCCACCGCTTGTCCACGATCCAGAACGCCGACATCATCGCTGTGATGTCACAGGGACTCATCATTGAAAGGGGCACGCATGATGAACTGATGGCCATGAAAGGAGCTTATTATAAGCTTGTTACCACTGGAGCTCCCATTAGCTGAATTACTCTGATTCTATATTTGAAAGGTTTCTTTTCAGTAAGCAAAGGCTCTGCGGTAGGTGTGTGTATGTTGGTACCCCACTGTGCTGCAAAGTGCTGTACAATGCCGTAAGTTCGGTGGTACCCCAAATGTACGTAGCTTTCTGCATCAAGCACACTTGTCAGGCAGGTGCAGGGGACTAAGCATATGCTGAAGCTTTCAAGAAGTAGTTTAGCACACTGCTAAGGGAAAGAAAGACTGAAAATGGGAAAGATCCTTGCTGGTGAGCTGGGGAATTGCCACCGCCTGCAGTCAGACTGCACAGTCCTGTCACTGCTCAACTAGCAATCAAGGAAGCCTCCACTTTGGTGTTCTGGAAACTGCCCCGGTCTAGGTAAGCTCTATGAATAAAACACAATCCCAAGAATGATGCTGCGTATCTGAAGGGATCAAATTACTCCTAACGTTTGGGCTGCACAAGATTACAACAGATACCCTTCCTGTGGGCACGGAACCCCCACCCCTCCACCCTGTCACAGCGTACACCCAGCTGTGCTGCCAGGGGAGGCTGGGCTCCGCTGTGTGCAGCCTCAGCATCACACATCGGTGCCCCGAGCCTGACACAGCGGAGCCCCTTCGCCAAAACCACCACGTACTCACAAAGGCGGCAGCTCCACGAAAGGAAAGTAATCAAGAAGACAAACAGAAGCTGGTAAGGATAATTTCCCCTGCACTCACGGCTCTGATCAAAGCTGTCAAATAGATTTTGAACAGGAATAAATGCTTTAGTTAAATCAATGCAAAATCCTACAGTTAATCACCACAAGTTATTTAAATCACTTCTGTTGGATATGGATATATCCATCCACATGATGGATAATATGTTCTCTTTTTTTTTTCAGAAGGCAAGACAATTATGAATATTTTTACAGAAATCATAAATATATTCAGTAAAGGTGGAAAAAATAGCCATAATTAGGTCTTTGTTTGTATTAAGTGGAGTTGATAAGTAGAGCAACAATTCATTCAGAAATTACAAAGGTCAGGAAGTATCTTTTGGCAGAAGCCTGTATCTGTAACAGTTTATTAAAAGGTCTGCTGCATGTTTCTCTGAAATACGTTATTGGTTATTGTCTGCAGGACAACAGGACTCTTCCCTTTAGTGACTGTGATGTTGGAGACAAAGGAGTTAGTTAGACAGAAAGTTTAAATTACAGTTTTAACATTTAAATCTTGATTTTGAATAATAGAGCATTAACTGGAAAAGTCATTCCTGATGTCCTAAAATCTGCAGCTGGGAGTGGGAGGCGTTCACCCACTTTATAACAAATTACATCATAATGCAGTTTCTTATAAAACTACACAATAGGACCAACTGCTGAAACTTGAATAGAGCTGTAGGGTGAAAACCTTATTAGGATACATCCCGTAATTCCAGGCAGCAAAAGACAATTTCAACTTTTGCACAACTTCATCATTAGAATTACTTCAACAGACCCTACTGAAATCACATAGCTGACACTAAAATGCTATTTTCCCAAGCAAGTCTGTATTTTAATCCTTAACTGAAAATGAAGAAGGAAGCTGCAGTATTGGGCTTCTATTTTAATCGTTTTACCCTTGTTATGTTTCAGAACAGTAACTAGTTCGGATGGCTCAGGATTGAAATTACTGGCAGAATGACTATCAATAACCTATTGACATACCTATAGGATATTTAATTTATATTGGTATTTAAGGCCATACAAAAATAACAACTTTTTATTAAAAGCTACGATTATTATGTGTACATATTCCATAATTCTTTTCAACTGCGATAAATTCACTAAAGCCTGACTAAGGGACATGTAGGCCTGTTTTACTCTATCAACTAGAGGGCTGCCTCCTGATTTACAATTCTAATTCTATCAAAATATCAAGGTTATATTTTGACACTTGTTTATTCCACTACTCTGGAAAAGGCTAATGCCATCTGATGTTTCAGGAACCCTCTCTGGAGACTCTTCAGGCAGTTGCACAGAACACTATACACTCAGTTGTTCAGAAGTGTCTTATCCTCTGAAGGCACTGGTAAAATTAACAATCTATTCAGTTTTCCCATGATTCTTGGTTTTAGTGATATTTTAACAGTTGCGAAAAGAGCAAGAGGTGGTTCAGACAGGAAGCTGCTCTTGGTCCCTTTCCCTGAAGCACTGAAGTTGCAGGCTGCACTAACAGGGCACTCCAGGAAAGCCAGAGAGCCCATCTCTTCTTACGTGTCTGTACGGTACTTAGAAGAACATTCTACATTAATGGTTGTGCCCACTCCAGCGGAGGCAGCAAGATTCTTTGTTGGTACCAGGAGGCACAGCCCCTGATGTGGTGATGTCTGCCCATAACTCCCAGTTTAAAACAGCCAACAGCGCCAGTAGGCCAGACTGCTGCAAGAGCCACAGATGGCTGCACATAAAGAATCGCCTGCTGTGGGCCAGAAGGAGCAAGGAACAGCAGGACAGCAGACCAACCTTCTAGCCTTTCGTGATGCCTCTGTAGGTCACCTCACTGGTAGGGAATAACAAACCACAGAGCATCTTGAACACAGGAGAAATCTTTGTCAGAGATGTCTTTGTTCTTCATTATTTGTTTCTAGTCCCATGAGCTTAGGCATTTTGCTTAAGGAGTAACAGTTATCGAAAAGACTGGTTTCAGGCCAGCTGCTGCAGGAAAGAGTGTTCAGAGGATCGTTACAGAAGATATCAGGAGAAGCATAAAGCAGAATACTCCTCAGACTGCTAAAAATAGATACTTTTTTTTTTTTAAGTCAAGGTGGTCTTAGTAGGCTCTTAAATAAGGATGCCTGTTTCAGATTTGCTTCTGTAATTTCCATGACATTAATTCCCAAGGGCCAAATCAAACTATTCACCTTGTTTTCCCCAATTAAATAAGAGTAGTTCAATTTCAATTATCCCACAACTAATTGCAAATCTAGAAGCAATAAAATGTTTACATCTTCTAAGCCTTACTGCCATCAGATCATACACCACAGCCCTCATTACCCATATTATAGCTTTATGCTGCTTGTATACTAAGTATTATGAAACGGTATCAGCAAAATGTTGATTAAAGATTGTGCACTGAAAGGGACTATGCAACAGTGGGTGCTAAATAATGAATAAAAAGGGAAAGTGCCTGCCTTTGTCTATTTAGAGCAACTATTTTACATAGCAAACATACACTTAACATAATAGTTACTTGTGTGCTTAGGTAAACCAAACTGACAAGAATATGAACTCACACTGACAGCCTACAATGACATCTGCATGATTTACACAGCTACAAAGAGCGATACAGGCTTGTGACTCTTGAAATGAGAGAATTAGACTAATTCACCTTTGCAGTACAGGACCATGAACAACATCCTTGAGGTGATATGCTGAGACAATCTCATTATTGACAACTTTCTTCATTGGTTGCTCTGTGTAGATGTACAGAACCCAAAGATTTGTTACACCATATTTATGCATTTTGCGTATCAAAGGTGTAATCTGTACCATTCATGATATATGTGACCACTTCCAAAAAGTCATTTTCATGACTTCTCACAAAATCACAATTTATGACAAAAATCACACAGTAATGCAAAAATATATTCTACAGAGTTGAAGTGAAATAAACTTTTTTTTTTTTTTCCCCTCTCATCTGGCTTAATCAGAAGCTGTTTTGCTCAGGAAGCTCAATAAGTTAAATCTAAAGCCTTTTTTATAACTCTGCTGGTATGCTGGCCTTTTTCACAGTGCCTGGGTACGCCTGTACAGTTGTAGGTGACAGTCTGATACTGTCACACCATTATCTAGCAGTCTAACACACAATATCTATATATAAAAAAAATTACATATTGAGTATCACTATATACATCCGAGGCTTGAAGCACCATCTAGCTGGAGATGGACAGAACTAAGAGCCAACCAAGTAGCTAAATAAAACTAGTTGATTATATTTTAAAACTTGAGTATGACCCAGAGTATTGGGTCATTTCTAACCATACTGCAGTGTGGTTGCAATATTTCTAGGAATAAAATCGCCAATTTGTATTTCTGAGCTGCCAAAGTAACTCTTGAATGTACTGATTTCAGATGTCCTGGTTACTTACCAGGAACACACCAAAGATGCAGTGGCATCCCCCTTGGTTAAAATGAGTTAGCAAAACTGCCTTTGCGGAGGGTTCTTGAACAGTTCATATCCATCCCCACATTGCTAACCGTTTGGAAACTTTATCTAATTAAGTTTCTTTTCAGTTGTCCTCATTAATGAGTGGACACAGTACGGAACCAAGGCAACTACAGTCAGAGGCACAGCTGCGCTCTTACAGAAAGAGAGAATGTAGAACAAATACTCAGTATGAGTAGGTATCTTAATTAAATTATACAGCTGCAGTGTAGTTAAAGAAGCAGCTATACACAATATGCGGAAATTTAACTTACAGCTGTTTTTACCTTTGCAGCTTGCGATGAACATTTCAGAATTAATTCCGAGACCTAAGCCAAAAAGTGCTCCCAAATTCCTCACCAGTCCCGCAAATGGAGTTGTGTCAATGTTTATCCAGTCTGGGTTGGCACACCACTTCTTGGCCTTTGGAACAGACCACAGCAAGTCAATATCAAGCAGCTTGAGGACTAGATAAAAGCCGAGGGCAAAGATGAAAAGAAACAAGTTTGTCTTGATGTACATCCTCAAGCTTGCTGTCTGAATAGCAGGGGTATGCTCAAATGCTTCTGCCACAAGAATGCCTGTGGATTAGAAACTCAGTGTTACAGGAAATAATACACTCGTACTTTGAAGACGCACTTTTTACAGTGCCCCTGTAGGAGCTGACTTTTGAAGACAGAAGATTATGTAGATACATATGTACATATTCACATACACACGTAGAATTTACCACTTCTTTAGTACATTACAAAACCTTTTCTCCCACTCAAAACTGCTAATTTGGAAAAAAACAACTCCATGCCAAGCACTACCTATTTTTGCTCAGAGGCATGCCTTAGGCCTGACTGCAACTCCCAGATGACAACCTATCAAATATTAGATGTAAACTAGAACGTTCCTTTTCCACGAGAGTCCTCCACTCAAAAGACTGGCCCCAGCAATGCAGAATTCAATACCAGTTCCCACATGGACTTTGAGTGTTAAAGGAAAGACACAGAACACACTTATCCTCTTTCTTACTCATTTTATCCTGGTTGTGAAAAGGGAGAGCTGGACTGCAAGCTGTTAGCCAGTGCTGCCCCAGCTGCTCTGCATCCAGGAAAGAGAATGGGAGCAGGCAGCCCCCGCTCAATGCTCTGGTCACCATCCTTAAAATCAGATAGATACTAGACAGATTGTTTACAGTCTGAACTCCCTAAATACCTATTTCAAACATACTTTATCTCCTAAAATTACCCTGGGGAGTTTGCACTGCTGATTTGCCTGTTTCTCCATTTTGTCTCAGGTCTCTGGCCTCGTGCTTGTCCACACTGCACACATGCTAGTTTGTGCCTGGCCACCGTTTGAAGTGAACCAAATAGCTTCCTCCTGAGGGGAAAGGTCAGGGCCATATAGGAGCAACCTCCTCTCCGACCCCTCCCGCGCAGGCAGCACAGATGAAGACCAGGCGCGGCCAGTGCAGACCAGAGAGTGCTGATCTGCGGCAGTGTGGACACAATGCGGTCAGCATCAACGGGCACATGGACAAGGGCTCGCTCCCTGTGTGAATTACAAAGACAGCAGATACATACTACCTTGCAAATTTTACCTTTAGACTATCATCAAACCCTTGATCTTGCAGAGAGCGGAGAGCACCACTAGAGCTGCAAGCTGAGTAGCCCTACTAGAAATCTCTTGCCTTTTTTCATACTTTTTCTCTTTTGGATTTTGCATACATGTTGAAAACAAAGGGAAAAATAGCAGCATTACCAGCAAATACTCCAATAATAACTTGATGGGGGAAATGTGTTGCTATGAATACTCTTGAGATGCACACACTGATCTGGATAATCCAAAAAATACTCCAGAGGAATGACCATGTCAGTCTAAGAGGAAAAAGGAAGATGCTTAAAAATTAAGACAAGATATTTCACCTAGTAATTTACACCAGGTCCCTTCATGTCAGACTCATATTTTCACCAAGTAGAGGTTTTCAAGTAGAGAAGTTTAGAATCAGATGATTAAAAATTAGAAGTCAGTACTAAAACATTATCAGAACTGGTTGTTCTTGCAGCCACATCGAGGGCTGCGGGAACAGACCTTGGTAATTTCAGGTCCAAGACATCACTGTGGTTTTAGTGATGAAAGTCAGCAATGGAAGTTAAATTAGTGCTAGTACCTCAAACATGTTTCTCATCATGAAGTCATACTTAAATGCAAAACTTCAATTATTTGATGACAAAATTCACATAGTATGGGAACAACCTTGTCAGGCTTGGAAAGAACAGCCATCAAAGCAAGGATAAGACTTTCCTACAGAGCTAACACGTTACACTGAACCTTGCCAACATCATGCACATTTGTTTTAAAATTGGGTAAGAAGGACTACTAGCAAAGCAGTAAATTCATATGCTAACCAAAAGATCCAACACGTGAAGACAATTAATAGAATTCAAAATTTCCAACACTGAAGATGTGACATGACCTCTAACAGGAGCTGATTCAGAGATGTTACATGCAATGACTGTACGTTAATAAATACCAACCTATATAAATGGCTAAATCCTTTAAATATTGTTTTCATTCAGCTGAGGTAGATAATAATAAAGGGTTGGTGTGGGGTTGTTTTTGTATATAAGTAAATATCTCTATGTATTAGAATAATGGAGCGACACTGACCTGTGGAGGGTAACTGCTGATTTATCTGTCCATCTAACTGTGTAGCTAAGTGCTGCTGTGACCATTACGTACCACACGCAGGAAGATCCCATTGCATGTCCAGATGGGCTTCCTAGTGGAAACAGAAAGGAAAGATCAACCTTAAAAATCATGACTGTAACAGTTGTCATATAGAAAATGTCTACTGGCAGTCACTCAGGAACATAATCATTTAGAAAGAAAATGGTGAACAAAGGCTGAAAGAATGTCAACTGCTTCTCAAAAGTTAATTTTCTCAATATTAATTTTTCAGAAGACTCATCTGTATGGAATACAGAATATTTGTCTGAAATTAAGTAGGTAACAGCTTAACCATCTTATACTAGTGTGAGCTGGTATCCACTGGAAAGCATAGTATTTTTCTATTACTTAGATCTGGATTGTGATTTAAAACATAAAGCATCTAGGGCTCTCTTAGAGCTGCAGCATACAATGTAGAAGTGATATATGAGGATCAGATGAGATTTTGAGTTCCATGAGGTTTTGAATGGGCTACCTCATAATTAAGGGGAGCAAAAGAGATTTAGCTCTTTGTAACATTCTAAATTAAAGTACCAGTATAACTTTACATGGCCCTTCCAAATTGTCTTTTATCCATTTCTCCAATTAACATGGCATTAGCAATTGTGATCTGTGTCTCATTAGCAATATTACAGTCCAGGCAATTCACATTTTAGGTAGTTTTGTAATAAATTCAGAAATGTATCTGAAATATGATGTATCTTTATGCTTTACTTTGGTTTATTTTATAAATTTTAAGGTGTTGTACAATGTCCACTAGTTTGGAAACAGATTATTAGTGTAACTGGCACACGAAAGGACAGTAACATAATGACTAATTGCTGCACCCACAGTAGTCTGTAACAGGGAACACACTCTCATACAGACATTGATTGTGATTTCTTTCTAGTTCAGGTATAATAATATACATGTAATTTTGTTAAATTTAATGAATCAAATTTTAATTTTACTGGAAACAATATGAAGCCACAGGGGAGATCTTGCAACAGTGAAAATCATCCAAAACAAAAGTATGCTGGTGTGATGCAAGGGAATTTATTCCTAAAATTACTCTGTTACTTCTTTTCCCCTGTTCACCAGGTTTACATTCAACAAATTTAAATAGGAAAGGAAAGAAAATTAGATAACTGGAATCTGTCTACATCAGACTTTTACAGCTTAGCTTTCTGCTGAGACAAAAAGAGGAATAAAAGGGACAGGGTTACTTCACTGGCAGAAGAAATAATTTTGGTTGAAGAATGTGTTATGACCCAGCACTATACTGTAGTTTGCAATGCAAAGTAATACTTCAGTGAGGCAGCAAAGCAGGCATGTCTAGGTAGGACAAGCACAGTGATTTTTGGCTCCCTGCACTCATTTTTGCTATTCTGCTTGGCAGTATCTTTGGCAGTCACACTATCAACTCTTTGGTTAATTTTGTAACATGTACACTTCTAAACCTCACCACAGAACAAATGTTACTGATAAGGAAACCGTAATTTTGTATATCAGCACTGGGAAAGCTTCTCTTAGTTGTCATCTAAGAGAATGTCATCTGTTTCATAGTTCATCTACAAATTACCTACTAGAAACAGCATAAACTCCACCTTAAGGTTTATGTTCTTAAAACCTTACAAGTATCAAAGAAAAGATGGCTGCAGGGTTTCAGTTCAGTTCATTCCAGAAGTACAAACCAAATTCAGGTCCTAGATTGTTTGCCATGTAGTCATATAAAAAGTTCCCTCAGCTTTCCCTTTTGTTGAGACGCAGAGTTTGGGGTTCAGGCTATCCTAGCAATATTTGGATAGGCCCTGCTCACATCTGTGGCTGCTTCTCTAATCTTTTCATATAAATTGCCTATTTAAAAAGTGTGTGAAGTACCATGTAATCTCACGCGATGACTGTGTGCACTTAACAGTTGCGCTGACTGCAACAGGTGAGTGACAGATACTGTCAATGGTCAAGGGCAAATCGGGAGGTAGAAGAAAATGCAGTCATTATAAGTGCAAATAAGAAATCGATATGGCAGCGGTACCCACTGGACAGAAATAGGAATGACTTTTTACTTTAGGAAGAAAGTAACAGGAAGAAAGGTTCTGGTTCAATGAATCAAAATTAAACACTCTGGTTCCTTAGCCAGGGCTTGGCATTACATGGTCCTGAATGGGCTTAGTTCTGAAGTCTCTTGAAAAGACCTGAGGGACCTTAATCCTTTGGGTTAGGTCACAAATAAATTCACTTGCAGTAGACTGCAGATCACATACAGACCAGGTATTATTAAACCCTGCCTGATACAAGGGCTTAAGCTTCTTGTTTAAAATTACAATAGGATGTAATACAGGATATCAACATGATACAACAAAATACAGCTCCGCAAACCATATAAAAGCTTGCAGTAGCACCGATGAGGGGCAAGGCACATTAATTTCCACAGTCTATATTTTCATGTGCAATGAATGAAACTAAATTCAGTCAGTTAGCTTCATGCAAGTTTACCTTATCTCACATAATAGGACTGTGTAAGCTCATTTAACTTCAGCAGTATTGCATTTGAGTTCCACAGAGAAGACAAGGAGATATAAAAAAGTGAAAATACATTGGAAAGGTACCTTTTTTTTTTTTTAACAGAAAGTTTTTTTTTTTTCCTATATATTTGCACACATACCCACATACACACACATTCAGTGCCAGTGTCTGGTTCTCCGAAGAGTGGTTCAATTTTCCACTTGTGATACATCACATGATCGATTACTGATACTATTGTTATTTACACTGAACCACCTATTAGTTTTTGGGGTTTTAATAATTCTTTCAATAGTGTACAAGCCCTCAAACTCAACACCCCCCTGCTCTTTCTGGAACACTCTTGAACAATGTGAGATTTCTCCCCGCAAGCTGATGTCATTGGCAGTACACCTGTTCCTAAAAGTGACCTCACAAAACAGGTATATCCCTCTTTCTGAAACTATGATACAAGTTTTGTGAAAATTCCTTTCCAATACAGCAGTTCATTCCAGTCAGAGTTATTTTTAAAGCAAATCCCCCCTCCCTTATGTTTAAACGCAATGAAGCAAACAAATTCTTGTCATACAGCAAATACCTATCATATTCTATGTCTTCCTTTTTCTCTTCCTGTGTTTTGGTGCTATTTTAAATATGAGCTCTGAGATTTGTATATCATGTAAGATCTTCATGAGTCACACCCTCTCCCCACAAAAAGCCACTATCTCTATTAAATGTACCAATGTAATCTCCAACATTTCTTACCTGGTCCAGTTTCACAGGTTATAGGAAACTGTTGAAGGCAGGGGCTTGACTGATTGGGATAAATCATTGTTTCTTGCACCCACCAGTATGGGCGATGGCCAAATAAAATCCTGACAAAAAAAAAAAAAAAAAAAAAAAAAAAAAAAAAAA
>WHYT01014590.1:203742-234307 GCA_009806455.1 Tetrax tetrax
AAAAAAAAAAAAAAAAAAAAAAAAAAAAAAAAAGAAGCAGAAATGCAATAAAAAAGGTTTTTATGTAAGAAGGCCTCAGCAAAGCACAATAAATAATCTTAAAAGGAGCATGAAGAGTTATATTGCCAAAATTATTCTATAATAGTTCTGTAGCTTCTTGTCTTATCAACATGTCATTTCAAACATATTTTAAATATCTTCATTGTGAATTCTTGTTTTATAATTACAGGGGAAAGTCTACTAGCACATTATTCACAGAAAGTTTTCTAAACTTGAGGCACATATAGTAACCATCATTAAAAATACCAAATCTTAAAAGAAATTCAACTTCTTACCATTTAAATATGAGGTTGAACCAATCACCAATGACTGCCACCCATATCATTTTAGTACCAACCACTTGGTTGAGCTGAAACCAAAGAGGAAAATAAATTGAGAATATATTCCGGGGATCTCCAACATGTGACATAAAGTTAAGGAAATCCTGATAAGCCCTGTAGTCCCTCTGTAAATGCTGAATGATAAGCACGCCATTGCTATGAAGGAGATCCATCTTAATGGATTAAACCGTACTTGAAATTTAGTAAAGTTACTTTAATCTTAAGTTTCTAGTGATGGAGAATGAGAATCATGGAAGGGAGCTATTAAAAAGTGAGAGAAGGTGATTGACGTTGCCTTTATATTGTATCGGCGTGGCGTACCCAGCCATTCCCGGAACACGTGGCTCCAGATCTCCGGGAAAGCACACGAGTCTGTTAGCACTGGAAAGCTTTTCTGTTTGCAAATTTTAATTGGAGGAAACTAAGTGAAGTACATGCTGAGCAGCAGCAAATTGTGGGGAAAGTTTTGTAGAAACACAATGCGTGACTTATGCAATCCTTTGTATGAACAGTTGGAACATGTTTGCTTGAATTTTTTCACAGTTCATTTCTCTGCAGGATGGACATTAGTAATGTGTATCCTTCATTAAGCGTTGCCTGTATAAAGGACAGAAAGAACACACAAATAACTGGTCTTTGCAGAACTGTCATTAAAGCTGTGCATTTCATTTTGAAATAGAATTTGGCTACCATGCTGCGTCTAATACTTTGTACAACACATTTTCAGCCATGGAAAATACAATCTGCATCCATACACCAACAATACTGTTGAGCTCTAGGCTCATTTTTAAAGCAGCAATATTCTCAAAGCACTGAAAAGCAACTGTTTCCTTCATGCAAGAGGCCATGTTAATGCAGACCACAATGCAGGTGAGCTCAGCCTCTGAGTGATCTCATTCAGTATCGCCATTCTCGCACATTGCTTACACGATGCGAGCTCTCCACACCTCTGCCAGAAGGAGCTGAAGCCTCACTTACTGCAGCCCCATTCTCGCTGCCCAGCCTAGCAGAAACGAGAGCTGCTTCACAAACCAGAGCACGGCTGGGGCCAGATCATAGAATGGCCTGGGTTGCCCTACTGAAGAGTCTTTCCTGTAGGCCCCCTTTAGGTACTGGGAGATCATTGTGTCATTATCAATATTAGCACTAATAACTGTAGCACTGGAAAAGATTATGTTCATTTGTGTGGTGGCAACATGAGAAACTTTTTTCCACGAGAGATTAAATGGATATCAAAACTCTGTTCATCTGATATTATCAGAGTAGCAAGAGGAAAACTCCAGTTCTTTATCAGGCTCTCATATTCATATCTTCTATGAATGATCTATGCATCTGAAACAAATAAAATCAGAAAATAAAAGCAGCTGTACATATGCACTGTGCACTTCCCTACTGCTTTCTCCACGGCACTTAGAGCTAAACTATACAAGCTGTGGAGACAAAGATATGAACTACTTAACTGGTTTTGCTGAAGAGACTTAACGGCTTAAAAGGACTTTATGATGTGTGGTCAGGGAAGTCACATGGAAGCACTAAGTAGATCCAACAAATAAGGCGTGACAATTAAATGGACTTAGAAGACCTCTCTTCCTGACACAATCTCACATTTACTTTAGCTATTAACGGTCTGTTTTTAGAAACTTTAAAGCAGATTTAAATCCTATATGTTTATGCTACCAGATACATTGAGCCATGTATAAAACCTTAAAGTTAAAAAGAGATTTAAAATTCTATGCACTGTTTCTGAGTAACTACTACAATGTTTTTCTGTACGTTGAGCTGAATTATTCACTTAAATTGGTATCACCCAATTTCAAGGAAAACTCTTCCAAAACTACAATTTCAGGATATTTCAACAACAAATATTTCCTAGCTTTTTAGCTGCAAATATTTGGGGAGGTTTGTTTCTTGCTAAGTTGTATAGCTTATAGCTTTTCAGGGTGTCCAGCAAGGGAACTGTCATATAAATTAACTGATGGAACTATTTTTCCCTCTCCCAGTTCTTTCCCAAGAACTTAGAAGCATCTCTCTCAATTACTAGAGAAAATGTCCTTTTGCTCTTTTTTTTTTTTTTTTTTTTTTTTTTATAAAGAATAACTAGTTTTAAGCACAAGTGTAAATGTCAAGTCCGTAGCTGAATAACAGTCATCTTGCTTCTAGTACTTAGTTGAAATAGCAACTGTAATGAGGTTAAGTTTAAAAACCTGTTGTTTAATTAGGAAAAATATTTTGCAATAAGTAAGTTTCCACCAAGACACAATTTAATGTCCTCATGAGAGTCTACCAAGTAATAAAATAGATAAGCTTACAGTCTCTCTTTAATACCACCATTGTTATTCAATAGTATCCAAGAAATTGTGTCTCTGACACAGAGTGTGCAGGGCTATTGCAACAACGTTTTGCATGAGTTTTTTTAAATTTATAAATATAAAAACACCCACTCGTGTTACCCACTGGGATAGTACTGCATCTGCTCGGGCTGAACTCTTCTTCAGAAAGAACGGCTCAAGCACACTGTGGTTCTCCAGGAACTTTGTTAATACAATGTTTGAAGGCATGTCTTGGCGACGTTCCAGTAAAGTAACCTCTTCTAGTAGCAATGCTAAAGGCCTCCTGATATTAATCTTCATTTTAGAGATTTTGCTGCTGATTCCTATGCTGCTAGCTATCTTTCTACTTAGCTAGAAAGATAAGCACCTTACACATAATGAAGACTAACAGCTAACAGCAAACATAAATAAGCTTTAATTTTCTCCTAAGTTCTTTCTGTTTCAGAAGCTCCTACATCCACATCTTAGACATACCAGAGGAGTCCTGTTTATAAAAGATGTTTAAAAATACCCCCAAAATCTACAAAAAATGAAAGCGGGAAGTTTTTGGACCAGGTAAGCAGATTTCTGTGAGACAGACAGTTCAGGCGATGTTCTCATTGCGCCTGGAAGCACTCATGATCCTCCTTCATCCAAGAGGCAATCAACAGCTGACACACAAGTCATCTCGTGTCCTGCCTGGGATATTTGGCAACCTATGAAAGTCTGAGACACTAAAGACTTCCCTAGCTCTAGTAACCACCAGAGAAAAGATAGCAAAACATATCTTGAAATACTCTATTTTATAATTTACTTAAACTAACAAAGAAGAAATACTTCCTCAATAAGCTTTTCCCCCCTCCTTTTCTATGCAAAGCACTGCAAAATGCTTCTGTAATGCACTTAGTATTTCAAAGTAACTTGAGATAATATATGAAATAAAACTATCTGCTGTATTTTAGTACATGGAATTGCAAGGAAAACTACCAAACTGTACAAAATGGTCAGAATGTGTACGCAATTAAGTTTTTAAATCAAAGCTTTGCCCTGCTTTGACATTAACAGAACCAAGGTTTGGTCTTCACATGATCAAATGAGTTCTTAGTGTGAAGCAAAAACCTTTAAAATATTATCGGTTCATATACTATTTTCCAAGCAATATAAAAGCAGAGACTATCTAAAACTATACATTCTTGGTCATAACGCAGAAACAAGAATCATGTTGATGATCCACTGAAGGGAGGATAAAATGTTTACAGCTACTTTACACTTATACATCAGAGCAAATGTTACATAACGGATATCAGATGTTGTTAAGCAAATGTTTGCAAGGGAAGAAAAAGCCATCAAAGCAAACATTTTCTAAAACACTGTTAATGGAGGCCTATGTACTGGGCTTAACTTTCTGGTACATTATGCTTAGTTAATTGAACAATAACATTAATTTCCACATCAGTGTTTTCATTGGCACTGGACCAGCTACAAGGATTAACTAGCAATTTAGTAAGTTCACAAGTAGACACTGTGTATAACAACTGACAGCTATTTTCTTAAGATATGAATATTTTCCAAATGGAACACTGAAAACATACCTCTTAATATTAGATTTAGGAAGAGAAAATCTTTCAAGCTCTTTCTTACTTTCCATATTTAATTCCCACAAGCATTCCTCATTGGACTCAGACAGCTCTCGTTAAGGTCAGGCTTTGTTAAGGCTGGACTGACTAGACCATGAACATGAACACGACATGAATCAATTGCTTTCTTTTGGTTTTGCCACCTTATTAATCAAACCTTTCCCAGTTACTACACTGTCATTATTCCTTGATCTGAAGTTAGCTATGCACATCCAGGAAACTAACAAACCTTGTTTTTGCAACATAACAATAACTGACAGACCTTAACACTTGTTTATGTTTGCCTGTGTTTGTATGCCTAACAACGTAAATGATACAAACAATGCATGGATGTCCTGATTTAGGAAGCATATGACCTCTGCTAGTTTGGGTCATGAGGCCACATGTCTGTTTGTGGTTGGTAAGAGATGTCAGTTTGAACAGAAAACTAGTACCTGCTAAAATCACCATGCTGCATTTAGACATGCAGTTGATAAGCCGATTGTGGAGAGAGTTTGGAGTGGGAAAGTATGGCTGAGGACAGGTTACACCGTAAGTTCGTGTCTCTAGAAAGCTCTAAGAAAGGACTTAGAAATCAGCTTAAAAAAAATCAATTAAGGTATATTTAGATCAATTACAAGGCTTTGGCTTGTAATTACAAGTCTTTGGCTGGTGAAAGTCTAAAACAAAGGAATAGGACTAATGAAATCTAGAAAAACTTCACTGATGAAAAAAGATACCTAACATTTCAAAGCTAGTGCCAGCTACAGTCAAGTGAACCTATTAGCTATATTAATTAAAGGATTCAGAAGAGACCAGACTGAAGAACCCACAAAAAGATTATGGATTAGAATTCAGGATTTGTTTAGATTAGTTGAACTTGTATTTACTAAATGCCAGGGGCTGGGAGAAGTGTCTATTCAGAAAGTTATGAGCTCAAATACCAAAGGCTAGCAATGTTAGGGGCAACATTTAAACTCCATACTGGCAGCGTTCACTTGGTTAGGTTCAAGGTCTGACTTGGAAGGAGACAGAAATGGTCCTAGTTAAAAAAAGCCATAAGGTATAGGCTCCATAATGCCCAAATTTATATGTGGCTAGGTAATAATCTTTGAAGCAGCCCAACTTCACTACATTTAAGTCTGAGGCTGATAAGAAACAGTGCTCTAATAACTAGTTTTAGGATAAATGCTGAGAAAACTGTGAAATCTGGAGAACACGTGTCCGAGTCAAATGAGAGAGAAATACAGTTGGGTAGAAGTGCTATCAAGCAGCAATAACAGTTTATACAAGAATAATGCAACTAATAATTGGTGGTCTCAGCTCGACTTTAGTTTGGGTCTGGTGTGGAGGGAAGTGTAATTAACTGTTTCAGACAGCAATCCCCAAAGCTTTACTAAGTTTACGTTATTCTGAGATCATCTCAATAGTACCAAAGTATACTAAAGCTAAGAGAAATTTGTTAGCTATGGTAACAAAATTATTAGTAAGTAGTGTCCATGATAAACTGAAGGCTAGTACCTGAGTTCACAAACTAGTGCTCATCCAGAGCCAAAACCAAATATACCCAACGGGAGAAAAATCAGGTGTGGTGTCATACAGAGAACACTCACAATGACAGAGGCTCATGACCAGTGTTTGACTGGGCACAGACAGGGCTGCTGTACTGAGGTCTTGTTCATCCCAAAAAGGACTGAATTACCGCTCCGTGTCAGTCTCCTATTACAAAGATCTACCTTACAGATTGCCATACAGATAGGTAAATAGCTCCATACTCAGGAGGGAATTCAGGCTCGGGGAATTAAAAGGCAATTCAGGAGCGCCACATAACTTGCGACTAGGTTACCCCCAGTATGTTCCGTGAATAAACCAGACGTTGGAAAGATGTTCTGGCTTCAGAGCAGCGTAAGGAGCCAGCCTGGTTTCATTCAGCAGGGAGCAGCAAATCGCACAAACCTCGCCAGGCTTTTCCCAGCGGCCTCGCGCCCCAGCGCTGCGGACGACCCCGCCGCTGCCCCCTCAGGGGGCCCTGAGAAAGCGTCTTAACCCCAACCGGCGCTTCCCGGGGGAAGCACCGGGACTCACAGCTGCCTCTCCCTCGCAGCGCCAGCACCGGCCGCCTCCTCAAGCCCCGAGGGGCTGCACGGCCGCAGCCGCCGCCCCCACCCGTCATGGCGGCTCCGCCCCGGGGACCGTTACCGTGCCAACAGCGCCGGCAGCTCCCGGCACACCCTGCGGCTCCAGCCGCAGCAGGAAGGACAGCTGAGCCAATCAGCGGTGCGCTTGTTGCGAGGCGGGTGAGAGGCAGTGTCCAATTAGAAAGCAGCCGTTGGGCAGGCGGGAAGGCGCCGGCGGTTTGAAAGCGGGTGGGTGCTTTTGGGAGAGAGACATAAATTAGAGAAGTTACTTTAGTTTTAATATCTTCCTGGAGTAGCTAAGCAGAGATCACTAAGCTCCTAGCTACTGGATCAAAATCTACGTGTCTGGCTCGGTAGGCCCACCGCGCTGCGCAGCGCCGCTGGCCGTTAACGTCTGCGCCGCGCGGAGCAGGAGCAGGGGGGGAGCTCCCCCTCCGCCCCTCAGCCCGGGCTGTAAGCGTGGGGAGGGGGCCCCGGCCCGGTGCGAGCCCCGCGGGAGGACGGCGAAGCGGGGGCAGCGCCCCGGCGGCTGCCGGGACGCCGCAAACAGCTGTCGGTAGCGTGGCAGTCCCGAGCGCAGCGCGGGGCCTCCTGGCGCAGATAACCCCGTAGCGAAAGAAACCTAGCTCCCGCTGTTAGTGTTTGGTGTAGTAACAGTAACAACAAAAAGCGCTATGGGGAAGAGGTTTAAATAACAAGCCAAAGGGATAAAACCTGCCCTGAAGGTTTATCCTGTAATTGTGAGTTAAAACTGCTGCGGTTGTCTTGTGTGTCTTGACACTGTATTTATTCCCTTACATGTTTGTTGCAGCACAATGGCTAATATAAAGACAGAAGATGAAATAATCCTCTTTGAAAGAGAAATGAAAGACTTTTGGACAAAATTAAAAAGCATTTATGGTACTGAACAGATCAATCAGACTTCAGCACTGAGAGATTCATGCAAGGAGTCCATAAAAGCGCTTTCAGGTAAAAAGGCTCTACATTTCTGTTACCACTACTTTTTCCAAGTTATCATCAAACTTTTTCAGATAACTGAAATAACTTTCCATTACAGAGAAATGGTCCAAAAAGCTGAAAGAAGGGGACCTGATGATTGATAAAATTCATGAATATAGCAACGGTACGGTATGGTGTTTCATTTATCATGTCTAAGACTTCTAAAATTAACTTAATACAGCTCAATAATATGTTTAACTTTGCACTTTAAAAGGTAAGTAACAACAACAGAATGAAGATAAAACTAAACATATTTGTTTGGTTACGGGATATAAATTGCAAGTCAAAAGCAATTTGTTGGAAAATTTCATTGATGATGCAAATATAGAGATCAGGTAAAAAGTTTTCTGTGTAGTGGTTTTGGTGCCTAAGTATTTAAAACAACGCAGTACCAGATCTTGCTGACTGCAATAGGAAAAGTAAATTAAATTGCTTAGTAAACTAAATATTGTCAGGTTACTTATGCCTCTTCCATATTAGTTATAGAATACAGTCAGCCTATCAGTTCAGGATTAACTACTCAGAATTGTGTAGTTAAGCATCAGAATATCAAATAAAAATAATTGCAAATCCAATATCAGTCAGTGTTCCCATTCTCGCTTTCTGTCAAATTATTTGTTTGTGTACAGGATCCACCATCCTTATGCTTTGAATATGTACATAGCGCTGGCGCCAGGAACAAATTGCATCTGATTGAAGTATCATAGGAGCTGCTTCCTACTTAGAGCTTGGTTTTGAATAACTGCAAGCTTTTATTTTCTGCTCTTAGTATATTTATGCTGACTTTTCTCTCCAGCTGAGATAGCGTGCATTTCACTAGATTTTATTCAAATGAGTCATAGCAAACTCTATAGATAAGTACCAAATAGCAGGGACCTAATTAATCAACTATGTAAGTTCCTATCTTCTTGCTTCCTTTCAGAGATTCAACAGCAGAGCAAATGCATATCAGAAAATCAAGAGCATTTTACAGAAATAAAATCTAACCTAAATCAAGAAGAGGAGCAAAAGGAGGACTTGATTAACAGCATCCAAGAGCTTAAAGAAGAGTTGATGAAGAAAAAAGAAAGTAAGCAAAGCATAAGAAGTAGATTTTCTTAATTTTCTTGTTTTCAACACTGCTCCTGATGGGCTTTTCTACTATTCTAAATATTTTTATGTGCTGTTTTACCTTTACTTTGATATTTATGGTGGCTTTTAAAATTCTAGTAATATCTTCTAAAAACAAAGCCACAAAGGAGAGAGTAGAACAACTATGCAAGTCTAAAGTATTGTTTGAAGAGCGGCTTGGACTGGAGATACGCAAAATTCACAGTAAGTTTTGTATTTTCTATTGTTTCCATATGCAGTGATACAATGTGGTTAATGTTGGATTGTGCAGTAAAGAACATATTAGCTTACACAGATGAAGAATTTTCCCAGCCCAGGTGCTTCCTTTGCCTCTCAAATGGCAAAATATTGTATATTAAAATGCATTTGTCTTTCAAAGAGACCAGGTTTGCCTAACTTGTAAGTATTCTAAGAATATTAAGTGAAACTGTAGCTTAATATTGTTATTTTTAGTCATCATTGTGACTCTCCTGCAGAGGTTAATGGTATTAATTAATTCTGTGTTTGCTTTAGATGAACAATTACAGTTTATATTCAGACACATTGACCACAAAGATCCTGACAAGCCATACGTGTTTACCCTTTCCATAAATGAACAGGGAGATTATGAAGGTATGTGAATTTTAAATACTTAAGCAAAAGGACAGAATCTGATGCCCCTTTTTGAAAAAAAGGGTGAGAGGTGTAAAGAGAAGTTTAGCTGTAACCTTTATCTTCCAATTTCTGAATGAAAAATCTTGCAATAGTAATATATAGATTTTTTTTTAAAAAAAATTAAGTTTCTCATGTTAATTTATATGAAAATACAACTGCTTATCTTTATTTCCCTCCATTTGTGGAGTTGCTGTTTACTCAGTGTCAGCAGGAGAGAGAAGAGATACAGGGACAGATAGATGCTTCAGTTTGTAGCTTGTTGCTTCTTCCCTTTATGCTGGATGAGTGTTTATGCTGACAGGTATATTTCAACCTGTTTTGAGAAACCTAGAGGGCAGAAGAAAACTAGGTTCCCCACTATTGTGAGGAACCCTTACAGTTGTGTGACAAAGAAGAAAGATTAAAACTTGAAATCCAGCGTTTCTTTTCTTCAAGGATGTATAACCTTCCAGATCTTAAAGCTGGTTTTGCAGTATGGATCTTACCTCATCTATGTAATGAAGCAGCAGGAATTTGTGTACTGTGCTGAGTAGCTTCTAGATGGACGCTACTGTTGCTCTGCTATGGCTTTAGGTATGGACTGAACAGATTTCTGGTTTTGCTAATTCACATCTAAACTGTGCTGAAGTTAAAAGTTTATCACATGCTGGGCTACATCAGTTCAGACTGCCTGCCTGCAGAGCAACAAAAATATTTAGGAGTGTGTTTCAGTTTTTGAGCAGGCTATGGATTACTGGAAATTCCTGTAACAATTCAAGCAGGAGCACTGCACTGAGTGGGAGGTCTGAAAATACAGAAAAACTGTGTGTTCTTTGAGGCTTTGTCTTTGCTGAAAGAAAATTATTTAATTGGTTACTCAAAAATAATACTGGATGAAGCTAAAACATACAAAGATAAACGACATTGCTTTTTCATGCTTATGAAAAACTAATATTGATTTTTTTTTTATAATAGTCTAATCTTTTGGAAATTTCTGTCATTTTAGTGACTTCCTGTACTCCTCCTCTGGACTGTATAGCAGAGTTCCAGCTCAAAGTGAGAGAAACTAACAATTTCTCTGCATTTGTTGCCAACATCAGAAAAGCTTTCACTGCTTTATCTTATAAACAGTCTGCTTAAAACTAGCTTACACCTCTCTTTCTAGCTGTAGAGCACTTTTTTTTTCTTTCCTTCCTGTATTGTGAAAGTAATGTATTTATCTATGTCTTACTCTAATTTCCAAATAAAGAAAAATAATGAAAACAGTATTTTACTTCACTGTCATCTACAGACATTTTGGATGATTCTTCGAACAACAGTATGATCAACTATTTCCTTAACTGAATGTCTCCAGACATGTAAATTTTGATCCAGTAGCAAGTAGCTTAATGATCTCTGTTTAAGCTACTCCAGGAAGATATTAAAACTAAAGTAATTTCTCTAACTTATGTCTCTCTTCCAAAAGCACAAAAGTGTCTTTCACGTTTGCATGTGTTTGGAATAGACCTGAAACCTACCAAAATAATGCACTGGAGCTTCGCAATTACTTCACTTACCTGTGTTACAGATCACTATCTTAATTTTTACCGTCTTGTACTCTCCAGTGTTACAACTCAGTATCATACAGCTTAATAATTGTTTTTCTTTTGGTCTGTTAAACTATGTATTTTCCTGTCTGTTGTTAGTAACAAAACCTTTTTATGTACATGCTATTCTTGAATAAAGGTCTTAACAGCAGCAAGTGGGAATTTTGTATTGTTTTGATCAGAAATCCTAGAGACCTGAAATAGAACCCTGCTTTAGCCCAAAGGTTCCTGGCTCCCACAGAAAAGCTGGCCTGAAACTTGAACTGCAGTGGTGAATGAGTAACACTCACACCATTACCAGCCTGAGTGTTTTATTGGGTATGTTTTAGAACAGAGTAGTCATTTTGCTTTATTACATAAAGCACGTTGCAATGAAGGACTATTTATCATTGTCATTGGAAATCTAAGACACAGCAAAGCCTGAAGTATAATGTATTAAAGTATAAAATACAGTAGTTACAGATAAATCATCTGTGTATCTTGCAGCTTATCAAGATGACTTACTGCTACAGTACTCAGCGTTGATTAAACTATTATTTTTCTATCTTATTTGTAAAGGCTCTTTCCTCTTCACAAAATATTTAAAAGGACAGCTGCAATAAGAAAGGAAACTCTTCATTTGATAATATAACATAGTTCAAATAAAACCTTAGTAAATATGACCTGGAAATTCTAGTGAAATAAAAGGCCACTTGAATCAAAAACTAATTATGATCTCCCTCAAAACACAAATATTTAAGTATGTAAAAATGAAATACAGTCTAAAGAGGAAAAGTATCCAACAATCTGAAAACCCTGTGAAAAAGTACTTAGAATTCTAGCACTTCCTAAATAATGAAAATAGGCTTTTAAAATATATTTTTGGAGATGCACACGTAGTGTGCTCCTCCTGTTAATATTGTGTAGTCCATGGGACAGACCAGAGCTGGTCCAAACCAGCACTTGCTGCAGACGTTGGTCTTCCCATTTACTCGTGTAACTGTAGCAGCACTCCCTGCTCTTGCCCCAACCGATCATCTTATCCTTGGGCAAAAAACCAACACAAATGCCTCCATCCACTCCCCCTTTATTCCTATGCCTTCATCAGCCTCTTAGTACGTAAACCTGGCCATTTAGGCGTGTTTAAATCTGGTGATGCCTATGAGATACTCTTACTACAGGTGAGAATATTGCCCAGTCTGACGTGACCCGTACTTTAAATCACTTGATTTGTCTGAACATAACAGTACAACTTGCTGGATACAGCACAGATCATGCACTCAATCTAAGAGACAGCTGAAGTGCATCTTCACAAAAACCAGAAACCTGTGTTTGCACATGTTTGCTCCAAAAAGGACATAACCTTCCATTTCTTCTTCCCTGTAGGGCATAATTCGCTATTTTCTAAATAATGCATCATTTTCCTTGGTATGCCCTATTGATTTTTTTTTTTACATTACAATTTTAGAACAGAATGGCAGCAGAGATTACTGGGCATTTCTATAATGACATCTAAAATGAAATACATTATCAATTTCTGCCCTGTCCATAAACCCCATGTACTCTCTGAGAATTTTGTAAGAGACAATAGGACAAACACAAGCACAGGCTGGGAGACTGCCTTCAAGTACTGTGTCTACTTGTTCATTAGCAGATTTTGCCTCCTTTTCAAACATCCTAACAGGAATATTTAAATAGCGGGTATTTCTTTCAATTAACTGCTTCTACTGCCAAAAGTATGCTGTGGGCACTTTTATGTAGGTCAATAGACTGGCCAGTAGTTTCAAAAAATGCATTCAGCCAGCTCTGCATTTCCCACTTCTATCTTCTCTCCCAGGAGCTACGACTGCTGTTATTACCCTGCTTTGTTAGTAGTTTTTTCTCTTCCTTCCTTGCACAGAAGCCCTCACCTTCCATGTTAGAAAGCCTATCCCTTTGGCAGCACCCCTGTATCCAGGATGACTGAATTCATTCTGAAGCATACTCCTTCCCTTCTCCACCTGCCAGGCACAGCCAAGCAAGTCTTAGTTGCTCTTGAAAGTAAGAGCTTCAGGATGATCAACTAAGTATTTTACAGCTGTTGTATGGAAGCAAAAAAAAGGGCAGTATTCAGCCACCTCATTTCTATGTTTTCAAATGGAACTGTTTATTCATTAAGGGTGTACCTAGGGCTCAGATGCACTCTGTAGCATATCTGATTTGATCACCATCTTCACAGAAGAAATAAACTGAAACGCTCCCTGAGTAACAAAGACAAATGTTCAGACTTGCTGCCATTTTCTTTTCATGTTCATCCCAGGCATGAGTAGTTGGTTTATTGCTTCTAACAAAATTACTTTGCCAAGAATGCTATGCACAGAACATAAAATATATGACAACTACTGCACTGGAATTTACATTCCTAGGAATTATCTGCTAGAAAAGATGATGTGCTTGGTTGTAAATGTTCTATGCATACGCCTAAAGCAAGAAGTAAAGTTTGAAATGTTTATTGTGTGTAATTTAAACCTTTACAGCTCCTTTTGGAGTTTGAATAATGGACCTGCTTTTATTATCGAGGCAAATCAGATGCAGATCTCAGTTCCTCTAAAACAGAGCCAGGCATTCCAAAAGCGGGTAAAAGCTAGGAAAGCATACACAATAGATTTGTTTCTTTGCTTATTATAAAATATGAAGTAAAATTGGCTTGTGACATCCCTAAAACAGCCTTTAAACTAGTGGAAGATTCGTCTTAAAATCTTAGTGCCTTTATCAAATGCACTTAATGCTCATAGAATTTCACACACCTGAATCTGTGGCAATTTGGTATTTTGTATTTGTTATGAAGCTGCACAATACAGTGATATCCAATAATAATAAGGACAACTAGGATAATATTATATACTGACCCAACAGATACAATAATTGGGACCCTAGTATACTGGACAGCATACAAATACAGCTGAAATGTCCCAGAGAGCATATGGGAAAACTCTTGAGCTCAAAAGCAATCTGCAGCTTAGGGACTATGACAATCAGCCAGCCTCCTCCAGTTGGTGCTAGTGCTCCATCTATTAGCAGGATCAGGTTTATCTTAAGGCAGACATAGATTTTACTGAAGGTCAGTAAAGGCTTTTCTTTTTTCATAAATCAGTTTGGCCATCCCTGAACGTTGCTTTCCCTTTCAAACTGCTGACCTGTATGTAGCTACCAAGGGTCAAGCCTGAAATGCATGGTCCATCAACTAATGCTGACCATACAGAAAATGACTGACATACTGGTGCTCTGCACTTCATCAAATTTATCTCGTAATGTAATGTAAAAATCTGGAAAAAAGGTGTTATTGGAAATACACTGTGAATTTAAGGACTGCTCGGAAGACAAAATAATATTAAACATGAATAACACATGCACTAAGTGCATTTAATCACAATTGGTTTTGTATGCTAGCTGGAGGTCTGATTTGAAACAAAACTGAATTACTGTAAGAGAACTTCTGGCTAACAACAATTTCATTACACGCCTACTCAACCAAGAGTGGAGGTGGTTAAACTGAGTTTGCTGGTATTTTTCACAAACTCTCTTGGGTGTTGCTAGACATATTTTAAAAGTAAACAAACAAGTAATGGCTACACTTGTGGAAATTAAGACAGACATGGAAGTTAAGCTGTGCTTCTCCCATATTCTAGTTGTGTTATATTACTTACTGTCTTCTCTAATGCGTCAATAAACTTTGTGAATCTACCCGGTGCCTTCATATTGTCTAAATTAGTCCTGTCATTATAATACCCTAAAATCACTGTGAACTCATTTGTGACTGATTTGTAACTTTCTAAAAGCCCTGCCAAACTCGATATAACAAACATATGCACACATAAATCGCTTAGTCCCACAGACAGATTACAGTAAATTTTTAAACTATATGAATAAACCATACTCAATAATTATGGTAATACTCTTACCTTTTTGAAAGCAACAGTTGCTATTCAATTACATCAGGCTTTACTGCTGAATAGGATTGTACGCCTGAAAGGTTGGGGGGAATGGCTCTCATCGCCAGACAGTGAGACTCCATTGTTTTTGTCCTTCTTCTTATCCCTAACAATTATACACAAAGAACATTTTAGAATCTTGAGCTTATAAACTAGTTGTTCTAGCAGAAGCAGAGGTAATGAAGCCTGATTTCCTACAGATGTGTAGTTTTGTCCTTAAACGGTGCCATTTCTCTTCACTGCAATATCCCAGCTCTCCTTTACAGTCTCCCCCATGGATGAGAGCCAGTGCCACTCCTAAGTTATGCTGGTTTAGCCTCTGCTTGGCTGCTGCTTAGAGTTACAGGACATAGGCTGCACGCTGCTCACCCTTCCTCCAGTGCAAAGCACTCATTTGTGGTTCTCCCCTTTACATGGTTGCTGACTTTTAGTACACTGTAAGAACAGTGACAGCTGCAACACAATCTCTTATTCAAATTTGGGCTGAGCAATGTGTTCAAAACTTGTTAGGGAGACTGACAGACAATCCTAAAAATAGTGGTTAATCATGCAAGTGTGTACTGTTTTTTTTTATATGACCTCACATCTATTTTCAAGTGGCCATGCACTGAAATGACAAATTGAAATAAGATACAATTAGTGTTAATTTGATTTTCTTCCTCTGCAGTCACAGCATGTTGAACAATGCTAATTGCTATTGACTCACCTGTTTTGTGACTGTTTGATGGACAATTCTCTACATGGAAACATGCTCTTTGACTGACTTGGCTCAATGGATTCTTTTGCACTGGCTACTGGATCATGGGGTCAGTTCTTCACTATCCAGTATCTTCTGCACCAGAGCTTCCGCTGGAATGACTGGCTTGGCAAAGAAACAGGTCTGTTGCAAACACCAACTATACATTATTATTGTTCTGATTTAGAAGCACGCTACACTTGCTTTACACTGATGGCAATTACCATAAAGGATTCCAGGCATTTAAGAACAGACTGCATACATTAACTTTCTGGCTAAGTGAGGAGTAGGTGGAAGTGACAGACGGGTGACCTTGTGGGTGGTGTACTAGCTACCTAAGTTAAAGCACAATAAATTCATGTACATGCTTACCTCATAGGTTAAAAACAAAAACAGGCAAACAACAGTTTCCAAATGAAGCTAATGAGATAAACTTGCTTGTCTAACTCCATGTCTGATACAATGCCATTAATGGGAAGACAACACAGCAAACTGGTAATTGTATTCTTTTAACATCAGTAGTCAGTATCAGCAGGACTTATTGGCCTGTATTTTCCTATAGTTTGTGCAAAGGCAGACAAGCTATCTGATAAAATCATGTTTCTGAAGGAAAGAGTGAAAACCTCTTCTGACATGCAATCCTCAATGCTGTCAACTGCAACTCTGCAGCAATTACCTGTCATTTTAGGCTCCAGCCTTCTCTAAGGCTAGGCTGCAATTCTGACAGTCTCCTTGGGACAGTACTGCAGTAGGCACCGCCTTTACTAAGTGCTCTGCTAACGGCGTCACAATGAATCAAAATACCAAATTTAGAGTCAACGTTCATGCAATTTACATGAGAAAGCCAGTTCACTTTCCTCAGCTGCTCCTGCTGAAATTTCCCTCAACTATCATTTCTCAACTATATTTTTTGGTGTAGAACAAGTGTTAAAAATTTGCATCCAATCTTGCTTTTGATTGTGCATTAATCCTATCCAGATGGCAGCTGATGTCACTGTTAGCAACCCATTTTTCCTCTTTCAAATGATACAGTTAGCATTTTAGAGTAGTTACCCATCAAATCTTACAGATGAGTTCTTACATAAGAATTCTTCCATGGAAAACAGCATGGTTTATGCTGGATGCTTGGACTAGTTGCAAGAGTGGCACAGACCATCATAGTTTAACTATAAGCAATCTCAATAGTTCACATGCTCTTTATTTGACAAAATTAATTTATTTTTTAAAAATTGATTCAATTAGCAGGGAATCACTATGAAAGAGGACCAGCTATTTAAAGAACTAAATGAGAAGCAGAAGCTGCCTCTAGACTGGACAGCAGTCCCAGCCACTTTTTACATCCATCTGGTTCAGCAGGTACCACAGGTCAGGCCATCCCTTCCTCAACATTGCTGAAGGATCGAACATTGGACCTACATTTTAAGTGGCCTAGCCTACTAATGGGAAAATCCTTTTCTGGAGCTGGCATATGGAGTAGGTTGTCCCATAAAATAATAGCTATGGGCTCTCATCTCACTTGGAGATTGTTCAGTGAGAAACCATATATAAAAAATAAGATACAGTAACATCTAAATGCTTTGGCTGAATTAAGTTTAAATTAAAATTAGATGAGGAACTACACAAATACAACTGTAAAACAGCAAGCCTTTCTGGTAGGGAGCAGTTCTTTCAAAGATACCCTAGGAGAGCAACAATAATTAAAATTACTATTACTGGGAGCTAAAAGGGGAGGTTATCTTTAAAATAAGCACAGAAACAGGACAGAAAGTTGCTATTTAGGTAAATGCTGGAGGGAGCTGATGCAATTTTAATTAAGGAAGGATAACATTCCACCTCTGAATTTCAGGATTATTTTTTCATGTGGGGAGATTGCAAAAAAAGTTGCCAAAATATGGCAATAAATGCTACTGTCACATAGTTGTATGGCAGCTTGACTCAGTCTTTATTTGGAGTGAGTAAAAATAAGCTGCCTACTATTTTCTAGGGAGCCTTGTAAGCGTCTAAAAAATATCAGAGGTACAATAGTGTTTTTCCGATATTTAGGAAAGGGTATTAATTTGGGCATCTGAGTACATGTTGCCAGCTAGCAGCTTTTAAAAGCACATTATCTTTTTGTCTAATTAGTGAACTACAGCACTAACATTACAAGTTGGTCATGCTGTTCTTACAGATAAAAACTACAATACTCAACTATATTGTAATACTTGATTTTATATTGCACTTTCCAGTGTCACATCTAAACAATTACATTTGAAAGTCAGAACCTTACAAACACCTCACTGTTGCACATAACTCTGCATTCAAGCTACCCCTCCTCTACAAGAATCATCAGTGGCTTTGTACATGCAGGGCTGAAGAAGATCGGTATGAAACACTTTCCTCAAGTGTGTTTTATCCTATAGCAATAAAGCCGACTTCTAAGGTACAAGATGGAAAGTGTGTGGGCCTTACCCTTGCTCCCTGCTCCAGTGCATGACGGAGAGGCCTCCAGTGGGCACTGTTGTCTTCTACTGGCAGGGCTCTGCAGTTAGGCCTAGCACAGCAGGCACACCGTTATTCTGCCTAGTTAATACATAGTTGTTGTTTTATTCATTTGCTTTGCACAAATAGGTTTTAGATTACTGGACTTAAGTTTTCACAGAGCTACGATCTCTGGATTTTACAGTCCAGAGAGGAGAGCAGTCACCGGTGACAAATCTGCGTATGCAAGTTTGCCCAGCGTGCATTCCAGCTTCATACCTATTACACATACCAGCGTTCATTTGGTATCTCTCATACATTTTAAAATATTGAGTATGTTCACATTTTAAAATTCTGCAGCATGGGGACTCTGTGGAAAACAGCCCGTGATGACCATATGACAACCACCCTGGACTCCTCTATTACTTGAGCACAAATTGGCATCCTGCTCTGTGAAATCCACTTAAGGTAACCCACTGACAAGGGGAGGCAGTGTAAAATCTGTCAAGGGGCAAGACTAGCATCCTGCAGAACAGAGGCACAAAGAGGACAAAAAAAAACCCAACATAAATTATGGAAACAGCAACCCTCTACCCACACTAGCAGAGCTGGGACTAATGGTGTGGAGAAGGAAACCCTCCACACAAGCTCCCAGCCTCTGTCCATCACGGCATGATGAACTACTGAGTCATGTGGCAATCTGCCCATCCAGCACAGTAACATATTTGGATTCCTTCCACTCACCTTTTGTACCGCAGGAGACTGTGTCACTGCCATTAAGCTCTTCTAAAGCAGCACAGACCTCCTGTCTTCCTCTTCTGAGAACCACTCTGCTTCTTGTACAGAAGGACCTTTGCAGACTTAAAGGCAGTACATAAAAAAATTCTTGCTCTTTTTCACATTATCCTGAGCCATTTTCTGTACACAGTGTCTCTCCCTTGTGCTAAGTAAGTTGAGAGGTATACGTGGAATAGGAAGCAAAAGACATTAGACACACAACTGGACAAATTTCCACATAATTAAATCTCTTCACTAATCTCTTCAATAAACAAGAATTTAAATGACATTAAATGCACTACAACATTCTCTCTATTATAATGGAGACATACTAACAACTACAGTGATTAGTTCTTTAAACACAATGCAAATCCCCAGGTGTACTGCTCTTCCGGAGGCAAAACTTCAACTGATGTGTAGAGGTTCCTAGAGAATTGGTATTTGTCTTACGAGAACTGTTGTCTCAATTTTATGCTGAAGTTGTAAGAATGTTTTCATGCATCCCATTTCTAAGTACTTCCACATCATCTTTTAATGTTGCACCAGAGCCCGCCTGCCAACAGTATTTTGTAGGCTTCCCTTTGGTGAGGCTATGAAAGCAATTCCAGGTCCGTGCATTGCTACACATAGATAGCTCCTCATTTAAAAAACAAAAACAAAAACAACAAAAAAGCAAACCCCTTTACCCCTGTTCCCTTTAACAGCTTTAACAGTAGTGAAAAAAACCTAGAATCCTATCATAAATAAGCAAGCGGATTTGGTCTGCTTTAATGGTAGAGGTCTGAAAGATGCAGCTTCCTTGGCAAAATCAAGAGCTGCAGCTTTTTCTCAGGAGAACCACTGTACAAGAGTGGCCCTCTTCCCTCACTTTCAGAAGTGGCTAGTAGGTGCTCCTTTGCTGACTGACAGTTTAGCATGAAAAATGTGAATGAACATCTACTTCTACGCAACTCTGACCACTTAGATTGAAAAAAGACAGTTCTTCTGAAGTAGGTCCAGTTGGACATACAGAAATGGTTAACATGCAAACTTTTACTTTTGAAATCCTAGAAAAATGGCTTTTTTAAATAAAAATATTTTCATTTCTATAGAGAGTACTTGTCCTTCTAATACTTACTGCTACAATTTCACAAAAGAAATAACAAAATACTGTAGTGACAAGCTCAGCAAAGACATACTTGAAGCTGCTCTAAAAATGCTGGAATCTGCAGTGTGGAAACAATCTTTTGAGCTAAAACAAAGGAAAACATTGCTTGCATTTCATAGAAAAGAGAAGAAAATCGACACCACATTTCTAATACTTATGTTTATTATGAAAGTGTCTCCAAATCAAAATAGCCCACAATACTGATTGGTTCCAGAGATTTTATGAGGAATAATTATTTTCCATATTAAAAAAAACCAAACCAACTGAGTAGAACACAAAATAACTCCCAAAGTTCTACAAAACAGCTATACATGAAAGGACTTCTAGCTAGCACATCACTGTGTCTGGGACAGTGGAGTTCCTATACATCACTGTATTTCTGAAAGAGTTGCTCAAGCACAGGATTGTCATGAAAACACAGGTGAAATAGTGTCATCTGCCTCACCCTGACTTGCACAGATAGTCAGCATGCACAGTATGGTATGAGAGCTCGTGTACAGAAGTTAAAACCCAGAACCACAATAAGTTGAAGCTCAACACAAGCCAAAAATTTGTTTTGTTGCACAGACCATTTTAGGTCATGTAAGTCAATTATTTCTGTCTGACATGTGTGATCATTGATACGGCTCTAAAACATCATTTCACAGCATTTCCTCCAGTTTTTTAATTGAAAGCAATTTCAAAGACTGAGAATTTTGTACAGACACACTCAAACACTGTGTTTTCATTGCAACTACAGTCAGAAATCTTTACAATTTAAAGGCTATACATACACACCACTTTTCCAAACTTCCACTAGTGCTTTTTAAAAGGAAAAGAAAAAAAGAATAAGGTTGTTTTACTAAAGTTCCCATTAGGTCCCTGTTCCAAATGAAAACCAGCTAAAACAAGTAATACAAACTGGTTTTGCTTTATGGTTTAAAGGCAACTGTAGTTTGCAGAACACTGAAGTTAGGCCTAATAAGATCTACATTACAGGAAGGGTAAAAACTATTCGATAGCTCCTCTCAGACAAATATCACAAGAAGTAGACAAAAGGAGACATACAAAAATGAGTCATAGCAAAGAGATTAAAAAAATACCAAAGCATCAACTGTAGAAAACCAATGGTAGTCCATATTTCTCTGTGAATATGGAAGGCTGCAGTAACAAGATGATGAATGAAACAGGAATTAGGCTTCCTGCTAGAATACTCTGTGTAAACCACGTGGTGTCTAAATCAACACATGTTGATCATCATTGACATTTGCTGCAGGGTAATGGCTTTCGCCACTATGTCCCATTCAGAACCAGAAAGTGATTTTCACTTGAAGCAGATGATACAGATTTAAAACAAGAATCACTTCACTGTAAGCAAAGCTTTAGTGCATGTACTTGGGTCTTCAAAAAAGGATTTGGCATTGGCAATCACACAGAATGGTCACAGGCTGAGACAGGAGCATATGAAGCTGTGACACCTGTTCCAATTCTGTTGGAATCATTAAATAAATAACACATAGAAAAAAACTACAAAGTGGCAACAAGGAAACAGCATGGGACACTTTGGTATTTTAGAACTAGCACTACTGAACATTGATCAAGATCCAAAAGACTCCAGCGTCCACCCTTGTTGTTTTATCAGATATTTTTACCATTCTCTGCAATGATTGTTTTTACTTTTTTACGACCTCTGCCCACTCCCCCTTTTTTGGTACAAAATATGCCAATAGGGGAAACAGTAAACAAAGGGAGATCTGAATCTTATTTTACTATACTCTCGGCTGCCTCAGCAGAGAAGACAAATTCTTACTATTTACTAATACACTCTACATATATTTTCCTCATTTTTCTACTTCAACATCTCAACCACTGTGTCGTGTACTGTACTATAAAAAGGGAGCATAGAAGTTGAAGACAAATAGGTTATAGAGTACAAATCCTCATTTCTAAAATGACAATTCTACAAAAGGTATGAATATACAGAACCTTTTAAGATCTCGCATTTACCATGAGCCATGTTAATAACTTCTATCAATTTTCTGGAATATGTGTGGTTATCCTCTAAATACTTGATGGCCTCCTAAAACATCTTGCAAAGCTCTTCGGCAGAGAAGCAAACAAATTCAAATGAAAAAGGAAACAGTTGCATGACATCCTCTCTGCAGAGTGGAAGATGAAGCCAAAGTTTTGACATCCACTGTTTAAAGCAATGAATCAAAACACACTGCCAAGTATGACCACTAAAACGCTTGGTCCATCCCACTGAAGACAGAAAAAACTGTATTAATTTTTTATTCCAGTAAAAAAATCATTGCTTTAAAGTTTAGCCAAGTTCTCAATGCTTCCTTCCTTATCCCATTTCCACAAATGTGTCATGTGAACCTCTCATCTCACCTATTTTCCAGACACAGCTGTATTAAGTTTATTCTAGGCTGCTAAGAATGGACTCCAAAAAGCGAGGTGTATAGGAGATAAGTCACTGGGAGTCTGCTGAACCACAGTAACCATGTACATGCTTTAGCGTATCATAGATGCAACTGAACCTCAAAGGAAGAGTTTCAGTCCAAGTTGCATTATATAACAGTGGGGGTACAGTAAGAGCATATGTAGCCAGCGATGGTAAATCACCTCAAGAGATGTAGCCTTTGACTGTACATCTGAATCAACACCATAGAGCACAGCTGGGGAGGACCAACAGGGACTAAAGGCCTCCTGCCTCTTGCACAGGGATTGTTTTGGGGAACTGCTGTCTGTCCTGCTATCAACAACACTACAGTACTATTGTATGTTATCTATGTTGTGTAGGTTGACAGTTCAGAGCAACATTCTGTCCCCATGTAAGACAAAATATTTCACCAGAGTGCCATTTTTGTAACCATCTTTGCAGAAGGGAAATGGTCCAGTGGAGGTAGTAATTAACACCATGAAAGAGGTGCCTTTAAACGGTTATTCTCAATTACCATCTTAGCAGGTCAGATTTCAGAAATTATAATGTTAATTCAATATATCCCAGGATGGTTTCGTTTTAAAATTTTGGTATTGTCTTGACAATATTTATCAAATAACCACCACCTTGAATACTGTGGATGGGATACTTTCTATTGCAATCAGTGTATTTTCACATACATAACCTGCCCTGCAGATAAATGTATGAAATCAGAGGCACAAGAAACAGATGAGAAAAATTTGAGGCAGATTAACTTTTGGAGAAGGAGATTTAAATAAGACTCCCTTGTTCCCTTATATACACTCATGGACATACAAGCTATGCAGCTGCTGAATTACAAGGTTACCTGGCTTTTTCAAAAGATGCTCTGTGGGTAGTAAAACTGTCAGTTGTTCTTCCATGATTTACAATTTTTCAGTTTACTAACCTTTATTGTCTACTAAGTAGAGGTACTACTTTCATTCATGCCATTCTGCCCTTACTTTTAGCACTTTTTTTTTCCTAACGCAGAAGGGTCCCTGTGGAAAATAAAGGTTTCAGAAGTTTTCAAGAGTGACCAGTAGAATAGGACAAATCCAGTTTTTCAAAAGAAAGAAGTGGCAACACAACTTTCTTCAATAGAGGCTGTATAAAATAGAGCATTTAAACATGTTTTGTGGCATCAGAAAACATCTATATTTTGCTATTTGCATAGGTGGAAGGAATCAGAAAGATTTCCCGGCTTAGAGTTCCAGCTGAACATAGCATTCCAATCCCTTTGTATATAGAAGACACTATTACTTTTTTTTTTTTCCTGGTTTGTTCCTTCCTTTTTTTTTTTTCCTAATATATATATTTAAGTCTTTGGTCTATAAGCACATTGGTTCTGTGTGCACATACACAATACTGTTGAACAGTAGGTTGCATAGAGTCTGTTACCCAAAAACCTCGCCTACTTTTGGCACTGCTGTCACAAATCACAGAAAAGTATCCTGCAAGAGTTGTATGATCCTTAGCATCCTACATCAAACTTTGATCTAGAAACTGGCAGAAGTGTGTACATAATGTTTTAAAAGATGTTTATTTTGGGTGTTACTTTGTCTTTGGGGCACTGTTTGTAAACCTTGGATGAAAAAGGAGATTACAGATAACCCTTAATTTTATTTCTAGAAGTGATGAAATACTGCTGAGCATTCAAAGTTTGTTGTGAATTACGTTAAGTGAATTTTGCTCAAGTTTTCACGCATTTAAAATAAACTGCTTCTACTAACATATGACATTCTGCATCCTCTCTCTTCACTCTACTAAGAAAGTGGCAATAAATACAAGAATGATACCTGGACTGAACTGTGTCCAAGGAAGCAATGAACTTTTCATCTGCTGTTTTTTCCATTACACCCCTGTTCTCATCCATCTGAACTTGCAAGAACAGTTTCAGGAGTGAGGTCTGGATTCACAATGGTGCACTTGAGCAAACACCTTCCAACAGAGAATCTCTGCAAAAAGCTAAAATCCGTAGAGGTCAAAAATTGCAAGGCAAAAAAAACCCCTGAGAATGAGTTTATCCTAACTGCTGACATCAATGCTTTTGGGTATTTGCACAATTAATCGAGTCTACATCTAATGCAATTAACCACCAAATTGAATTTTAAAGTATGCTAAAATAATATCCCACAATTACCACAGGTTTGTTTTTTTTTTTCCCCAAATCACTAATTGACCACATTACCTACTACTTAAAATACCAATCCAGTGTTTTAAAATTTTATGTTGGAGGAACTGCCACTGTGATTTAATAGGCTATTTCAAAACCAGCACTTTAAAACACAAAGATAGCAAAAATATCTGAAGCAGATCTAGAATCTATTAAGCTATGTTCTAACTTACTGCAAGTAACAAATCAAACAACTATTACTTATAGCAGGCTTGGCAAAAGCAACACGGATGGACAGAAGAGATCCGAGTGTGATGCTCTCCACCACTGAGAATCCCAAGAGATAAAATTGGAGAATGGATATTCCCTTTTGTCCAGAAGTTCCCAAAAGAATACAAAATAAATAATATTTCAAAGACAGTACAAGTGAAAATACTGCTCCCATTGTGTCAGTTACATACACATACAGCATGCCTACGTATATAGAATGGTGTGTTGTCTTCATTCACAAACAGGAAATATGGCAGTGCGCTATCAGAATGCTTTGATACTCCTATTTTTTTCTGATGCTGAGATATATGAAGAAACTGCATTCATAACTTATAATTTACTTCCAGTAGCAAACAGTTCATTCTGTTGATGTCTCGTGACTGAACTCAAGGATTAATGCTCCTCTGAGCAAGTGCCACCAGTAAGATACCCGTTTGTCCCATTGGCACCGCCAGTCCCATTAGTGGTGATAGTGCTGTGTGGGCTCTTTGAACGAGGTACTGTTTCTTCCTCATCTGAGCTTGACTCAATGTCACTTCGGTCATCCTTTGCTACCTGCAGAATTTGAAAAAGAAGCAAGCAGTAGGTGATTGTAAGGAAACAACTGAGCTTTTAGGTTCAAGCCAGAATCAGAGAATTCAAACATTTTTCAATTTGAGCTTTAAAGGCGATCTCAGCTCTGGCACACTTCTCTGCCTTTGCCTGCCTGGACTCACTTCAGACACGGATGCCTGTCCACACATACGCCACATGCAAAGGCAGGATAATAACTTTGCACTGGTGCATTGAAGGTAGTATTTCCAAATGAGGGCACAGTGCTCAGGACAAAGAGCTGTGCACAGATTAAAGGAATCAACAGTCCAAGTTCCCAAGTTCAATGTAGCCACCCATCCCTCTGCCTTCTTACTTCTTACTCTTCTTACTCTTACAACTTTATTTCCTGTGTTTCCTTTGGGGTGCTTCTCTGTGATCAAATAATACAAAATATTCTCCCCAACTTCCTCCCCATACATCCCAAATCATTTTCTAGAGGCTCCAGGGAACAGTGCCAGCAGTAGGAACAGAAGTACAGGCTGAAACATAACTCATCACACCAGGTAACTCCAGTCTCTGACCTCAGGTAACTGGTGAGGATAGGGCTTGGAAACACTGAACACGGTCCACTCCAGTCCTTATCACATGAACCACAAACATACTTGAGCAGTTCAACTGTCTGCCCCATGATGCTACTAGAAAGTTGTTTCAGAAACAGATTGACCTTAATTGCTAGGGATTTCCTGCTAATTTACAGCTGACTTCCTTCCTGGCACTTTATGCCCATTTACTGGGTGAATGCTGTTCCTGAGGTTAAGGAGCCTGCTCTCCTCCTCCGTAAAGCTCTTTAAAGGCCATAGATGAACATGACTAAGTTTAAGAGCTGTGCACCAAGTCTCTTGAGAATCTCTGAGGTGACTTTGCTTCACCTCATTCAGTCAGGTGCACCCAAACCAAGTAAAAAGGAAGCCAACAACAGGCAGGTTAAGGAGAGCAAACAAGGATAACAGAAAATAAAATCCTGTAAAGAAAAGGCCCTGCCGGCCCTGTTTTTAATGGGATGTTCTTCTCAGGGAGTTGGCACCACCAACATGTAAGATCATAGCATAACTCAGGTCAGAAGAGACCTCAAGAAGTCTATGCCCAACCTTCCACTCAAGATACAAAGATACAGTCACCTGTGGAGTCAGGCAAAGTTACCCAGAGCTTTACCCAATCTGATCTTGAAAGTCTCCAAAACTGATAAGAGTGCATCAGACGAAGCAAAAAAAAAAAAAAAAAAAAAAAAACAAAAAAAAAAACCAAAAACAAAAGTATCAACAGAAAGAGGTCTGAAGTCTAAGCTGCATGTACCTATAAAGATGCAGCTTTCCATGCCTGATTCTACTTCTGTTTGTACAGTTGAGCTTCCTAATTCATTTAGAATCTATCCATGCTGTGCTGGTTGCCACATCAGGCAATTCCCATTGACTTTAGTATAGCAAATGGACATAAAGGAGGCAAAACACATGGTGAGTCTTTTCCACACAGAAATCAAAACAATTAAATAACAGGGCCACTGCATGTAATTGTTTGCTTACAATAATCCTCCACTACTCCAGAAAGCCCTCCTGACAATTCTGCTCTCTAGTTCTTGTTTCAGAAAAGGCCTTTGAGGTTCCCAATGGTGCTACCATCCATGCAATATCATAACACCTGAGTAACACTATTCCGCTTGGGAATAGAGAAAAAAGAAATACACAGTTCCCATATACCTTCTAATAAGTGAAGTTTTTAATGTCAATGTCTATCTAGCAAGCCCACAATTCCGACACTGGGGTCAGAAATTTTATTCCATACTTACACAGCTTCAATTAACAGATTACTTCAGACTCTTTCATACAAAGGGATTTTTATGTTAAAGCTGCCAGGGATACAGAAATACCCTTAGAAATACACTTCTATCAGACAGAAGAGAATGGGCCAAGCCCAGGGTCCTGAGTGCTTGTGACTGATGTGAGGGCAGACCAGATGATCGAAAAATTCTGCATCATCTTAAATTCTCTTAATGTATTAGATTCACTCCCAATTCTTCTGCTAGGATCCTGCCCTGAAGCCAAACAACCAAAAGAAGATTCTATGCTGCAGACACTTCTGTTAAACATGTGATCTGCACTCTTTATTTTTAAAATGCAGCAACACAGCAGGGCCTTTGCATATAAAACCTGATACAAATGCAGTATATCTTGCAGTATGTAGTTCTCTTTGTCCTCAGAAGAACCTGCTGGAGTAATTTTTACAAAAGGAGTCTAGAAAATATATATCTAGGTTTGTAAAACTCCTAAGCATAATGGTGAGTAAGAAATAGATGATTGAGATTAGTTACAAATTTAATATCCGTAACCTGTTATGAAAACACTGCTTATTTTACTGCAGAAATTGAAAGAATGGGGTTATGAGTAAGGAAGTAAATTAAGATCTGAAGGAAGAAGAATCTTCTGTGTATATGTTATGCATATGCATCTTTAACTCGGTCACTATCTAACTCTGCTCTTGTACAATCTAAATTTCCTCCTGTGCAACTGTTTGTACTACAAGGCAGAGGACTTACACTTTCAAGTATGTTTCCTGAATGGTGACAGAGCAGCTGCTTCTCCTGCTGATATATATGTGTAAAAAAGGTTGTAAGATAATAGCACCCAGACACTATAGATAGAAGTGGGTTTGAATGATATTAGGCAATGCACAGGCAAGAAATAAAACTGGCCTTTAAATATATCCTTCATTAAATACATAAACACAAACAATGCATAAAAATACCAAGCAGAAACTACGAATTAAAAAACCCCACAAACACCAGTGTTGTGCAGAAGAAATCTTTTGTATAGTAAATTTAAAGAAACTTACATGCAAGGGGTTCCACTTTCCAGCCTTCCAGCAGAGCACAAGGGAAAGGATAAACAAGCAGAGTAAGAGAGAGTACGAAGCACTCTTTGAAGTCACTGGTGTAATTCAGACAGGACAGCTGAGGCTAATAATCGCTAAAAGCAGAGGAGACTGAAGTGTGGCTTCCAGGCAAAACAGTTCATGAATGCACTGTTTTTCACACAGAGCAAGTGGTAGATTATGGGCTCTGTGCAGTACAAGGCTGAGCTCTCCAGTACCTTTTTAGAAAGCAGTTTTCTGAAGAACAATCCTATTCACCTTGGGAGAGATCACATGCCTAAGACATCTACTCATGTGCTCTATTCTTTAATGGCAAAATGCCCTGTACTTTACCTGATCTGTAAGATTATTTCTTTCACCTGTGAGCACTGCATCTGCACAGCAAGTGTAACGGGGCTAGCATTTCTGTGAGTTGTATCTACCTGTCAAATACAACAATGGCAGCAAGACCCTAAATTTTATCACAATGAGTCTTGCTCTAGCAATCCTAGAAAACACATAGCCCTTTGCAGAACCTCATTAATAACAAACCCCAAAAGAGGCTGTGATTTGTAACTTTGCTACTAGCAAAGGCAGCAGAATTTCAATTTGTGTTATTACTATCGCTGTCATCTGGGAAATGAACACTTTGCTAACAACTACTACAAAGAAGAAAATCTGAACTGGCAACCCCAAGAAAGAAGTCTGCTTGGGTTTTTTTAATCCAATTTCTCTAATGTAGTTTTGTTAAGCGTACCAGATTACAAAAAGGAAGAGTGAAAGCACATCTAAATACAATCACTATAAAGAGTATGTTAACTTATCTGACATTTGTTAGAAGGAGTGGAAAAAAGTTTTCATGAAAGGAAAAAAGAGTTTACATAAAACAACATGTGCTTTCAGTAACGTGTTATGGATTACAAAGAAAAAGTAACGAAAAAGTCAGCGACCCTGTATGGATACTGAAAAAGTTAAAATCCTAAATTTGAAACAGAATCATGCTGTCTTACCTTGCCCTTTGAAATAGCTTTGTAGGCCGCCTTTATGATTAGGTAAGACCAAAAACAGTGCAGAATTTGAAGAATCACAAGCAGCATGTTGAAGACCCACAAGGCAGGAAAATTGCCCAGAGCTTCATACAGTTCAAACAATGTTGTATTTAATATCCTAGAAAAGAAAGGGACAGAAAAATAATTACACTTCCGTTAAGCCAACAATCTAAAAGAAGCCCTTTTTCAATCAAGATGACAAGTACTTGATTTGATAGGATCCACACGGATAGTTGGTTCTCAGAGTAATAGTGACTCAGACTGAATCACACAGGTGTCTCCAGAGAGAAACAACAACAAAATGTTGCTTTCAGTGTGTAACTTAATTTTGCAAACGTCACATACAGAAAATAAAGATCCTCAGTGTGTATTTCTTCTCTCCTTTTATAAAACTGGCAGGTGTTGGTTATCTCAAATAACTCCTTCACTGATTAATAACAAAGATTATTTTATTCCATTTTTTAAAATCAAGCTTTTCCATCTCGACTGCCTTCAGTAGGGGTTTCTGCCCCCATATTAGCAAGGTTAAGAGCATGTATGAGGACGGTTATACTACAGCACAAACCACATGCAGTACCATGTTCTTCAAACCATGTTCCCAGGCTCTGACAGTGAGCTGCAACCTCTCCTGTGTTACACGAGACAAACGTACTGAGAGCGGGCCAACGCTCCCCAGGTACTCCTATCGTAAGCCCTCTCTCCCAAACTCAATCTCAAAGCCCATGGGTTTATGTCAGTGTTCTGTGGATGCCTTTGCTCTCTTGGTACCAGTAACATGAGTTATGTGCTACATGGAGCTGAAAACAGTCTGAGACTATTCAGTTAAAGTGAGACTTCAGTGGCACGTAAAACAATGGCACACACATGGCAGGATTCAGCCTCATGAAGGGTTTTCTAAAAATGGGGAGAGGCTTCAGCCAAGTGTCCCAACATAAACTCTTACTTAGTGGAAACCTCAGCACCAACAGGATTCCAAGCTCAAAATAACCAGCCAGTCAAGGGGCTTAACCCTGAGTCTTGAACATCCTGAGTGCCTGCACTAACCACTAAGGCACTGGGCAGCTCTGGCGGCCACTTTTTGCACAAATTCCAATTTGCACACCACTTATGTACAAGCAAGAGTGAAGTGTAGCAGTTACATAAAGGATAGGTGGATAATAGGGCTACTTGGGAGCGGCAAGGGGTGGGTGTCAAGGAAATATGGGCAGTTCTAGGCACTTGAACCAAGTTTTTGAGAATCAACATCTCTGATGTAGGCAGTAACAGTGATGTTACAATATTATTTCTTGTTGTAGTTCAGCCCAGATCGGGACTAGACTACACAGTCTCTCTTTCACTCCCCCCAGCCTCCAAAAGAATAGGGGGAGATCATATATAAGAAAAAAAAAAAAAAACCCAAAAAAACACT
>WHYT01014591.1:0-16939 GCA_009806455.1 Tetrax tetrax
AAAAAAAAAAAAAAAAAAAAAAAAAAAGAGGGAAGAGAAGATGTGAAGTCGCTGAACAGGGACAGAGAGGGGGAGGCGCAGGCCTTGTGGGCCTTACAGGCCTCACCCTCTGGCCTCTTGCCAGTGGGCCGACTGGGCCCAACTCAGCCCGGCCCGGCTGCAAGAAGTGGAGAGGAGATGAGACAGATGATGTGAAGAGATTCTGAGAGGTGTCTGCCTGCCTGTTGTGAAGAATTTTTCTTGTGAGAGGAACAGATGCAGGCACCAAGGTCAGTGAAGAAGGAGGGGGAGCAGTAATGCGGTTCCTGGCCAAGATTCCCCTGCAGCCCGCGGTGACAACCGACCATGGTGAGGCCGGCTGTGCCCCTGCAGCCCATGGAGGCCCACGGAGGAGCAGAGATCCCCCTGCAGCCCGTGGAGGCCCACACAGGAGCAGAGATCCACCTGCAGCCCGTGGAGGACCCCATACCGGGGCAGGCGGGTGCCTGAAGGAGGCTGTGGCCCGTGGAGTGCCCGCACATGCAGATGATCAGCAAAATTGTAGAGTACATAAAGAGAGTCTAAGCACAAAGCTCATTCTGCATGTGAAGAACTGTGCATCATGTCTTCAGGTGCGCTCTTCCCTGCCTTGTGGCACAGCTAGTGGAAATGCAAGGTGAGATCACTTCACATGGCCTGCAAGATGGAAGTAGATGAAGCTGGGGGTTGACAAAGGCAAACACTGTTTAGTGTCAAAGTAGAGCTCATTTCATTCGTTGATCCCTCGCTAGCTGGGCTTCACTACCGCTTCTGCTAGCTCTAGTCTGTGGAGGCTTCCATGGGACAAGATCAGATGCTGCAAACTAAATTTGTGTCTCGGATACTCCCAGCTTTACCTGGAGCTGAAGCCTGGCAATTCACAGAGCCCTAATCACTTCTCAGACAAGCCCTGCAGTTGTCCCTCGTGCTTGTGGTTTCAGCCTGACTCAGACTCAGAGGGGTGTGGAATTTTCCTTTTCAAATCTGAGAAGGAAATTAATTCCTCCAAATCTAAAACTCAAAGTTCCCCACTGTTCTCTGCAATATTTTAACTCAAGCACTGTTTTCTCCTGAAGGGACTTCTCTTCTGATTCTCTGCTCCCAAGAAGAATTGCCAGTACAAAGGACAGACCTCCACAGAAGAAAAAACAAAATCGGCTGTGGGCGAATCAACACAAAGGTAAGTCACCTGCGCCACAAACTATAGTAGCTCTGCCCTCTCATCTCTCCAGCAGATCTTACTGTTAATATGACTCATTGTCCAACCAGATTCTGGATTATCAGAGAACTCCTTACTAGATATAATACCTAATTTCAAAAAACTCATACTGTTTATATTCTTTAGCCTGTCCTTAAAGCAACTCAAACACTTAAATTATTTACTGAAAGGAGCTGTAGTTGCTTATATAAGTGGGTGATTATCAACCTAATTTTAGCATCTGCAATAATATCAATGAACAGATCAGGTCACTATAAGCCAGCAGAAGAATTCTTCCCAAACAATACTCAGAACTGCAAGAGTTAAACAGTTTTAAAAACCTATTTTCCTCCTGCTTCCCTGTGAAGAACACTTAGAAAAGACTTCTTTCTAACCTAGCCATCTAGGGCTTAATGCAACTGTTGAGAAAACTAAGCTGCTTTCAGTTCTTTTCATATGATGAAATGTTTAAACATTTGGAACCAAAGTTTCACAACTGTACTTTCTAAGCTGACAACAATGGACATATGTACAAGTCGTTTAAGACTAATACAAAGAACAATATAATTTTATAGCCAGAGATTAACTATCCACAGGAGGCAGGCTTGGCTGGCCTTGTAGCATGTTCCCTACTTTATACATACTGCTAGTTCTTCTCTTCCAGGAAATATTGTGGCTTGGAAGAGAATTCTGTTTCACTGTCTTAAAACTAGTTTTGTTTCTTGACTTGGAGATGCCAATAAGGTGGAAATATTTTTGAGGAGTCTCTTATTATTCAAAACACTGGCATACTTTTGTTTCTGGTGTGTGACTATTGTGTTTTTTTCATGCTCAGCCCACACTTTATTATTATTAATAAGGAAATTGTGCCTAGAGAGCCAAATATTGAATCTTTGGCCACACCAGGGTAATTCTTTTCAACACAGAGGCAACGCTGTTGTTCAGCAAGCAACTGAATTTGGCTCAGGCATGATAGGACCCACGTTATTTCCTTAAAATACAAGTTCTGAGTGCTCAGCTCAAAGTGGGCCAATAACACAGGCCTTCTCCCTCAAGGTACAATGGTACTCTTGTTGTTCAGTGGGACCACTCCCATGCATAAATGTCTGCAGAATAAACCGTACAATTTGTATTTAAGTACCAAATCCATAAACACTTGAGCTCAACACAAAAAAGACTCGCTAATCCATGCACTGACACAGAGGAACACAAAGTGGGCAGTGTTTTTTGTAAATATAAGTAATGCAAGCCCTCTCTCCTTAAAACTCCAACTTTTAGACTGCAAGAAGCAAACTCCACCAAACTCTGCATTTTCCATTAAAGCTACAGTTCTCTCAGTCCATCCATCCCCTGGTTGGAGCACTAGAACTGGAGGTATAGGATGCAGTATCAGTCTTAATCTTAACTCCTTGCTGTCCCATCTAGTCCTCGCCTCAGTGTTACAAAGTGCTGAAGTACTGCGGAAATTCCTGCTCTCTTGTAAAATTTTGGGATATCACATGACAATATGATTTTGCAATAACATCTCTCTCCTCCAAATTCTCCCCTTCCTTAGCACAGATTCAGCCCGTAAGGTTACCGCATCTTTAATAGCTAAGTCTAAGTATTTCCAATTAATAAGGAAGTATAACAGTTGGGATGAATTCATCAAAATTTTCCTGTTTTAACAGTACATGGATATTGCATTATCTAAGCCACTTTCAATACTAAAAAATAGTTTTGAAAAATTCCTACTACATATAAATTTGTCTATTAAATTACTGCAAACATTTAGACTTCCTCTGTAAGAAATGCACATGGCTCTTGACGTTTCAAAGACAATTACTCGGCCCACAGACCTCTTGCCTTAATTGCTGTTGGTATTTTTACATGCTTTCTTCATCAACTAATTTTTCCTTCCAGTGATGTCACTGTAATTATTTCCGTTCAGCCTGGATGTCTTACATCATTCATCCAGTTAGATAGTTGTCTTAGATTTGAATTGCTTGGCCATTTCTGGAACTCAATCCCCTGTAAAATTTTACTCCTACTTTCAGGGTGGTTTCCAGCCAGCCATCGTGGTATTGTTCTGAGGGTAGGTTGCAATCATTTAGCATTTCTATATCCTAGCAACTTCACTGTATGGTAACCTCAGAACAATGGTTTCCCTGAGCATGCTGGCTCACATCACCTTTTCCTTGGTAGGTCAGATAGCAATCACTGTTTCAGCAGAGGCACTGTGATTGAAAACACTGGCATCATTCTTGCACTGGAGTGTCTCTGCTACAAGTCATAGATTTATTCATTGATCAAAACGAGTTCTCTAACCAAAGTTCCAGGACACAGTTTTACCTTCGCTTAATTTTAAGTCTGTGGGCAGTTTGATACGTTCAAAACTTCTGTGTTTTCCTGGACTGGAGTCCTTGCCAGATGTAATGAAGTTTGAAAGACTTGCTCTAAACTGGTAGTCCCAGAAAGTTTGCCCATTTTCCTACACATTTCAAGGGATCAGTATCAGCATACCATGAAGTAATAAAGAAATGCTATTTCAAATTGTTATTATCAATAATTGCCAATAATAAATTGCCAGAAGCCTCTCCTTTACTGCCTCTATTGTTTGCCAAAAATGTCCTTTTTTTTTTTGTAAGTTTGAATGAACAGGGCAGAACACGTTTGTAACATTTTTAAAATTGTCTTTTTAATCTAAAGCGACAAAGACCTTTCCCTCAGGGTACCAGCAGAAAACAGCAAAACTCTAAGTTAATAAGAGCAAAACAACTAAAACCTTGGGATTTACCACTTTTTCCAATTGTGATTTTCCAGAGTCCCTGTTCATCAGTATTTATTATTTACCTTTTAGCATCACAATGTTTCCTTTTCACTTGGGATATAGGTTATTGCTTTGCAAATTGTATATTAATATTGCTTACCTACAAATACTTTAGGTATGATCCCAGGGGCAGTGCTGTATGCATTTTAATGAACATTTGAACTTTTAAAATTCAGTAGCATTTATTTGCACCAGAACTAAAAGACAAAGTTGAATTCTAAGTTTGGTAATCAATTTACATCTACTTAAAGAGAGACTGAAGTAGGGTAAAATTCACTCCTATGCAGGCAGCTTGCACTAAGCTTGTGTTCCATGTAAAATCTCCCAACAACAGACCTTATATGCTTGAAAAACCTAGTCCTGACACATGCCATGAAGAGAAAATATTAGCTTTAGCTAGGGAGGAGCAAAACAAAATCTATTTAAGATACAAATGTCTGGTTAGAAAAATTGGGGCTGTAACAACTTTTGAGGAAACCTGGCAGACTAGTTTATAAAACAAGCAGTTGTTCCCTCTTTGGATATTAGTAAGACATCATGAGAGAATTAGAAGAGCTAAAGTATTCTCAGATGTTTGCAGTGATCACTCCCCAGTTGAGTGTGTGGAAAATCCAATGTGTAAAATTTCCCATAAACAAAAAGATTTTTAAAATGTCAGTTCTGGGATGTTCTTGGCTGAGATTGCTGGAACAAATAGGAATAGGTTTATGAATATAAATAACTGATGTGCATTGTCCACAGGAATATTTGTGCTAATAAGCCAAAGATAAAAATAAAGAAAAGTAAAAAAGTAAAGTTAAAATGCAAAAAGTGATAGAGCTGGGAAATCTGGAGTTGGGATTGCCTGCCCATTTTTGCTCATCCTGTTACAACTCATTATGGTAGAACATGTGGTATAAAAGCTGACGCTAAACCCAGAACCAAACCACAGTTCGAAGGCTCCCAAATTGTATAAAAATGTGTGTGAATCTTACATCTTCTTGCATAAACAGTCTTGCTGGTGTCATCCTGAGGGTTTTGTACAGTGGTAACTGAATACATGGGTGACAGCGTGCCTTTTGCATAGAGACCTTACTCCAATTTCTGCTAGTCACAAAAGCTGGTAGATCCTTTTTTCCTTCACAAAAAAAAAAAAAAGGATGGATATTCAAATACCAGGAAATTGTGTTTGTGAGATGACACACAATGTTTTAGAGATACAACTGTGAGCAGCAGTGAGGAGTAGAAAGGACAAAGCCCAAACTCCAGGAAAAAAAGAAGAGTTTCTTACCTTTCTGTCATTACTTGATTAGCAGCAACAGGTTCCGGGTTTGACTTCTGGCTCTCTTCTCGCAAACCTAGAAAAATTAAACCAAACTGGTTGAGTGTTCAGTGAATGATACTTTCATTTTTGCCAGTGAATGAAAAAGCATAACTTCACTGGAGGGACAGAAGAGAAAAGAGTAAAAAACAGAACAAAAAAAAAACAAAAAAAAAATCCAAAAAACAAAAACCAAACCCACGAACATTCAATGAATAGCTGTTTTTTCCCCAAGTACAGTAATAATTAGTCAAATCATTATTCATTCACAAGTACAGTGTGGTTTTGGTTAAGAAATTGGTCCTTTTTGACCAAAATCTCTATCCCTATCTCCTTTAATCTAGAAGGTTTCGCATCCCCAAGCTTCAAGCTTTTGAAATTTTAGATTAGATGAGTTTAATTGCATCACAGTGACCAGTTAGGTACTGGATTACCAGAACCTTTCTGTTTCATTACAAGCATATAATGTCATCAGGTTTCTACATTTTTTTCTTTTTTAAAGGAAAATATCCCAAACAGGCAAAACAAAATACAAAGCGAAGGTGTTTTAGACCTCTCTTTCCACAACTGCCAAGAACATTCCTTTCCTTCTGACCATCTGCTCACTGGAAGGGGCTCCTCGCATCTTTTGGGCCTTAGCGGTCAGGATTTTCTGCATTTGAGAAAGGATATGCGGCTGTGCCTGCACATGGCGTCTTTTAGTTGAAAACAATCACAAAAATTGTTTTAGATAAAGGCTTTTGTTCTAAAGCTGCAAACATAAAAAACATTTTGAATCAGTTGCAATCACACCTAAGGCTGCAGAAGTCGGCAGCAGAGGAAGCTCCTCAGAGCTAGGATTAATTACTGACCATCAGCCTGCTTTAAACCGTAATCTCTTTCTACCACTGTCTTGGGGCTTCTCCTTTACACAGCAGTTTAATCTCCATCAGAGCACCGATGAGTTCTACACAGCTGTCTTTAAATCACTCTTGCAGTGTGCTCAGCATGGAAACAGCTACACAGCAAACACAGGAACATGGGTCCTGTCTGCAGCTCAGCTTACTCTCAGTTTCTCTCCGGATGACCCAATGCTTAGGACTGCTCCTGCCAGGAATGGCCTGAGCTCACAAACAAGCAGGCCACAAGGCAGGGTAGCAAGACTTACAGTATTATTATGCCTGCCTAACGTGCCAGTACACGCAGCAAGCTTCTTAAAGCATCGAGTCATCTGTTTCACTGAGCCAGCTACTCAACCACAGCAGCAATGAGTACCTACCCAGAGGAGTAATCCTCTGCATCATGGCAGAACCCCATACCAGGCCCAGAAACAGCTACAAAAGCAGGCAAAACGGGAACCAGAGGTTGTGCTCCTCCTGCCAAAAAAGTAACTTGGGTGGATCAACATGCCCCAAGGCCATTGTGCGTTTATGGACAAACCAGCCTGTCTTTATGAGATCTTGCTAGCCGAATACTGTGCACAAAGAAACCAAACACAGAATCTTAAAATAACTTAGGCCAAGAGACCTCTGGGGTCATCTTGTCCAATCCATGTTCAAAACTGGGCTGACTTGGATCAGGTTAGGGCCACCTGGACACCAGACACCACATGCATACATACCCCTGATGGCGTTTTGGATCACATCAACTACAACACCTATAACAAGCTGATAAACAGAAGGAGAAAAAGAAGAAACTACAAAGGGGAATATTGTGTTCACAGACCCATGCTTCCTTCTAACAACAGCAGAAATACAAAAAAGCAGGTTCAATGCGTCCAGCGCTACTAAAAACCAAACACACCTAAGGAACCCAGTGAGGTCTGCTTGTATTATACACTTTGGCTTTGCTGACACGTGTTTAGTCCACCAGAGTTTAGCAGATATAAAAGCAGAAAAGAAAGCATCTGTAAATGCCACACATTTAAGAACAGCCAGTTGGAGTCTCTTTACAGTGCTCAAAAAAAAAAAAAAAAAATTAAAAAAAAATCAAAGAATTTGTTATGTTACACTCCAGGGCGGGACCAAAGCACTGTATTTAGCAGAATTTGGGTTAGCAATTGATGTTTTCGCTTACTTGGCTTCAGCTGAGACTTCGGAAACATTGCTTCAAATAAGGAATCTCCTTTCATGAACTTTATGTTGGTTGTAAAGGTGATACAACAAAGAACAAACCTCTCCAGCCTCAGCTGGGATCTGGAGAGAGCTGGTAAGAAGGAAGAGAAGCAGAATTTCCTACTTGCTTCCATAACCCTAGCAAAATGAGGATTCTGCTCAGTTTAATGATTCAGTAACACTGTTTTCAAATAGGTTAGGCCCAAAAGTTTTATCTCTTTTGTCTCTTCTTCTCCCTAAAAGGAAATGCCACAACTTTACCAAAGACAGAACAAGGCAAAGATGCTGAACGTACAGATACTAAAGGAAATTATTTCTCTAGCAATGACCACATGAAAACTCTTAGAATTTCCTTTCGCAGCTCATGACTTTTTAGCAGTTTGGATGACCTTGATAGGAAAAGCAAATATTAAGGATCTGATCTGAATTTTCTATGACATATACAGTAAATGCCAGACAAGCTCTCTGTCTGCCATCGTGTCAACAGTACACTCCAAGTGCCCATCTATTCAGGCTGTCGAGTGACTGCATATATAAGTGCCTAGAGATGATGTAAGAACTTCTTAGACAAACATTTCTCTTCAGTGTGCAAAAACATCACCTTCATCACAGTGCCATATAATAGATAACCATTAATTTTACTAGATAAACCTGTCTTGGGTCCTTAGATAACTCCTTCATCAAAATTCAATAAGACAGTTTTGAAAGTACTTTTGCCCTGTGAGGTGAAGAAATACATAAAGCAGAGGTGGTGAAGGTCAGATCCAAACTTTTGTTTAGCTAAACTAACGTAGAACTTTCACTTGTTTCTCTCTGTGTGTTTTCTTTTTTACCAAAAAAAAAGAAAACACATTGTGTGCTCCAAGGAAACCTGATTGCAGGAAATTGCGCAACTCCGATTCCTTGTTGCCACTTTAATATTGTTTCCCTTTTTTCCTTATGTAAGCTAATTAAATGCTTTTAATAACAATGATAATTTGGTCACAGATAAGAACAAAAGTATTTTCTGGAGGAGATTCTCCCTCCTTGTATCTATATTCACTATGCATTGTGCGAACATTTTCTCCCTGTGTAATAGAGAGGCAGAAAATCATCTGTCAGGGGATGATGGATGATGAAGTCTGCTACTTAGGCCCCGGGGCCTGGCCCTGCTGCTATACTTGACTTAGCCTTCAGTAGGCACTAAGTGCTCTGTCAGATTCATGCCAAGGGAAAAAGCATACGCCTGCAACTCCCAAAAGTGTGGGAACCAGAATAAACAGAGACATTTTTAACATTACCACACATTTAAAATCTGCTGTGTCACTTTCCTGTAAGCACTGTCCGTATTTTTGTAATATATACAGTCGCTGTGGGTTTGTGGCTCTGTCCATCACTGCTGTTCTTTGTTGTACTCTAACCAAGAAAACAAATGAAAAATAAAAGGAGCACACAGAATACATCACCATTTGGCTGACTACTACACTCTGCTAGCAAAGCATAGATGAGATCTTGGGGTTTTCTCCTTTCCTCTGCCCCCAACAAGACTTTTGTTGGTTTGTTGCAACAAGGCTTTTCTCACCTCACACAGCTTTATTAATTCAGGGTTTCTTTAGAGTCCCCTTGGGTGCTGTATCACCACACAGATATGTTACCACGGGGCTATAAGTTAAAAGCCATCTTCCGCTCTTCTTTCCACCCCCAAAGTTACATCAGTCATTGAATTACTCTGCTCAGCTTGGGTGGACTGCAGCAGGACTCTCAAAATCTCAAATGTTTCCAGTACAGGCCCCAGGTAAAATGATGGTTTAAAAATTATGCCAATCATAAGCATGGTTTTCTAATGCATATTTTTATTTCATATTGCCTAACTACTGATTATAACCAGGCTCTTAAAACAATTTTCTTAAAAGAGAATGTGTCAAATGCAGCCATGATGGAATTTCCGTTCTTCAGAAATTCCCCAGTGATGACTATCGCTGTGTCTCCTTCTCTTTCACCACTGCCTTCTTAAGATAAAATATTTATATCATGGCAAGTATTAAAAGGTTTGGTTCCTTGTTTAGGAGAAGGCGAGAGAAAAATGCCATAAAAATTAATAGCAGTTCAAATTGCACAAATAATTTTGAGATTTGTTAGGTTTTGTTTCCCCTAGTGCAGGTACTGTTTTTACCCATAGAGATCAGTATACAAGCTTTGTGAAAGCTTTCTCTAGATTTGATGTGCCTTCAAGTCAAAAGGAATTTTCCCCTGCCCTGATTTATCACTGGATAATTTCTGAGGAAATTACACCTTCTCAGAACTAGCAGGATTCATGGAGGCCTAACAGGCCCTAAAACCCAGCTGCATGTACGTTAATCCTTACAGGCACCAGAAGGGTTCCTGTAGCATCAAAAAGGTACTTCGCAAGGCAAGTACTTGAAGGCATTGAAAAGAAGGGTTATTTTTAGGCTAGTGTCATTGACACAATTCATGCAAATTCCAAATTTCTTTGGCTTTACATGAATATTCATCAGAGCATAGTACCATTCCTGAAAACCAGCTTTCCCAGTCCTGCAAGGATTGCCATCTGCAACTCTCCCTGAAAACTGAACTCATTTTAGTTATTACGTGAGGATTCACTCCTCTGCACTGTTACCAGGGATTTCTTTTCCACAATAAGCATTAATACGAGAATATATCGAAAGGTCCATTCATCTTGCCTTGCAGATGGCTTTAGCTGACAGCTATGAGCCTGACTTGTCTTTTATATCAACGCATCCATCCCAGCACCACTCCAGGCTTGCCTACGAAATACGCCCGTCATTCAACAGCTGCAAAACAGTTTAAACGCTCTTATCTACTCCCTTGAAATCCCCCAGGGCAAACTGTTCCCGGAGATGATCTTTACCCTTCTCTTGAATTTAATGCACAGAGACCTAAAAAGGCATTATGGGCAGACTGGTGTGACTGCAGTAATGATTACCAGTTCAGCGAGTAAGCTCCTCATCGCAAGCGCTGCTAGGGCTACATACAAGCCAAGAAGAACCTAGAGTCATTGTGTCAGCAATTCTCAAAGACTATTTTAAATGCTATCAAGTTTAATAAAACTTTTACAACAGAGTACAGAGTGTACTTTGTGTTCCTTTGAAATTGATGGGACAAGCCAATTTTTCCAGGTCTGCAGGCATAACATGTATTAAATTATAATAAGAAAATAGTTATTTAAAACCATGAAAGACTATAATATACACTTAAAGGTCAACAACTGCATGAGTTTTCTTATTATGTATTTTATCTGAGAAGTACTGGGAGACAAAGGAGCTCTGGCACCACGCATGCAGAGCTCCACACTGTCGCTATTCCCTGCTCCGGCTCGGACAAGGAGCTACACACTGTTACAGGATGGCCCTGCTTCACCTCAGCCTCTTGCAGAACCTGCCTTCACCTATTACGATGGTGACTTACTCCCTTTAAATGATTACCACTGTATGCATTACGTACAGATGGAGCTTTTGTAGCCGCAATAGCAAGGTCAGACTGGAATATGATTATTTTATTCCATCTCTGCATTATACTTTTTTTTAGAACTTTCACTAAATCAGTTTTACCACCTCTACCCCAATTTATTCTCTGCAAATATGGAAGGTCACTATGTCCTTTACAGGGAAAGAGAGGCTGTGTTAACTAACACTGCCAAACAGAAACAACAGAAATTATCAACAAAGAAAAGCCATTGAGAAAATACCCAGATAAACTGGAAAACTTCTTCACAGAGACTGGAAAGAAATGCGATCAAGGTTTTAGCTTTTAAAAGCATTTTAACATCTCAGCATTAAAACATTTTTATTTTTTCTTAAATATGTTTAAAATCCAACCTGAACTACAAGGAAAATAATAAATATTGCTGTATTTTTTTTTTTAGTGTGCCATTTCAGCAGGTTTCATTCCCTATTCTAGCCTCTTCATTTAAATAGAGTAGGTATTTAGAAGGATTTAAACATAACTTTTTTTTTTTTTAGCAACACTTACAGCAATGTATCTTCCTGGATCCACACTCACCAGAATACACACATGGATAGCACAGCATCAAACCTATTTTGTAAACACCTTTCATTTGTTAATAAATGCAATCATTTGTCCAAATTCATAATGTAAGCCTCAATATTGTAGCATACTGAAATATATAGGTCATTATATAGATCTGCCTAAGTTTCATAGACCTCAGAAATCTTCATTAATGCTTCCTTCTAATCTGTGGATGTGTACATATATATTGCATATGGAGCCTGACATAAATCCACTGACATCTATGGAATGTTTCTATAGAAAGTAATTTGGATCGGTATGGGCAACCTTATACCTTTAGGCTACTAATCAGCTTTCACACATTCAATGCATCTGGCTTAAATGATAGATAAAGATATGGAGAGGCACTCTTACAGTATTCAAATATGTAAAAAATACAAGACAGACATGGTCACAACACACAAATTCAGGTGTTTAATGATGAACGTAGTAAAATTGGCACAACTTCGAAAAGCACAGCTGTGATTAGGATATAATTATCTTACACAAGAAATCTATTTCAGAGCTATAATTCTTTGCTGCTAGCAACAGGAACAGATTTTTGTTTATTTTCCACTCACCTTAATTCTGCAAAGTCTGTGCAGCTATAAAAGAGTGATTTGGATTCTAGTCTGGCTTAGAGTTCTAAACGCATTTTTTTTTGTAACTGATTGAATAACAGCAATTTCTTGTGAAGAATGCAGCTTTAATTTTGGATCTCAGACTGATGAAACAGGGCTGCTGGCAGCACACACACCTATAATTTATTACTGGATACATATGGTATGAAAGTAATTGGAAGAAACAAGGACACCACAGATATTTCTAAGTTACACAGCTGATCTGCGTTGAGATTTTATATCTCAAGCATTTCATCACATCAGAAAGACACTATCGTATCAGAAAATAATTCTACTTGTGTTTGAACGCAACAAAACTTGGACGCACAAGTTACCTGCTGAACTAGCTAGCGTATTGTATTCTGCATAGACATCCATAGAAACACACATGTATACCATATGTATATTTATATTTTCAAACCACAGCCTGTTATCATTTGAATACAATTGAAAAATTGCACAAGAGCCATATTGTGAAAATTGGCTCAAGGAAGGGAGAGATGTGGCTATAATAATTTTCCTCCAGAATAATTGTCTTTTGACGCATGAAAAAAAACCAAAAAAACCCAGAACCACAGCAAACTCACAACCACCCGAAAAAACAGCTCTCCTGTGTGAAGAATCCTTCCTGAGCAAAATACACTAAATATGACTGAAAACCCAAAATTTACAAGATTTGTTATTATAGTGACTCAAAATGTTTTAAAAATTCTCCCTCTGTTTTTTTCTCCCTTCTAAACTTTGAATGGAAAATGTGAAATATTTCAGGATTTAAAAATCACAGCCTACCTATGAGATGTATCATTTGCAAAGCCTAGAAATTACTATTAGAATCACCTAAGAAAATTAATGTCTATTTTTAAACCATTTTTTATATTTGGTATGTTTCATTTAAAGAATGTAAGACTGTAGACAACATGAATTTTCCAGTATCTTAGTCGTAAAATTATATCACTGTTATGTATTCACAAAATGGTTAAGTAGTATTCATCAACTAATGAGATTCTAATAATTTAGGTTGTCCTAAAACATAACAATAAAATACTCCATCTGGTTGTTTCAATTAAAATCTGCTACATCATAATAAAAAAAGTATTTGGAATTAATATAGTCATATGTATCTGCCAAAAAAATCCTTCACTCTGACTGACTGAGGCTGATGCCACTCTGCCATGGGCTCTGGCCACAAGAGAGAAGCTGCATGGATTACACAGCACTACTGAGACATCTTCTTTAAATAGGTATTTTAAAAAGTCATGATCCCCTTTTCCACTAGATGTTCTCTGTAAACATTTGGGAAATGAATCACTCGGCAGCCACAGAATATAAGAAGAAAAAAGCATTCATAACTTGGGAAAAAAATAGCTGTATTTCTTGAAAGAGAGGAGATGGCTTTCTCTAACATGCAAGCGCAGCTTAAAAGATACGTTAGATCCATGGAGATCTGCTGCATAAGGATGAAATTCACCCTCTGTGTAATGAATCAGCACCAGATTTAGCCAGTGATTAGCCATGATTAAGTGGTATTTTACAGATTTAGATAGGACATAAGTGAATAATTGATATTATGCTTCTATTATCTTCCACTAGCATTTACGTTACCACACAGAGCTACCGCAGGGTATCAACACCCGAGCTACACCTCCTGAATTAGCCAGAGTGAGAATAACTACACCGCAAAACAACCCTTCCTAGACCCGCTTTATCACTCTGCTCTCTCGGTAATGGTATTTAGACTTCCCAAACTGTACTTCACAATTCTTTTAAAGAGCTGAAGTCTCTGTAACTGATTTCTCAGTCAATAGTGGGAACCTAGCGTACAGAGGAAATGGGTTAAAGCACTCCAGAAGTAACAGCACTGCGTCGGGCTACCTTCTGTCCACAAGCCATCCACGTTTTAGCCAGTAAATCACACCAACACAACACATAACCTACAAACCTTCCTGTTCCCACTTCTTTAACAAACTCTAGCTGAAAGTACCAGTGCACCAGAGTGAGGATTTGCATGAACACTTCTCAGGGAAAGCTTGGAAAGGGATGAATTATAACATACAGAAACAAGTTGTGAACGGAGGAGACTGGGATGGAGTTTGGGTGGTAAGATAGTTTGCAAGTGACTCAAACCACTGAAAGTCCCAAGCCTTCCAGCGATGAGTCTGCAGCGGTGCAAATGTAACGGCATCATTCAAAGAGCATCATCCTGCATGAACCAGAGTATTTTCCAGACTCTGCACATTTCCCTAAATTCTCATGGCAAGTAGGAGATGAAACACAGAAGCACTACAAGAATGAAAATTCTTGTTCTGAAAACTCTACGGCTAAAGTAGAGCTCAGCTGGACTAAGAATATTCCATAGAGAAGTAAGCTGGACTGGTTTATTAATTCAAGAGATTTCTGTTCTCAAAAGGTGACTAGAAATCTCAAGACAAATCTCCAGACGAATTTTACTGTTTCTGTACCTTCCACTAATTCTCAGTAAGAGAATTAGAGGAAAATGTGCACTTTGTTTTAAACTATACCTGTCCTCTTTCCTTTTTTCTTTCCTGCTAGCATGATAGAGAGGAGACAGAAACTGCAAATTAATTATGGTAAAGATTATTTCCCTGAGATTTTTCAAGCCTCATTAAAAAAAAAAACAAAACTCAATTCTCATCAATTTTATAATCCAGTAACATTTGTTTTGAGACTTTGTCTCCTCCCCAAAACAGAGAGAGTGCCAGTAAACTCGGTTCAAGCTCTGTGTTAATCAAAATAACTTCAAGTTCAGCGATTATTAAACCCAGTTAATAAATGTGGAATCTGCGACATATACAAAAGATGATGTAATTTGTTTGACATGCCTAGTGGTCCAGTGCATTAATTAGGGCCCTGACAAGTTTATTGGAAGTATTCTCTAAACAGAAGAAAGCTCCAATCAGGAAACATGTATACAGACAATATGGTACTTGCAGCCCGAAATAGTAACAGGGATTGTTGGATGAACAAGTCAGAGCATGACTCAGGAGCTATTAAACTATCTGGGAATATTTAAGTCAAGAACCACGATTTCTATCTATAGAAAATATGAGGGCTGGGGTAGATTTCTAGATTCACTCTGTCAATTGTACAGGAAGTTATTTCCTGTGTGCAACACTGGTTTTTGCAGATACTCATCGTGCCTTTGGGTTTGGACGTGAACACATGCAGGTCACTGTCGGTAGATGCCTCCTCTTTCCCCTTCTCCCCCTCTACTCCTTTGTGAGCAGGGTGGAGTTAGAGCACACTTGAGAATTTGAAACTAAAACTTCAAGCCATTTTCAAATAAGGAAAAAAGAGGAAAAAACATGAATTATGATGAACAATTAATTGACTGCAGCAAAGTTTTTCCCATAGCAGGAGACTGGTAATGTTGGGAAAACGAGTCTTTGTAATTATTGACACTTGTGCTGGAGCAAATCTAAGCCAAACCATTAAGTTGCTCAACCACAAAGAGATGATTAAAATTGTTCTGAGAATCTGGCAGTGTTTTTCTTTTGGAAATAAAGGTGAGGTGGAAAATGGAGCTTATGCCTGGATGTTCCACAAAAAAACAAGCTAACTTTCATTTTAAATTGTTGGGTTACATGCCAAAGGAGGAAAGGAAAGATAAAGAAAGGCCACTGCAGTATTTCTATGGCAGTGAAAGCCCCAACTGAATGTATTATTTTGCAATTAAAACATCTGAGGCATTTCTTCATTATCCTTATAATGATAATGCTGAGAATATATTCAAGGGTAGGAGTCTCAAACAGTGATTTCCAACAAAATATTATCTACACAATCCAAATGCCAACTTACAGGAGGAAAAAGGCAATACTGAAGTTGTATTACCTTCAAAAAGTCAGCTTGTTGTCTAAAATATGCAAAAACAAACGACATCCAAACAAAAAAAAAAAAAAAAAAAAAGGATGGATATTCAAATACCAGGAAATTGTGTTTGTGAGATCACACACAATGTTTTAGAGATACAACTGTGAGCAGCAGTGAGGAGTAGAAAGGACAAAGCCCAAACTCCAGGAAAAAAAGAAGAGTTTCTTACCTTTCTGTCATTACTTGATTAGCAGCAACAGGTTCCAGGTTTGACTTCTGGCTCTCTTCTCGCAAACCTAGAAAAATTAAACCAAACTGGTTGAGTGTTCAGTGAATGATACTTTCATTTTTGCCAGTGAATGAAAAAGCATAACTTCACTGGAGGGACAGAAGAGAAAAGAGTAAAAAACAGAACAAAAAAAACCCAAAAAAAACAAAAAAACAAACCCACGAACATTCAATGAATAGCTGTTTTTTCCCCAAGTACAGTAATAATTAGTCAAATCATTATTCATTCACAAGTACAGTGTGGTTTTGGTTAAGAAATTGGTCCTTTTTGACCAAAATCTCTATCCCTATCTCCTTTAATCTAGAAGGTTTCGCATCCCCAAGCTTCGAGCTTTTGAAATTTTAGATTAGATGAGTTCAATTGCATCACAGTGACCACTTAGGTACTGAATTACCAGAACCTTTCTGTTTCATTACAAGCATATAATGTCATCAGGTTTCTACATTTTTTTCTTTTTTAAAGGAAAATATCCCAAACAGGCAAAACAAAATACAAAGCGAAGGTGTTTTAGACCTCTCTTTCCACAACTGCCAAGAACATTCCTTTCCTTCTGACCATCTGCTCACTGGAAGGGGCTCCTCGCATCTTTTGGGCCTTAGCGGTCAGGATTTTCTGCATTTGAGAAAGGATATGCGGCTGTGCCTGCACATGGCGTCTTTTAGTTGAAAACAATCACAAAAATTGTTTTAGATAAAGGCTTTTGTTCTAAAGCTGCAAACATAAAAAACATTTTGAATCAGTTGCAATCACACCTAAGG
>WHYT01014591.1:27028-40621 GCA_009806455.1 Tetrax tetrax
GCTTTCTAGTCACAAAAAGTGAAATCAGTAATTTCTGGGGAGAAAGTAACAAAAAACCTACCCTGACATTTCCCAGTATCACCCTTCTTAATTGGAATAAAAACAGTTTAGTTTAGTTTGAGCTGAGCTAATAATCTTTTTTCATGTCATGTTCTGCCTTTATGGCTACATCTTGTTCCAATTTTGGTTTCATCCATTCCCGTTTCCAAACGACCATAAACTTTCATACAGGCTTGCCATACACCAGATCCCATCTGTCTGCGACCTTGAGCAAACAAGGGCCCTTTGATGTTCTTACACGCTTCAAGCCACTCTGTCATTCCCAGTGATATACGAGCCACACTGTAGGGACACGCAGTCATTACTGGTTTGTGGAAGTGCCTTCCTGCCTCCTCTCTTGATGTAAGTTTACCATAGAACAAATTTACTGTAATCTTTGTGTTAACTTGCGCTTCCCTACGGAGTGAGAAGGAGGTCAGCAAACCAGCAACGGGAGGCTGCAAATAGAAATCCTGCGCACGCAGCACCCGACAGGCAAAAACAAGGGTCTGTCTCTAGAAGTAAGAAAACCAAACCATGCAAACCCCATCCAACAAACCAACCGATGATCAGAAGAATAACTTCTTGAAAACAAATATTACAAGGAATTTGTTAACTGATGGACAGATTTACACGCCCCACGCAGCAGCTTTGTTGTGGCGTTGTGTGCTCATCCTATTACATTTCAAGGCTGCTGTTCAAGGCTGTTGGGTTTTGGCACTGTCAAAACGAAACAGAGGTTATGTGGTACCATATGTCAGGCAGCTGAAGCGAAGGATTCCTGGTCTAACATGTTTGCCTTCCCCGTCTGCAGGCAGTATTGAAACCAACGGCCCCAGAGAGGAGGGTGGTGCAGCGCAGGGTGGGACAGGGTGTTTTCACCCTCACGCCAGCACCTCAGCATTCCTGCCTACGCTTCTGAAGACAAACGTCTGGATGTTTCTGGCCCTGCCAAATGCAGGAAAGAGTTCATTTTTTTCCTCCAAGAGAAAAAGAAAAACACAAAGCAACACCCTTCGGCAATTACTTTTTAATGTAAATGCATGTTTATTTCATACCCTCAAGCCTTTTAGTCCTGGCTGTTTGTGACAAACATTCCACAATAGACTCTTTAAAGTCTGGCATATGTGCCAGTGCTAAAAAACATACAGAAGACATAAGACAATTAAAATGAAAGACGACAACAACATGCTGCTAATGGTTTTAAATTATTACATTGTAGAATACTTACTGGTACATCACGGAAGAGCTATCCCCACAGCTCTGCACAAACCTATGCTCCATCAATAAACTAATCTTTATCATGTAATACACTGGTTTTCTGTTACGATGTCTGTGTTATACGCTCCAGCATCCTGTAATATGGATAAAGGAATGACCCAGCGGCACGCTGATTAGCTCAGGTTTCTGTTTCAGACAGATGTCCGTGGTCCACATGCTCAGTCAATATCCACTGAGAAAGACATCTCAGTTGACTTCTAAGATTGAGCCGAACTTGATAACTGCAACAAGGTGACCTGCAAGCACCAAGGTGTCCAGACTGCAGGCACCTGAGGTAACTCACAGAAGAACCCGTTTTCAGGAGCAATCTGACTGACATGGCATCCGAGATGTCAATTTGCTCACAGAGGACCCTGGAGACTGCAAGCTGCAGCCACTGATATGCAAGTTGGCTTTCAGCACTGGCTGAGTAATTCTACCACACCATTTCAGTTTCTCAGTTCAACTAAGCATCCCAAATAGACAATAATATTTTGCAAATGGCACCTGAATGATGTAGATATTTTTTGTCAGAAGTTACCTATGCACAAGAATAACAAACATTTTTCTAACTCAACAAGGAATAACAGGGGGTCATGATTAACTTGTTTCTACAGCACGAAATACAGAGGTTTCAACATCTGTTCTTTTTTCTTTTTGAGTCTGCTTGGGGCTTTTGGTTTGTTTGGAGTTTTCGAGGTAAAAAAGGCAAAGGAAACCTAGCAGCATTCCATAACAACCTATTGCCACGTAACTAAAGGCTCTTCTGGGATGTAAGAAACTGAGGTTCAAGCCCCCTATCTCCCCTGCTCCACACAAATACCTTTGTCACTCACATTATGAGCTGTTCCTGGGTAGCTCACTGCCCTTCATACAAATGGCAAAACTAATACTTTCAAATAAAGATTTTTAAAAGTCAGATTTCAGCAATGAGGAGCTCCAGCGGGATTTAAGAGATATCACCTCTGAAAAGCTTAATTTCTGAAAGATAAACAGGGAACATGCTCTACTTTAAGAAGGGACTACCAAGAGCTCCTTTTTCTGGTTCTTCCCTTATGCAATATCTGTGCTTTATAAATATTTCAGGAGTTTTCAGTGCAATTTTAAAAATAAAGATATTGCTTTCAAGAAAGACCAAGCAAAAAAACCCCTTAACATTGTCCCTTTATGTTACTGTCACAGGTATTAGCAGTAGCATATTTTCCCCATCCAACTGAAATTCTATTTATATTTACACAATGATAACTAAGCATGTTAACTGTAAAGACACACCAAGTAGCTCAGAAAAGTTTTTACAGATGAAGAATTTGAGAGTTACATGGAGAGATTTTCATACAAAGCAAAAAATTTTAATATAGCTTCTATCCATCCTTCCTTTCCCCTCCTCCCAGACTTTATTTTTTAACCAAAATGAAAATATATACACACTTGTCTTCAGGTTAATACCACAAAAGGAAGAAATTTTGAATCCATGAAAGAGACAAGACTATGAAATTTAACTGCTCTAAATTATTAAAGTATTAGAGAGACTTGGAATGCTTAAGCAGTCAACAAAACATGTTTGTAAAGAATATTAGCTCAGTTTTAATGGAGAAGAAATAACACCTCCAGTGACGTGTTCGTAACTGGGATCACGGCAGACAGGCTTGTCTAAGAGCACGTAGAAAGTCTGCAGAAAAACCATGCCAGGCTTCTACCTAAAGCAAGCACCATGGGCGCCGGCCCATCTTTCCTCTCAGAGCTCAGTGAGAAGTTAAAATCCATTTTCTCTTGTTGACAACTGATAAACCTCTACCTGTCGGAGCTCAGCCACCCACCGGCTGACACCCAGCTGGGAACTCAAGGAACTACAAAATTCATTGCCGTGTTCTTTAAACCTAATTACGCATAGGAGTGCTTACAGCTTGTGGTTTCTTGAATGGTGTGTCTCTCCCTCCTAGAGTCACAGTTAAGCCTACAAACCCGATTAGAAAGTGAATTATATTGTCTAATATACCTCTACTGAACACCATGAGAAAGCTGATAAATTGCCTCAACCAGACTTTGGACAAAGGACACTCACTGAAAAGAAAAAAAAAAGCCAATCTCACCAATGCTTTCCAGCCCCTAACACATCCCATGCAGCAACAAGGTATTTGTGCGAAAGCTGCAGCAGCCTGCACCTTGTTCTCCACTCGCTGGAGCCAAGGGAAATATTCAGACCTCCCTCTGACAGCCTGGTGTGGAAGCAGAAGCCTGAAGGCAAAGCAATGAGGACTGAATGGTCTTTTTGCTGTTTACATCTGAAACATGAGAAAGCATTTGTTCCTTCCCCTCGCGTACAGAGATGGATGTGCAAATATGCAGGCGGATCTGGAAGAAAGCTAAAAAGCAGCACGACAGTTTGCACTTTGTCAACAATGAAACATTTCCTGAGACAGCTTCTTCCTAAAGCACTTCCAACAGGGTCACTTCGGTTTCCGTGAGCTCACCTGTCTGACTCTGACCCCACCATCCCACAAGACACGGCCGCTGACCCGGCCTTGCCACAGCACCAGGACAAGCCCAGGAGCTCTCCTGCAGACACCAGGCCCCGCACCCATCTGTCAGTATCCAGGTGAGCCTGGCTGAGAGACTGCAGAGAATTTCAAAACTGAGGGACTGTTCCCAGTCAAACCTCAGGACAGCTTTGTCACAGAGCAGAATTCATTCTAGAATCAAACATAGAAAGGAAATAGCAAAGGACATACAATCCACTGCCACACAGCAGGAAGAAGTAACTGCTATCACTGTTAGCACTCTGGTCCTTCCATATCCAAAGTTTCATTTATAGGAGTGTTTTTCCCCCACACCTTTCTCCTGATTTATGGATCACTGTTTAGGGTGCATAATGGCAAATCACAAAGTTTTAATCCAAAACCACCATCACACTGATAAGGCAATAGGTAATACTAGTACCATTTTATTTAACTGAAACAGACTTCAGCACAAGTTATTTCAGATCTACACTTGACCTAAATTTTTATTACATGAGAGGAAAAAATACTCAAGTCCTCTTCTAGCTGAAATAATATTTTAAGTTCCCGTAGCCGCTAATAAAAGTTTGGTAGTCTAGTGGGCAAAGTGCTTTCTTTATACTACAGTTGGTGAGGACAGATATTGCTAGGTTTATGTGCTTTTTAAAGAACACTTCCATGAAAGGGGCATTGCCAGCCTGAAAACCACATTCTGAGTAAGCAAGCTACACCTACTCTCGTTAAAGCAGAACACCTCAAATTAACAGCAAAGACAAGACAAAAAAAATATTTTCTTAGCATATTCCTTTCAGATCATTTTGTGTGTAGTCAGATCTATTCTGCTCTCCTGGAGTGTCACTTTACTTCTGTCCTCCTAAAAAGAGATTTATAAACACCAAAAGATTCAAATAGAGAGCGTTATCTAGGTCTTAACTGAGCACAGCACTATCACCCCCTTTGTCCTCCTCCTCCCATGAGGGTTGGCCTGCAGCATATGCTTGGCTTAATTGAGAGCCTATATTTTGTGACTGCTAAAACGAAAATTTAATGTGGAGCACTCCTCTACCACTACAGTCTTCCTCCACAGATTGGCAGAAGGAAGACGAGGGAGTCACCAGAAAACTCAACCCATGTAAGGTACCTGACCAGTGACTCTGGAAAGAGTTTCCAGTTTATGACACTATTTTCTCTGTACCCCTCTCTGGGCACCTTTGCCAAGGTGCTCTATAATGGAGGGTGGGTGTTTATCTTTGTTTTCCAGAGGTATTTAGAACGCCCTGCCTGGGGTTATCTGCCAGTCCAGGATTAAACCTACCTCTTGAATGTCAACACCCTGATGTGTCCAGCAGAAGTAAATAACCTGTATTCGCAGTTCTTCCAGACATACACAGCTCCTACATACAAGACTTCACCGAGACTTTTCTACTAAAGCTGTTCCTAGAGTTTTCAGCCCCTTCCGTGTAAGTTGGCAATTCTTCCCTGAACAAAAGCATTGCCCACAGTTTTAAAAAGATCACTCCTCATACGTTATCCCTCAAGACTGTTACTGCTTCTGTACCCTTCCTTTGCAGCCTCACAGCAACAGGCACCTGCTCTGCAGTGGGACTGTACCCAAAGACAAACATTCCTGGAATTTTGGCCCCCTGGCAGAAATTCAAGGACGTAATTTCAACACCTCTTTTCCAAAGCTCAAGAGAGCTGGCTGAATTAATTATCAAAATAAATCACACTGTACATTGCCTAAACCATCTGAAGCAGGTAAGCTTAACTATCTTTGCATGGCCCAAATTCAGGAAGACATTTAAGTACGTACTCTGCAGAGTGAATTCGGGGCCTGAAAAAGACCCAATATCTATGAAAATTAATTTGGGTGAAACTTATTAAGAAACAGACTTATTAATACTTTTTAAAAGAGGATACACTTAAAGTATTGCTGGTGAAATATTCATATAACAAGCAAAGACCAAACTGCTGTAACATATGCTTCAGGCAAAACAGAAATCCAGTGCTCAGAAGAATAAACATTCATAAACTCTCCAATCTCATTTTATACAGCAACAAAAATGTACAATAAATTTCACAGTCCTATTGATCCTAATACCATTGGCATTGCCCCAGCAATTGATTTAGTCATTTGATCAGCTGGAGAAAGGGATGGGGAATATAACATTTTAGTGGACTTCATAAATTCAAAGCCTCAGCTTTCAAGTTGAACCAATAATACAATAAACCATAGAGATCATAAATGGAACAACTAAAGTTTTGTAATTACAACATGGTTTATAATGTAATAATTTAGCAAATGGCAGGCATGTTTGATTTATGCAAGATGCAGAGTAGTGGGTTGTTTCTCATCAGAGCTGTAGCAATATATTTCCCAGATAAATATTCAGAACAATCAAGTTTTGCATCTCAGCTTCTCCAAATAGTGCCTGGCATCATCTAAATTCAAGGAGTTGTTCTAAAATCAAGGAGTTGTTCTAAAAGTGAAACAGAATTATTTCCCATCTTCCTTCTACAGAATCTTTGAACCTAGGATTTGTGTGTTTAGCTATATGAAATGATTTTTGTTTTTTTTTCATGGTAGTAGGACCATTAAGTACTTTTAATAGGCATGACATTTAACACTGCCTAGTCAGTCTGAAAAGGCCTGGAAATTACAGTAGCATCATTTGGTGGTTGTCTTGACAGCCCGCGTACTGGTGCGTGTCTGCAGGAGGTAACAGGAGAACACCATTCCCCATTTTGCCCATGTATAACCTGCCTCCTTACAGGGCGTTTGTGGTCTGGGTGCTTGGCTCGTCTCTCTCCACCTTTGAAAGACAGGGCACGAGGTGCTGGCCCTGAACAGCCTCCTGAGTGTGCGCTCCCTCAGTCCTGCCAGGGCTCAGGTGAGGCACGAATGCTGCCCGCGCCGCTGCTCCCTCAGGCCAGAGCTCAATTTCTGCTCTTCTGGAAGAGGAGGGATGTGCTGAGCAAAACGTCCTACCTGAACATACCCCTGGAGCAACACAGCCCCTTACAGCAGCTTTCTGGCTTTCTGGCACCACAGCAACACTCTCCAATGGCATTTCAAGAGACACGCTCCCGCAGTTCTGGTTTTTTTAATTATTTAAACATAACATTGTGAGGTTTGGTTTTTGTTTTGTTTGGTTTTCAGAGACATCAGCACATCACCTAAAAGATACCACAGAGCAGATCAGGTGAGGGATGCTTTTGCTCAGTTTCAGACGTACCCCTGCAGCTACACTCCAAGAAACAGCCTGCTGCAAAAATGCCTGATGAGTCCAAGCACACATCTGCCTTCGCCATCGGGACAGCGTGGTCAGAGCACTTCACAGTTTAGTGATAATTTTTGGATACAGAGGCTTCTTAAGTGGCTTTCCATTTGTTCAAGGTCAGACTTTTAAAACAATGCACTGAAAACAAAGAAGGCTGCATGCCACTCAAGTAAGGCTGCAAGGCCAGCCAGCAAACACCGTGGCTTTTGGGAGAGCATTTCAATTCATTCAGGCTTCACACCACAGGCTGGTGAGCCAAGGAAACATCCAACTTCCCGTGAACTGGGGATAAGAGAAAAGGGGTTATTATATCTGGCCACTGATGTTCAGTTCACCTCAGAAAACATATCTGTACTGAGAGAAAAGAAACCTTTATTCTCCTGGTAACAATAAATCCATTTTCATAAGTTCATTTCAAACTTAAGAAAGAACCCAAACCCAACAGCAAACCAAAGCACCAACCCTGCAAAAATCAGTCTCATTGAATTGAAACCCCCATAGCTGTCCCCAGGCACCCTGACAAGTCAGTAGAAGCCCAGACTCTAAATCCATCTAAAATTCAAAGCCAGATAACGTTGCAGTGCTCCTAGGAAGCCAGTGTACACAGCACAGACCCCCCTTCTTGAACAGCACTGAGCAAGGGAACGACTCAAGGTGCTGCTCTTGTCCACAGACAGGTTTGCACTTCAACAGCAGCAAATCCTGGTGCAACAGCAGTAATTCTGCGGGAGTTGCCCTCTCCCCCATTAGATATGTCTGTTGGGCTCTAAGAACACTTTTCCACTCTTTTCTCTATGGAGCATTCTTTGCCATTTTGGCCAAAACATCAAACTTCAGAGACTTAGCGGAGGAGGTGTCTAACCCCTTCACTCTCCTTCATTGCAGACTCTCTGCACCAGAAGCTGATAACTTCTGAAGGAGAGCTGCCACGCAGTCCTGTGCCTGCACACAGGCAAATGTTAGCCAGACAGTAGCCAACAGGGAGATTATTCAAGAAATATCCAGAGTCTCAAGGCTTCACAGGCCTCAAAATTTGTTAGCTCCAAATTTATAGCAGCTCTTAAACATAAAGTCACATATTGCCCAGTCCTCTGTGGAAAATCCACAGTAAAAACTCCCACATGAAGAAACTAGCCAGTGATATGAGCTTCCCTGGCAGCACAGGAACTTTTGGGAGTGACTTCCAAAATCCGGCCTGTTGTCTGTTGACAGTTCAGGATAGCGTCACGTGAAATGCCTGCCTGGGACAGCGAGCTCTCAGCCCTTCGAACAAGAGGCACCTGCTGAACAGTTCAGCCCAGGGATGGAGGCTCGTGTCACCGCGCGCCTGCACGAAACAGCAGCCTGACAAATACCGTCAAATGTGACTTATTTCCATTAGCTGTTACTTCTAAGGAAGTGCTCCCTCCTTTTTAAAACTTAATTTTTAAGCATCTCAAGAAAAAAAAAACCTCCTCTTGAGTTTCATCAGAAATGACTTGGATGATCTTCTGTTAAAAGAATGACTTTTATCCTCATTCAAATACATATTGTATTGGCTTAGAAACATCAAAGAGGCAATGTCTTTACATATTCTATTTCTAAGAAAAGAAAAGGGGTTCTCTCTTTATTAACATTGGTAATGTTGAATCTTATAATGAAAAATGCACAAAAGCAATATTTTTGATGAATAGGTAATAGAACAGCACCAAATAAGAGAGCATTAATATTTTTTTTTCCCAAAGACTCACTCAGATAATGCATCAGGAGGGTTTTGAGCTGAGCTGAAGCCACAAGCAAAATGAGGTCGGTGGTCTTCCGCTCCCCCTTTCAGAGCCCAATAGTTTTATTGCCCTTGAAACACCACCACACAGTTCAAGCACAGCTACCAACATCAGACTGTCACAGCCCGCAAGGAGCACAGCGAGAGCGCTCTCGCTCCGGCCAGAAGTACTTTGCAGGAGACAGATAATGCTGTCTGACCAGACCAATATGCAAACGTTACCTAAGGCAATTATTGGAATTATGAATGGAACAAACACAGTAGCAAATTACAAGTAACATTTTGTACCCGTGAATATTTTTAGTTTTTATTACGCCAGCAAGTGACCTGCAGAAAAGTCTGCAGCATTTTCTGGTAGCGGGTGAGCACGTATCCTTTCTTTCTCCATGCATGGCACAATAGAGCCTTTGTGATGTTCCCCAGAAAACCTATTTATGCACTTGGATTTTGAACATTCCTTTCTCTTTGTCGTGTTTCACCATTGTCTTTGAACCACTCTGATAATACAATTCTAAAGGGTCACATAAGCAGTTAGAACAGAAAACAAAAATGAGAAAGAAAACATTTAAAGATAAGTCAGGCATGACATTCCCCTACATTTTTTATTACTTAATCATAGTCAATAGAAATTTTTTTTAAAATCTAATATTAATTTGAAAAAAAGAATTGTATCAGTTGAACTCCAAGATTTTTGTTGAGATGTGCAAAATGGATGTCACAGGAAAACACACTGTGCTAGGATAATAGCACCATATTTTGGTATATGCCACATCTGGAAAATATGTTCAATACATGCAAGAAAAAAGATGTTACTTTGTTCTTCAAAACATTTTCATTAGGCCTTGGGATTTCAAAAAACCCAGCAAACCACATTTGGGGAAAAATAAAAATCAAGTAAATTTTTGCAGTGATCCCTTTATACCATTTTCTTTGCTTATGTGGCTTTAAGCAAAATGGCAATTTGTATTTGGGAGTGATGTACATTGCAGGAGCAAACCTATTCCTTCCTACGTCTTCCTCTTTTCCTTATTTCATAGTGAAAGAAAGAAGTGTTTCATAGTAACAATACCTTGGAAATAAAGAAGATGTGCTGGATCAGAGTTTGCATGGGAGAATAAGTACCTATACAGAAGGGGCAGATGAAGGGTAAGGATGTATTAGAAAAAACAGGATGAAGAAAGAGAGAAGCATTAGTATATCTTTGAGGGGCACTGATGAGAGACTGTACCCTCATTGCATTCATCCTCATCAATCTCTTGCTCTCCTGCACAAATGTATTTTCCACAGAGGAGGATTTAATCTACATCTCTATTCAAGACCCAGTTGTCTGCTCATTTGTCAGCTTCTCCCCCCATCATTTCTGCGCGTGAAGTATCGCAAGCTACAGCCACAGAATCAGCGCTACGGTCGCAGGTGAGACCTGTCCGAACGCATGGGGCAGGTTCTCACTCCATCCATATTTCATATCCTTTTCAAAAGCAATGCTACCGTGCTCAGTACATTAACTTCCAGAAAATTTGCCTACCCTCCCCCTTGTTTTTCTTTCCCCTGTATCTGCCTACTTGTCTATCTTTAGTATATACAACACTCACAGCAAGGACTTTTTCTTTTCAGTGCTTGGAGTTTGGCTCATACAGGGACCTACCATAGATAAATAATAAGACAACAATTTAATCTGCACTCAATCACTGTGATCTATGGAATAGCAACGTCTTGTTTGAAGTGTGGTATTACATTTGGAAACAGCAAACAAGAAGCTAATTATTTTTTGTGTTTGTATCTGTCACTCTCTTTCCTCTGGATCGAGCCAGTGTCTCAGCCTGCTGACAGAGAAACAAGAGACCAACAGGGCTGAACTGTGTTAGGGGGAAAAAAAAAGTTCAAACAAAGAGAAACAGTAAATCTAGATGTCTACAGCATCCAATAGAGTGGCTCCGGCCATGGATGTAATACTAAGTTATATAGTGAAACGCTGGCATCTTGGCCGTTATGGAGTTCAAAAGATGTCCACAGTCAATCACATTGGAATTAGCAAATGGAGTACAAACTGCACAGGGATAGGTAGGTGAGAGAAGAGGAGTACAGTATTGGGCGTAGGAGCTTCCTCAGCTTCACTTGGCTCACAGGGTTTGTAACAGCTGCTGTAATTTCTGCATGAAAACAAACACTTCAGAGGTGGGAATAGAAAAGCAGAAAAAGAGAACTAACAATGAAAAGAAAGGGAGGCAGCAATCATTCCCTCTGCTTTTAAAATATAAACCATTAGCAGGAAAAAGTTTAAGTTACTTTCAAAAACCAAGAGTCATAACAGCTCCCTGTGCTGTCATTAACCAAAGATTTTGTCTTAAAAAGGATGAGGAGAGAATTTTCTTAAAAATTATTCAAAACTCTGCTTTTAACCTACAATAAAAGATACAAAACCAGAATTTGCACATGAGATTTTACAGAGCTGTGAAAAATTAAACCATATGGGAAATAGCTAAAAGAAGTGTTTCATATATTTGCATGTACATTTGTGTGTGTGTGTTCCAAAACCCAGCACACTCCATGACAGCCGAGAAGCTTGCGTGCCATGATGAAAGATTTATGAAAGTGAAGTCAAGCCTCTCCCGAAGCTGGAAAAGCCGGTATTTTGGTCCAACGTGCATCCTTTTGGTTTCATCAGCCTTTGGATTCCACACCAACATTAATAGATACCTCAAGATACACATTGACACCAAAACATTCAGGTCCCAGAATCATCACCGCATGGCAGATTCACCGAAAGGACAATATGTATCCGAGAGCGGCCACCCCCAAAGAATGAGCAGAGATGCTCCACATTCACAGTTCCTACCGCTCCCTGAACATGAGCATTGCAACAGTGCTCACATGGGATTTCAGTAAACCAAATCCTGCCGCTTTCCTAAACCTGTACCCATTTGTCTAGCATTTAAGAGTTAAATTCCTGGAAATATAATTACATCCCATGCAGATTTTAGGCATTTATTGGCAGATGTCCTCTCCTCCTGCTTTGTTCCTCCCACAAAAAGGCATATTGTGATTCTTCAGAGCATTGCTTTCTAGGAACACACAAGCACGCCCTCCCTCACCACGCAGAAAGCGGAGGAGATGCTGCAGAACTTGCGTGAAGCCGTGCAAGCAGCCCGCGGCAGAGCTGGGAAGGGGAGCCAGGTTTGCTGGCTGCGTGGAGGAGCCTGGAACAAACAGCCTGTGGCTGCTTCTCCGGTTCGTACTGAGCCACAACAGATGTACTGCGCGCGGCTAGGACAAGACAAGGCACTCCAGATTTTCATTAGAGCCTTTTTTAAGAAAACATCTGTCAACAATTAATATATAATTCTGGTTCATTTTAAAAACATAGGCCAGGGATGCACAAACCATAAATCCTATCCAATTCAAAGATACAGCCCTATTTAATTATTCTACAACCACAAAGGAACAATTCCTGAAATCCTTTAACTGGGAGGAACACGCAATAGCCACAAGGGCAACAACATAATGTGAACTCTCAATGGACAACATCAACCACATTGAAACAGAAATAAAAAACTTACAACAACGAAGAAGGAGGCAAACAAAGGCTATAACCACACAGGGAAGAGCAGGGAAACAGAGAGGGGATGATTTACAAGAGTTTTTACAAGAATATCCAAGCTGAATAGAACAAAACCCATTTCCCATCTCTCAGCACTCTTTAGCACACCATCACCTCCATCAGTGGTAGAGAGAGATGAGAAGGATACAGGGGGAGGGCTGGACAAGCTCATCTCCAACATTGTTGTAGGCCCTGAAGCATCAGGCTGCCAGACTCACGTCTTTGCTGCAATGAGAGGTAAAACAGCAAGGACGGCTCTGGCGCACCAGGAATGGGTTCTCACACAACTGCAGGAAGAACAGTGATGTAACCTGTCCAGAGAGGAGAGCAGCAAGATGCACCAGGATTGAGGTCAGACCTTGACAGGGGTGCGTCTAGAGAAAAAAAAAGCACTAGCCGAGTTCAGCTGTGGTTTTTGGGGTCTGGAACAGCAGGATAACAAGATAACTAGCAAAAATCTTGAAGCAGGCATAACCAGGCTTACCACTCCGTCCTCTGGCAATGACTGTTTCAAAGATAAGCTTTTGGGTCTTCCCAACTTCCTCTGCCATAACTAGCTTCATATTATTATTATGAATATCATTGTTGCTATGAACAGAAAGTTGGAAACCGATTCTTGCTTTGGCTGTGCTCACTGGAGACAAAGCTATGGGTTTCTATTATTTACAGACTTAGGTAGGAGATATTTTCAATTTCTCCCTTCAAACTTTCAACACTTCTTCCTAGCACAGAGCTCTTTCTCCCAAGACAAACAACTTCACAACAGCAGTGCTATAAATTAGCGGTCATTTCTGACAAAAGAGGACAGAAATGCTTAGGATTCTCACTCCACTTAGACTTTATACACAAAACATTTAACGTGAGGATGGGAAGATGACTGCACTGGAGGAGGGTGTAAGGAAGTTCTACTGCTCATCCAGACACAGCTGCACATTGCACAGCTTGACTGCTGTAACTCAGCCACGATTTCTGTCACTTAGTCACTGCCGATGGAAGTGCCGTGCTATAATTTTCCTATATTTCAGCAGCATCTAGAAACACCAGATGTGGTGTAAGTCCTGAGAGATTACACAGAACACAGCCCTTTTCAAACAGAGCAGTTGCCTTCACTCAGCTGCCCAGATTTGGGTGACACGTAGCATGAGTTGCTCTCAGCCT
>WHYT01014591.1:40641-59127 GCA_009806455.1 Tetrax tetrax
ACATGATTTTCCAAGATTCAGCAGAAAAACCCTTGGTTTTCTGAGGCCACTGTTTAACCACACTGTAGATCACCCCCCTCCCTTGACTTACGGCATGGTCTGCTGGTGGAGACCAGCACTTTGTGTCACCTTGCCTGCAACCCCCTGCTCTAACACCAAGCCATATCACTCCTCTTTCTAGGCTACCAGTAACTGTTTTCTGGTTACTGTGCATGTCGGCTGTGGCACTTCTGCACAGGGATGTACGGGAAAAGCCTCGCTTCGAGCAGGAGTCACTCATTACAACGGTGCAGCCTCACCCTGCCACACTCAGGCGAGCTCAGGGCTCACTCAGGACCAGGGCAGGGCAGCCCAGCCAGCGTGGCCGTTGCCTGCATGGCCTCAGCCACATGTGCTCCCGTGGGAGCCACTGGGAACTGCAGGGAAAGAAAGGGATGGCACCACTATCCAGAGTCAGGATTGTATTGTTAATATTGCTTTGTATTATCAGATTTTTTTTAAAAGATGCCAGACTCCATCCACAGTGAGCTGGCAATAAAAATTCAAAGTAGATAATGAGTGGACAGCCTAATTCCCCAAATGCCATCATTAATATAATACCTGCATGCCACACCCTGTGGTGTAGAACATCACAAAATGAGGATATCTCGTATGAAACCCCATATTCTTGGTAATCCATCCAACTATTGAAAAATAATACATTAGGTCACATGAATACTAGAAAACACAAGAATGCTGTGCTAAGTAAGATTGTCCATGGTTCATTTAAAGCTTTTACATGAAACAATACGGAGATGGGCTGTGGTCTGTACTGTCCAGACGATCGTTGGGCAAAGGTGGCTCTTCCAAGACATTTCAGCGTGACTCAGTTGAGCCTGGAAAGTTCAGAGTTGCAGAAATATTGGATTTGGATAGATGCAGAAAACTATGCTGATCAAATAGGAAACAATCTCAGGGACCCAAACCTGCTTCTTGAATCTGCAGGGAAGTTTTTCAGGACTTTAAAGTTTAGCTTGTATCCACCTTTCTCCTGTGGCCCCAGAGGAAAGGATTTTTACAGCACACCTGATCTGCAGGCACAAAGACAACTTGAGACAGCTGGAAAAAATGAAGGGGCTCACACCTACCAAGGAAAACTCCTTTCTTTGAAATGGTTCAACCTCCTGCACTCAGAGCTGCTCCTCTTCTATTTTCATTGACCCCTAGAATTGGGACCTTAAGAAAACACCCTCCTCATAAAAACTGCATGAGACTCCAGATTTCACCCCACAGACGATCCAGTCTCTGGAAGATTCTGAGCTTACTTCCTTCCTACCTGAGGTTCTTTTGTCTGTCTCCATTACAAGATCAAAACACAAACCTTTCGAAACTGCTGAGAGCATCACCATCATTTGTACTTCCGCAATTCATCACGTACGAGGGGCAAACTTGCCATCATATTAACTTATGGCACTTTCATAACTACTTGCCACAGCTGGCAAAAGATTACTTGAAATAAATTAATTCAGGACACACAAAAAATGGCTTGCTTTCACTCCGATAATTTTTCAACTTGCCTTCTCTGTAGAAGGGAGTAGGAGTGTTGTGTTGGTATGCAGACACGGAGCCCAAATTCATCTGTTTATATACGTCCCGTTTCTCAGACGTGTGGGGTGCGACATCCATAATACATACGGGTCAAGTTTGATTGCTTAGGAAGGAGGCAATAATGCTGGACTAATTATTTTCCTGACCTGACGGGTAATATTTTATTTAACTCCACACTGGGGAAGCTAAACTAGCTGGCGGGAAAGAGAAATGTATTCTCTAAGGGATAATGCAAGTTTATGCAGCACCTTTGATTTTGCATGCACTCGGTGATTGAGATAATTTCAAAATATTATTTATTCATTATGTTTTTATTTGGGCTCGGAATGCAAAGGTTCCATTTTCCCACTCCCCTCCCCATGCCTAATATTTGTTACAGTCACATTTTTCAAACCATTTACTGTCTGGAGGGTAAGTAGAATGACACTGCTCATAATGTGCAAATAAATGTGAAATAAGCTAGTCAGCTCAAGTGGAATGAATTACTGTCACTGGTAAAATAAGGCAAGAGGGAACGGCTGCCTTGGGAGCTAAAAAAGACTCCAGCAGGTACTGCTATTGAGCGACTGGAATAACACTTACTATGATTTATCAAAGACCACTTGAAAGCACTTCTGAGGCATTAAATAGGCATGAAAAGAGGCTTTAGTGGCAACGGGACTACGCCAGAACCGAGTGATTAGGAGACTCAAAAACTTGACCCTAACATGCAGCTGATGAACAAGGGATGCCAAAATCTTCAAAGACTTGTGGAAGAATGCAGAGTACAACTGTGAGGAGAAGAGATGACCACAGAGCTGTTGGGTCCCCATTACAAACAGCCCATCGCTAACTACGGAAAAAGGAAAAGACCCCAGTCCGTTATTACCACCACAGCCACGCACTGTACACCAGAAAACAGCTTTTTGTAGGAATAATCGTGTAAATGAAAGAAAGTACTTTAAATATCTTATGTTGCAACATCACTGTGGTTTTACAAAGACAATTTGCTGCAGGCACAGTTTTCAGTGACAGCTTGCAATTAGGGCAATGCCTTTGCGGCAGGGGCTGGAGCAGCGGTACCAGGGAGCATCCCGCCTCCGTACGCCTACCGCCCTCCACTCAGCTGATCTCGGGTCACAACAGCTTCGCACAGGCAAACGTCACGCTTCAGATCTCACCTCTCACTGCTGAGTCTGCTGACAGGAAGAAAGCGTTTTGATGTTGGGTAAGGTTTTAAAGACCATCCCACTGTGCACTGTAGATCTCGCTGCCTAGGCTGTATGAAAATAGGGGCTGGAGGATGCAGTATCTCACTGACCACGCTGCCGGCAAACAGCCTTTCCCTCCGCTCCAGCTGAGCTCACAGCAAAGGTGTGCTCAGCTGCTCTCGACCAGCACAAGCGTTTCCCAGGAATGGGAACGCTCCAGTCTGCCCAGTGCCACAGCCAGGGCTGTGCTCAGCCTGGGCCAGCACTCTGCCAGCCACTCAAGTCACCGTTTCTGCTGAAGTCTTGCAGCCCCCAGTGCTTCAGCCCCTGACTTCACTAGAGAGGCATTCTCACCCATTTAACATTGCACTTCAGTATTATTTTCTTCATCTTCAGAACGGTCACCTAGAGACTGCTGCAGTGGGGAAAACAGTTAAGGGAGAATTGTGACATGGATGGGGGAGCACAGTTTTTCCTCTTTTCAGATTGCCTAATAAACTACATTTCATCATCCAATTTTATGATTTTGTGCAAAAAAATAGACATCTCCCTACTTCTCAAAGATTTAATAGCAGATAGCCTTAAAGTGATCTCACATTACTAAGACTTCATTATTTTCACAAAATATACTACTGCCATTTACTTGCACATTCTGAAGTATTATCATAAAACAAATCTCTAAGTCATTAGGATGAATTAGTGAAGTTCTACTGTCTGTCCAAAGACAATTGTTGCTATTCTGGGTCTTTTAAAGAAGTAAATCCTGTCATTGCGCCTGAAACCAAACAATGCTTGAAAAATACATCAAACATATGCTGATATTGCGATGCACAAGGCCCACGGCATTTCCTTATATTCCCAGGAAGCATTCCAAGAGACATCAGTTATGATGCCATAACAACGGCACTGAAAGTCTCACACAGTTTTATCTGTAAGTAGCCCTAAACAGCACAAAATCAAAATAACTGTAAGACCATCTCTCCACAGCTGATAAAACAAAAGAACCACTCTCCTGTTATTTTAACAGGAGGGAAGGAGCAAGATGGGGCAGGAGGCTCTCCATGAGGTTCTCCTAGCCATTAACTTGCCATCTGAATGCAAACCAGTCAGCGACGTCAGGTGTGAAGCACCCTGAAGTTGCAGACCTGCTACAGGGTCCCGTTGGCCCTGAAAGAGGCAGTGGATGGGGGAGATTTGTACAGACACAAGGCAGGAGGTGCAACAGAGCCTGGTTTCTCTGCTTTGAAAAATCTACGATTTTTATTTTCCGTAAGTGTCCAGCTTTACAAACATGACACAGCAGTTTTGTAGCGTAGGCCTGTTTTATTTCCTCAGATGAGATGTGTCTGTACAGTTGCACGTGCATGGACAGAACACAGTAAAATCACAGAAAAAGCAAGGACAGACCTAAGTCTCCTTGAGGAGCAGCTGAACCTCAAAACCCTGTATATAATTTCAGTATCCCTCCGGCCAGCGCTGCTGGACACCGTCACAGCTTTAAACCACTGTCTGGTTGCCTGATAGAAATACCTGAAAATGTCCCATTATTTCCCCAATGACAGCCGTGGAATATGTTGTTCCTTGAGAGCGCAACTAAAATAGGTAAATTAGTTGTGTCTGCAGCAGATAGTGACAGGTAGGAAGAGCTTCACAACACGCACGGCTTTAGCTATAACATCTCCGGAAAAGTCCTTGGGGATTTAGAACAATTAAACTGTAATTTAGCCATTCAGTCAAGACAGAGCCATAAACAGATTCACAGAGACACTTCTGTACGCACGGCTCCGTGTATATTTTATGAGGAAAGCACTATCTGCCTTCCCTCTCCTGCCCCGAGCCTTCTCTTCCCCACACATCAACTCACAAACAAAACAATGCAAGCACTAAGGAAGAAAAAAAGAGAGTGACTTGATCTTCATCGCATTGCTCAGATCTTATAATAAATATAATCGTCCATATGATTATTTATTTTCAAAGAAAATCCGTGTTTTCAAAAACACTGAAAATACCATCAGTTGTTGTATGTATATAACAGAAGGTTCAACTAACAAAACTAAACGGAAGGTACAAAGTCTTTGAAGACAGCACTTTTGTTTCCTTGCTATAATTGTATTTGATATCACAGGAGCTAATTTATATAACACGAGGCACTGTTTATATGTAACTGTTTTGTATGTTATGGCCAGTATTTCTCACCTTTCAAGCAGCAAAACTCCCAAGAACATACACAGACTCCGCAGGACTTGCTGGATAAGGATCAGCCAAGAGACACACACGTGAATTCCTCACCCACAGGCCCTGCAGAGGTTTGCTCCAGTATTGGCTTAGTCAGGTAGCAACAGCAATTAGAATGGTCTGAACTGGTGAGACAAACCCGAAATGATTCTCTGCAAAACCCTGTAATTAGATCACCAACAGTTGTTTAGCCTCGCTGACCCTTTGCCGAAATAATGACTTCAACTGAAAAGGCTTCAGTCCCAGAAGAGATACAACAGAAAAGCACATCAAGGACCAACACCAGCGAAATCAGCGTTATTTGACCATTATGCCAAGTCCTCTCTTGACAAATCTGAATGATATAAACAAAATTTGGTGCCAGCCATAGAAAATTTCCGTCATGAAAAAAGACGACGCTTTGTGATTGAAAAGGGGGATTTTCTCTGAACGTACTTCATATTCTTAATCGTCGTATCGCCATGCGTCCGAAGTACAAGCTGCCACGGCTGGCAGAATTAGCATGATACAAAATCCACAACTGAGAAGCATGGTTCAAATTTAAGTAAATATCCCATTTTTCCTCCTCCTTCTCAGAACTTACAAATTTTCATGTGTCTTGAAAACAAAAGCACACCTTGAATGAACACTCAAGAGGAAAACAAAAGGGCAAACTCATGAACCCGGTGGAAATGGTGCCGCTGCGGACACTCCTCTTGCTACGGCTGCATTGTGCATTGTGAAGCCTATTTGCTAACGTGGGTGAACCAGGCTCGACCTGCGCCAGCCCTGTAACAACGTCCAGTAAAACCAGCGTTAGATCTGACTAGACTGTAATCCTTACAAAAGCTCAAGCCCAACTCCTGGATCCTGTTGAAAAAGAAAAGCCATACAGCTGACAAACCAGCACAATGTGGAAGAAGCATGGGGAAAGGAAACCACCTATGATTCAAAACCATTGTAGATTACATACAGAATTAATTTCAAGAGCACAGCATGGGAATAGAGCTAATATTTAGAGCTAACATAACAATATAATTACATCCAAAGGATCAGGAATGGAGGAAGCCACCGGGCTCCACGTGTGACAGTAACTCCTTTCCCCCACCCAGGAGCTGAGTCCTGCTCAGGGAGGTTCCTCAGCCGCTCATCAGGAGCCGTGTGAAGGAGATGTCCTCCCCAGGGCTGTCTGCTGGGGCCTCCACTGTAGCAGAAGGTGGCTGTCAGGATACACAGTCCTACAAAAACAGAAGGTTCAAGGTGTTTTCCTTCTCAGTCCACTGAACCAAAGTAAGCTGATTGAGCACATGACGCTCTCCTCCAAGTAACTTGCTCAGCGTTTCATACGGTACTCCACTGTTCCCCCCTTCTTTTTCTGATGAAGTTTTCTGAGCTGCATTCAACTCAAATTCCTGAACAGTTCTGGAATTATTAAAATATTTTGCTTATTGAGTTTGCTTGATATGCTCGTGAATTTCCCATTCACTAAGCTCTCCCCACTCCACTCACAGAGCAATATATACTACTAGAATTTCCTCCCAGAGGAAAAAGCAGATTATTTTTACTAAGCTGATAAATCAGTTATGTTCAAATATGCAAGGCATATTTGATGGTGGCAATCAATAGTATCTCTTCTGGGAACTCTGAAGGACCAAATGCAAGTTCTTCCTTCACAACTAGAGCTAAAATCCCCTTTTCTGTTTGTTATATATTTCAGATTGAGCAACTGAAATATTCTCTTTAGTCACACTTTATAGAAACTTGTGCAATACTTGGGAAAATAAAGAAGTCTGTGCAGAGGAGATGATGCCCAAGAGCGGCTAACACAGACCGCTGCCCATCACAGCTTTAGCAAGGCAATCCACACGTTCGGCTTTTTGCCAGCGCTCAGGGCTCCCAAACGACCCGGAGGCTGCCGTACACGTGGCAAAGCCAAGCTAGCCCAGGTCCCCTTCCTCAAGACTGCCCAGATGCAACGCGAGAACCGGTATGTCACCATTAAGAACATTTTAATGGGCTTTGCAGACATGTGATACTATTTATAATCAGCCCTCCTAGACAGTTGTTTGCATACTCCTCCCTGATGCAGCTTCCCTTGAAGAGAGTTGCTACACAATCATTACAAATTGATTGCAAAAGAGCTAACAATCATGATTAAATCATTAAATTCTTGTCTACGCTTCAGAGAGCGGAGAGAAAATTAACTTCCCACCAACCTAATTTTTTCCTGAACATGAAATAATGATTTTCTGCCCGTCTAATTACAAAGCCAACATCTGATCAAGCCGGCATCCAGAGGGGATTATCACATGCACAAGTATTAGACCTCATTACCAGCTTGAGTGCAAAATTATTACATCTTGTAATTGGATGGTGAGATTTATATACAGATCGGCCCGGTTTCTGTAAGATTGTAATTACAAGCTTCGTTGGTTAGCTACTTATCACTCAGCACAGAAGAGAGGAAAATAAGCAACAGAAAAAGCATTTCATTAACCCATAACCCTATCAAGGGAGAACCACTGTAACATCCATGTCTGCATTAGGGAGAACAGCTAAATTCACAGATGAAACAATTTATTATACTCTTTGCAAATGGGATTTCATTTTGTTTAACCCCTAATGAACTATTTTGGTAAACTGTATAAGCAAACCATCCATTTTATAGACAACTAGGTTCAATATAGTAATTATAAGGGGTAACTGACTGAAATAAATACTCATCTGCTTAGGGGCAAGGTTATTTGATATCCAATTGCACATAGATCTGAGCATTCACAATAGGCAGAGTAAATAGGAAGCTTGCCTTGGCTCGTTATGGAGACTGGAAACCCCCTCGCATACAATCAGAACTGGGAGAGCAGAAGAAATCCTGCTGCTGAGAGTAAGACATACACATACAAATTACCGGAAAGCTAGGATCATCAGGGTCTGCGAGGACAGGCTGTGTTCAGAGAGCAATTAAAGCCACAGAAATATCCCGTATCACTGCTTCGGGGATGGCAAGGGGCAGAGATGTACAAACTCCTCAACGGCAGAGACATAGAGGGACAGACGTACATCCTCCATTCAAACTGCAATTTTAAAATCATGTTTCTAGGTTCTTTTAAGCAGAAAAACAAATTTAAAAGAGTAAACACCAATATTATATAGACACATTTGTGCCCATGTTCTGCTCCACGTTCCCTTTCCAACTCTGATGGCAGGGTATCGATGGATGTTTTATCACTGACTTCAATTCCACTTTGAAGCAACTCTGATCTCTTTGGGTGTTTATGAAGGCAGCCTAACCTTAAATTGAGATCATTGCAGAATTTGTCACGTTCTTTTTTTTCCCCTTTTTTCTCCAATCAATATTCCTTACCCAACTGATAATAGTAAATCCCAACACTCATCATTTTACACACCTAGAGCAGAAAAAATCATGGCATTCTGCACAGAAGCCATTATCGCAAACTTTGGGGATGTCCATTCTCTTTTCTTGCATCCAGTGAAAAGTTTCAGGAAGGCAAAGACCTTCCCATTTTGTTGAACTATAAACTATTTCTTTCATCAGTAACAAGTGAAGAAACCAAAGCTGGATTTGATTAAAAAAAAAAAAAACCAACAAAAAAACACCAAACAAAAAAAACACCAACCCACCCCCAAAAAAGGGGTGCTTAGATGATCTAACAGGAAGGTATCCTGGGCATGAAGAAATGTTCTGCATATACCTCACACCTTCTACCCTACATCAAAACCCACCACAGTGAGGTTTTGTTGTAAGTAAACTGTGATTTTGTATTGCAATGCGAAAATGCAGTGATTCGAAAGGACACAGGTTGTTAAAAGGATAATGGAGTATTCCCAAATTCAGTTCAGTTTTGGAAAGTAACCTTAATTTCTGAGATAATTTTTAGCACAAACCTGATTACAGTGGATTTTTATCTCATATCAGCTGTTAAATTTTCACTGATTTCAGTAGTGCAGGGTAAACCCATAAGCAGCATATCAAGATTATCCTCATAAAGAGATGATCCCTCACTATTATTTCTAGTTGTAGCACTCAGATTCCAGTGGGCTCCGTACTGTTCTGGACACTCATCACACAGATAACAGAAAATATCTGGCTTGCAGTCAGAGGGAACTGATACGGAAGAGAGAGTGAACTGCTACCCTGAGGGGTTCCCAGCAAATAAAACAAGCTGTTTGCCCGACAGACCCTTTCTTTGTTATTACCCTCAGCCTGTATATTCAGTATTTCTATGTCCTTCTAATCTCTACTTGCCTTTTCTGTACCCTTATTCTTCATCAACCCCAAAAGTCAAAACAGAATCCAAGCAGAAATTCAACATTGAATTTAAAAAAAAGAAAGAGGTTATACTTGTACTTCAAGAAAAACAATGTTTTACAGAGAACAAAGATATTTAGGAATAAATAGGTGGAGAGGACAGTTATCAAGTGCTGTGGGAGAAAAAATCAAAAACAACTGGCTGAAGAAAATAATGTAAATTCAATACTTCAGTTGAAATGAAGTCTACCAAACGCCCCAAGTCAGGTGCCATGATCGGAGACAGCAGCAGCTTGAACCACAAGCACAGGATCCAGCTTCTTAGGGAAGAAAAACACTCTGAATCATAGAATAGTTTGGGTTGGAAGGGGAATCATAACGAAGTAAATAATTCATTTTACAGTAACAATTTGTCCTCAGAGCAGTCTGGAAATACTCTGGGGGAGTATTTGCCCCTCTGGGGCAAAGCAAGCGTACAGTAACACGGACTGCCAACCTTGCACAGGCACCTTCTGCAAGAAAAAGAAAGGCAAGCAAAATTTATCTGCTTCGGGTTGTAAAAATCCTTGCAATGGTTCTCTTACCTCTGAAAGACAGCTCTGATGTCTAATGCCCACCAGCTCTAGCACGCTTATGGCATCACAAACAGTAATGCAGCAGAACAAGCCTGAACTGCTCTCCATAGTTCTGCTGCCTCCACGTGAGCAGCTCAGAACTCCTCTGGTTAAGGACCCATCCGTGGGGCTGGACCCGTCCGTAGGGGTACACCACCACCGCCGCCTGGCAGCACCAGCCCCAGAGGTCAAGCTCACCACAGGGTCAGGGGAACTCCAAAGCTTTCTTGCAGACAGAGCATATAGAAAAAGCTTTATGTTTACCAGTTCTTATGGACAGAAATGTCAGCGTATAGAAACTATCATGGCGTGTAACAAAACAAACTAGCCTCAGGAACAGGGAAAATAAAAAGATTACCTTAAGGTAAGAGGAATTGAATTTTTTTTTTTTTGCATACTACCATCATACTTCGGGTCATTTCTATATACGCAGCAATAGCCATTTGCATACATTCAGACTTCACAATAATAGAGAACAATAAAAAAAAAAAAAAATCCCAATTTCTAAAGCTTCCTCCCCAGTCTTCCTTACTCTGGTGCAAAGGCTGTGATGGGAATTCACACCACGGAGTTGCACGTGTGTAAAAGTGTGAGCAATGACAGCATCCATGTATTTAGTCTATAGCCCAAATAAATACTTGCAATACTATGTTGGTTTTTTTTTCTTTTTGATTGGCACATTTTATATGCATTATTTATCAAGTTGCACCAAGGTCATGTCCTAGCCTCAATGATTTTTTTCCCCATTTGTTGTTATTTATTATTGGTACCCTAGGAGCACCGTGTAGTTCCAGCCATCGCCTGGATCCCATTCTGTTAAACACTGTCGTAGCACGACCAAAAGACAGGGATGCACATTAAAAGTTTTTGCCTTCTACCCAGATAAAGCTTTCCAAGCATGGAGTCGCTGAGCTTCTCGCATGTTTCTAACAGAGCCCCAACAGATTTTCCCCAACAGGAGGGGCTTATGGAAGAGAATGGGAAGACAGAGCGGTGGAAAAATGAGTCCAAGAAATCACAAATTTCAATAAATAAGCAGAAAAGAATCTGCATATTTGCATACTCACACAGTTTCTATACAACTACGTATGTAGTACATATTGCCCCAGCACACCTTGTCACATGAACACCTAGGACCCTGAAAAGATGCATCTGTTTCCACAGAACAACCCATTTCACAGCCACGTTGTAGCACTCACGAACACGGCACCTTGCCTTGAAACAGAGCAGACTAGTATGCCCTGAAGTCAGCCATTTTCCCTACAGAAATTAAAGCAGAAAAATACAGCAGAGAAATACAGAAGTACTCTATTGGGAAAGATTTTAAGTCTAAAGAAAAGCATCAAGACAATTATTGAAGGGATCATTAGCATTTCTCATTGTCCACAACAGCAGACAGGATATGGAAGCAGGAATTCTGTCAGAGCTTTGGAGAATCTTTGGTACCATTTGACTGATCCTCTCAAATTCTAGGAAAGGGAAGGAATGAAAGCTGTGTTTCAATCGCTGGGGAGCAGCAGCCTATTTGAAATTTCTTGTCAGTCTTATTTTTCAACCAGACCCCAAGTTAAAAGCTGCAATAGAAATGTGCTTTCTCCTTCGCAGCACGCAGGGCTGGCACGCAGCAGAGACCAGCAACACCCTGCGTTTACCTCCTCCCATTGCTCCAGCTTAGGGGTTTTATGAAATCCTGAGCGAATACGCTGCTTCTGTCTCGGCCAAGCAGCTTGCTTTCCCTTGTGAAGACTGGAAAAAAGTGTAACACAGATGACTTCTCTTTCTTCCCTCTCCCTCACCCTCCTGATTTTGTCTCCATTATCTCAAACGCCATACAGCCGGTCTGTGTGGTCAGAGTTAAGTTACACCTTCAGTCCACCGAGTCTAATTTTAAGGCAATGAAGGGATTCTTTTCCTCAAGGCCCTGCGGAGAGTCCCAGAGAGTGGGTATCAGTGCCACCCACCCCATGCTGCACACCCAGATTCTGTGATTGGCAGCAACTCCTCCCTCACCCTCAGCCTCACAGCGCTTGTTCTTTGATTTCTCTCCTTGACGTGATCTCTTCTACTTTTGTTCAGAATCCTTCTCTAGCCTTGCACAGTTCTTCCAGAAAGCAGAATCATCTGGGTGTCATCCCTACTGCTTGAGAAAACGTGAAATGCAGTAAATTCCAGCAAATCTAGTTCATTCACACATTTGTATCCCTGTTAAACGCTGCCTAATAAACTCTGCATCTTGAAAAATTAAGGTCAAAAAGGGATGGAAGAGGCAATTCCGAAAAATCTAACCAATCTAGCTGATGGGAAAGCATGATGGAATAGAAAGTAGGTGAAGACAAACTGCTACTGGCCTTGAATTTATTGGAAAAGTAACAGCTAAGTCAATTCCAGCAACACTAAGGGGTCCATGGGAGGAGGGGCAAGAACAAGCTGTCAAATTTACCCGGTTAAAGCATGGAGGAAGAATATAACACCACTGTAAAAACAAGTAGCATAATGTGTGTAGGTATTGTACTTAGTTGCATCTCTGGGGAAAAAAGAAACTGAAAACAGAACTCAAGGGAATGGAAAGGGCAACAAAAAATAGAGGAGAAAGCTATCGGCATGTGGAGAGGTGAGTTTGAACAAGAAACTACAAAACCTGCAGAAGACAAACAAAATCAAACAACAGCAACAGCACAGGAAATCTTGCCGAGGAAGAGCTGGTCGGTCCCTGAAAACAAAGGGTTTTCTCCAAGGCCTGTCCCCAGCTCTCGCACCACGCGGCCAGAGCCTCTGTGTAACAGCGCAGACCCCCACCGTTCCACAGAAAAGAGCCCACCGGGAGAACCCATCCCTCCCCACACGCAGAGCTGCTTCGCTGGCTCACGAACCGTGCTTTAGGTGATGCTGGCTGTTAATGAAACATATACTTGGTGGACTTGCGGTGATTTGTTCCTTTTAAAATGTCACTGCACGCAGGCGGCTGCTGTACAGATTCAGGCAAACAAGCGGCGTTCCAGTGGAACCAGACCAGGCACCACTGCCACCCCTCCAGCGCTGCGCTCAACCCCCAAACATCCACCCTCACTTCGAGGACAGGAGATGCTCGGTGGTTCCCCAAACCATCACATGCCATCCCCCTCCCCTGACACCTGCCTGATGGTGGAACTGGGACCCTCCATGCTCACAAAACATTTTCAACTCTCAATTTGGAGCTGTATTGCGCGATGCCTAGAAGAAGGGCATACTTAAACCACCAGTTTCAAAGACACACCATGGGTCAATGAAACCAGCACACACCTGAGCATCCCCGGCTGTTCATCCACACAGCAATTAAACCAACAATTACCACATTTCGCAGTGGCAGAAGTGCTAGGAGCCAGGCACCAGCAGCAAGAAGGGGCTCTCTTTATTCACTGCAGCCCCTCATTACGTGTCACTTGGAGAAATCCCGCTGTTTTCTCTGTTTGCATGGAAGCCTCAAGCCTTTTCTCAGCAGCTGTCACTTGGTTTGCAAAAAAAAAAAAAAAAAAAAAAAAAAAAAAAAAAAAAAAAAAAAGGCCTCTCAGCACCATGGCGATTAAATACCATTATAACTTTCCTCCTTCTGCATACTACAGTAGGCAATCAATATGGGCTTACATTTTATGAGACACGGAGTTAACTTGTTCAATTACGGTGCAGACAGCTCTATTCTTTTGTAACAAGTAATCTGGGTAGGGAAATCGATACTGACAGGCCCGATGCACGCCGGCTAATTTCATATTATCCTCAGCCAATCGGGTACCTGCGAATAATAGAGTTGTTGTTACAGTTCATTATGGGGAGGTGGGATCAATATCGGCACAATAAAAGGATTGGCAATGCATCTGCTGCGTAAGTAACCCTGAAGGGAAAGGAGGTCCCACCAGCGCAGCCGGAGCGCTCCCATTTACATAGCCGGGGAAACCGGGAGCACCGGAGAGGTCCCTGCTCCCTGACCTACCATTAAAGATGAAAACACCCCAGAACGGGAGCGGGATAAACAAAGCTCCCTCACCTACCGCCGGGATGAAACAGAGAAGGGGCAAAGTTGAAGAAAACGTTAATAGCAGATTAAGAGACATGCATATGCGTCGCAAAACAAGATAACACATGCACAGCTAAACGAACCAGAAACAATCTATTATTTTTTGAAGCATTACATTAATATACAATGCACGTTTGACACAATACAAGGCAGAAAGGGAGAAAACATGCAGTCATATTCTGATGAAGATGATATATATTTTATACACATGATATTTCACAGAGCATGTTTTCTTTGATGGTGCAAAGCTCTACCTATGTTAACATTTATTATGCAGGGTGTGTGAATGGGGCACAAAAAAATGAGAGATTCTGGTGTTCAAATTAGGGGTCAGTGAGAATGCTAAGGTGTATGTTTCAAACAACTTGAGAAGTAACAATGTGCTTGTTATTTAGTTGGTTTAAGAAAGTGGAATAAAAATATTTTTAAAAATAAAAAAATTTTTTAATAGTGGAAGCACTTTTTTGAAAGAGCTAGTTTCTTTAGATAGAAAAAAACCCCAATTTTTCCCTGTCCTTACTCCAGAACAGATACCAGAAGTATCCTGGAAGGGAATACTTACAGCTAACGTTTCCATGAACTTTTTTTTTTTTCTAGTAGGTACCTAATTTGAGACAACAGATTTTTATTTCAGAGTCAGTGAAAGCTTGCAGCCTTACTGACTTAGAGTGGAGCTGCAGCTGTTCATTAAACTCTACCTTACATCAACAGCAAAAATTTGCTTGGCTTCCCAGGGACAGAAATCCAGAGCTGCCTAAAACCACATCCCAACTCATGAAACACTTTTGACAACACAAGCCTTATCACAGTGGAAAATAACACATACCAAGATGAGCAGGTACGGACTTTCTAATTTCAAAAGCGTGCTCTGAGGATCAAGATACAAAGGCTTAAGTGTCAAAACGTCCCCAAAATGGAACATAAAAACAGAGGGCATCTAGAATATGTAGACTTAAAAAAAATCTGTTCCAAGGACTTTCACCTGTATATTAATCAGGCAGGTTTTTTAAATCATCCACATTGCTTATTTCAGTTTTCCAACAACTGACGACTTAAATTCATTCTTTCATCTTAGAACACCCATTTTGTGTATTTTGCTCCTGATGGGTCCCTTCCAGCTCAGCATATTCTATTATTTTTCTTAAAAGGTCTCTTCTACCTTCTTTCACACAGCAATTTGAGCATGGAAACAAATTCACTCCAAATTTTGGAAACACTGTAATCACAAGGTATCAATTTTTTTTAAAATAGCCTCATGTACTATGTAAATGTGAATTTTCATCAATTGTTATTTCAACTGTGAGGAATGGCATTTCTATTTTAAAACTCACATCGGTTGGTTTTGAAGACTGTTCATTCTTTTCTTGCATATCTTAGTCATAAACCCTTGAAATGTTGCAATAGCGCTAACACATGAAATTGGCTGGACATTTCAGATCTTTTCACGTATTCCATCAATTTGCATGAGGAGAAACTGATCAAAAGGAAATGGAGGGTGACTTCCTTATGTGATCTGCTTTTCAGAGAAAATGAAAAGAGGCTAATCCTAGACAAAAGGGCCCCACGTGGATTGGAAATCACCGCAGATCTCGGTTTGGTGCAGATATACTTTCATGAAGATTTGAGTGGAGCAATCTGAGCGGCCTCGGGAAACCAGAGTTGAAGCTTGCTTTTGGGTCTCAAGTGTAAATAAATCTAGCAGTTTTGACAATTTCTACTGGACATTTATCCACATGAGACCCAAACCAGTAGATAATTTGGTACTTTTCAACCTGACCATCCATTATTACTGGTGAAAGGTTCACGGGCAGGGATATTTGCACACCAGGACTAGGCTGCATTGGCAAGGCTGGGCAGAGCAGCTCGTCTAGTCCTCCTCTGGTGCTCTAGTAACACTCCTCAATTTCTGAAAATTGAAATAACCATCAGCTGAAACCCTCCCCTCTGCTTGTACTCCCTCCAAAAATCTGGATGGGATGCACAAGTGTCATTAGTATTAATGGCCCTTTCGAGCCAGCCTTAAAAGAACAAATTTTTGTTAACCCTGCAGTTCCTTTAACACTTTATAGCCCTTGGAATAGATTACTGGTAGCCTAATTTCATTCATTATCCTGGGCATTTTTGGAGTCTATTAATCATTTTTTCATCAAAATGCAAAACCAGGCACAGTTGAACAGGGGGGCAGGCACTCATGTACATGCTGGATTCGTACTCCACACTCGTAATTAACTCTCACCAGCTCAACTCGTGCAACACACACAGACTCCAGGAAAGATTTTACACATCCGTCACTAACGTGTGCCAAAGCCATCAAATATGAAGTTTGGAGAAGCCTTGCTCCTAACAGATTTGAGATTACTTACATTACAGAAACCAACTGCTCTGTCTGTGCCACGGGCACAAACCAGCTGCCAGCAGACCTCATGCTGCAGACCACACGGTCTAAAGACGCCTTAGGACACGGCCTTTAAACATCAGAGAAAACAGTCCTCAGCTCTGCGACACCTCCATCCACTGCTGACATCAAGCAACTAGTATTTTATTTTCACACCTCAAAACATTGCAGAATACAAAGTAATATGCATGGGAATACACCCAAATGTTTTCAAATTACATCTCGTTAACATGGAAAAATAGTACAGAGGTTGCAAAAGAGGAGAAAGGAACGCCATACTCTGCAGATGCTCAGCTATCTTAACTGCTAAGCAAGGTACCCGCACAGCAGAGAACACGGCGGGCGGCTCAGCAGATTCCTATCTATCCTCATGCACTCTGGAATAAAAGTAAATCAATGTATATTAGCTGGGAGCTGCCAGCAGCAGCCAGGCTCCGAGGCTCTCCAGGTGCACTAGTAGGCGTAAGTAAGAAATATGTGCATTTCTCCATCCGGGATAAACGGCTCTAACTTGTCCTCAGAGAGCCCTCCCGTGTATCAGCGTTACTATCCTCCGGATAGATGGTCATTTCTATCAGCAGAGTGCCATAAATACAGGGTAACTGTTCTACCACAGCTCCCAAGTGACCATCCTTTTAAATTCTGAACCATTACAACTCCTCAAAGCCTACTTAAATTAATAGAAGGGTGAAGCAAGGTTCTGTTTCAAATCCTTAAAACCTGTGGATCTAGAGCACTACAGATGTGCTCCCCCCACACTGTCATGCCCTGTGTGTCTGTAATGGCAAAATAAATTCAGGATTTTTTAAAAAAGAGCTGAATCTTCAAATCAAATTTATCCACCAGAAACTGAGCAGCAAACAGTCCGACTGAGTTCACTTAGAAGAGATTATTTTTCTGAAACAGTAAAACTGGTCAATACTGGAGAACCAGATTCATCTCCCATAAGATACTGTGCAGTCACCCAAAATCCTACATCGCAGAGGAGAACGCGGGGACTCAGGGCTCAGCACACTGACGTTCCACACCAGCTCATTCGGTGACCACAGGTCCAGACAAGCCCTTATGGATTCTATTTATCCCTTGGTAAAATAAGGATAATTACTTTCCATTCATTTGCTTTTCTTAAAATTCAGCTTTACAATCACTCCTGACAAAGATGCTTGCTGTGATTTTTGAAATCCAAGCACCAAGTGATGTGCCATATAAAACATGACAGTGAAGCGATAGCTCACACCTCCAGCTACGGGCCCTGGGCATGAGCATTTCTAACAGGCCCTTATTCCATTTAACAGCTACTAAATCCTTGGATATATTTATTAAAAGGCACCGAGCAATTCATGTTTAATTACTTCATAAAAGAAACAGAAGTAGTAGTGGAGGAAGAGTTAAATACTGTACTAAAAGGGAGAAGCTACAGCTAATCACAATTAAGAGGAAGTCCCAGGCTATTTAAATGCTACAATCCAATTATATCAGGTAAAATGAATTACTCCTTTAATGCTGACTTTATATGAAGATACCTTCTTATTGCTCTCATTAATAATCATCAGACATCATTTTAGCCTATATTGGCTGCAGTAACATTTCTATTAGCATCATGGTGTAGCAGGGCTGACAATTAAAATAAAAAATAAATCAAACCCAGAACTGAATAAGTGTAATTATAGTTCAGAAAAGAGCTTTTATGACTATTTGATTAGTCAACTGAACAGTACTTATCTTTTAAATCTTAAACTTCAGTTAAATGAAATTTTAGACTTATTACAGTAGTCCCTGACAAACTAAGATACAAGCAGATGTTTTCAGGAGTTATTTAGCTGCCCTAGAACCAATACGTAACAGGTTAATTGAGAAGCATCAGCTCAAATGGACTTAACAGGGCTGTGTACCATCAGAATATACAGAATTACAGGGGGCATTTAAAAAAAAAAGCAAAAAAAAAAAAAAAAAAAAAAACAAAAAACCTGCTCTGAAGACAAACGTGATCAGGCTCCCTTGGTTGTTCTTTCCTGGACTCCGGGCACCTTTTCATGTCTGGAAACGTTACGAAGGAAAACATCAAGTTATATGTTTACAAGAGACATGAGCATGCATCGTTATTGATACTGCTCTAGAACAGCCCGTAAACAACAGCAGGAACAGAAAACTTTTGTCGCAGAAGATTT
>WHYT01014591.1:64610-77218 GCA_009806455.1 Tetrax tetrax
TTAAAAAAAAAAAAAAAAAAAAAAAAAAAATCACACTTTGCTTAGAAGTCACTAAAGATTATCTCTAGCATCACTGGGGTTTAGGATTTTTCTAATACGCCTTACCTTTTTTATCTTTGTCTTTTTTTTTGTACAGCATTTCCTTTATCAAAGCTGGCACTAAGACCCAGACTCTCAAACATTTTGAGGGTCTTGACCGGAGATCTACCCTAAACCCAAAACTCTCCCAATTAATTCCAGTGAAGTTTCCCCGAAACACCTAGAAACTCCATCTGTCAGACTTCTGAAACACCCACAGCAGCCAACAAGTCCTCTTCTCTCTCTGCTCCGGTGGGATTTGCAGTTGCAGATGCCAGGATCCCCCCAGAACAGACCGATGTGCCTTTACAGCCACGAACCACGGCACTCACCCTGGTCTGGGACTTGTCATGCAAACAGCAATCGTTTCAGAGTTTCTCAGAAACTTCAAGCCCAAGTTAGGTGTCAAGTCCTCCTTACTACACTCGTAATTCTCATCTTCGGTACTTTGATAGGACTTAGGACTAAGCTATTACAAAGCCCTGTAACACTGTATTCTTCCTGGGATCTGTAAGCAAACAAGCAACTGATCCTCCACCTCTGTTTTTCAAGACTTTGTATGTATCTGGCTATACAATAAAAATAAATTTCCACCAGCAAGCTGAACAAAATCCAAGGTTTTAGCTAAATTCAATCCATTTAGGCCAATACAAATACAGGAAATATAATACAGTTTAGCAGCGTAAAAGCATATAAAACCTACAAAATGTTTCTGGAGGCAGCGATCCATGCCAAAATGCCAAGAATAATATATCCAATAATACACATACAATTTTTTTTTTTTTTTATGTAGACAACACAACCCACAGGAGTTGCATTTGTGTATCTAAATCGGTACCACCAGCACTGCTGCTCCAGAGTACAGGGGAGATCAGCGAGATGCTATAACGTAGGTGTACGTCAACAGCGAATTACAGCTGAGTACAGTGAAATGCCTGGCAAGAAGATATGCTTTGAGACAGCCAACTCAATAAAAGTCACGGGCCCAGATGGCCAGGGTCCTGGCTAATTTCTTCAGTCTCGCAGCTTGATGAACATACCAGTCACAATCAGACTGCCACCTTTGTACGGAGACCCATTAAAGGGAAGGCCAAGACCTTGAGCACTCTTTCAAGCTCCCAGCAACTCGACAGGCTTAAGGAAATAGGTAGCCTGATTATTTTAACATGTTGACTTGTGCCTGCCTTGCTGCCTGCTTGCCCACTGGCTAGTACCATACACCTAGACCACATAAGGGTGTGCCTGTGACAGAAGAGCAACCTTGGTGGGGACAGTGGTGCTCAGTGCCTGCATGCCACATCTCCTGTCATCAGAGATGTGCTCTGTCAACCAGTGGTTCACGGAGGAAGTTTAACCTCTCTGACAGACTGAGATGGACTGGACTGTGTGAGCCCAGCAGTCTGGAGAGGTCTTGGCTGGGACTTCAGCAGAGCTGCATGCTCAAACCCATGTGGGATCTGCATGCAGAACATGAGCTCTGTTGATGCTGACTGGCACCATTAGTTCCTTTGTTAAATACTGAATTCCAGCAGAACTGAACCCAAAAGAATTACAAAAAAAAAAACCCCATGGACTTTTAAAACAAATAAGCAAAGTCAACTTAAAGTAGTTTTCTGACAGCAGCATCTTAACTGCAGTTATTCCATCTAAACTGCTCCAGACTGCCAAAAAGCTGTTTAGAGAGACTGGCTACACAAAACCCCAAGAAGTTATAAAGTTCCCCTTTCCAGAAGCCCTATCATCTAGCAAGACATGACTCTGAGCGGCTCCACAAAGAAGGCACCTCAGGCATTGCTAGCTTAGCCTGCAAAAACTTCAGGGAGAGAAAGATGAGAGGGGCGGGGGGGAAGAGTAGATGATCAGAGCTCCAAGGTGAAAGCTGCCAACACTTTCTTACCAGGGGGTAGAAAGCCATACGTGTTTAAATACTTCATGTTCAATGAGAGCTATGCCTTTAAACTGTTGGCACAACTGGTCCTTCAGGTTGCTGAAGTTAAACTGCACTGGCATTGCCAGAAAGCAGCGGCAGCGTGTGCCAACGAGTCCGTCCCCGAGTAGGCTGATGAGATCCGGTGCACGCAGGCAGCAACAGCGGCAGGAGTGGGGCTGCTGAATGGATGCGACACTACAAAGAAGGGTAAGGCTAGAAAGGGTGATTTCTTCTGCAATTTTAGGTAAATCGTGGAACAGAAGAAACAACTGAGTATATGAAATAGATGTATGCAATGTGATTGAACAGTGTTGCTGAGCTATAAAGCTCGCATACCAAGGAGATGTGAAATTTGCACCAGACTCTGGGCTTGTACACAACAGCACGGCTCCACAGTCACAAAACCTACCGTGCATTTGGCCCCTTACACTCAAATCCAAACGGTTACTGCATCATCATCTGCTTTCCCTTGTTCAGATGAAACAAACGTTTTCTCCAAAGTATCTTTTAAAATGCAAAAAGAATCTCACTCAAGGGCCAGAATTTAGCCTGCAAATATCTTCAGGTGTCTCGTAAGTCAATGCAAACTGACAAAGAACAGATACTAAACAGATTGTCACCCTAAATGTATTTTCATCTGTTACACTGCTCTTTGGTACCTTTACAGGGTACCAAACATTTATCTCAATAAATAAAATTATCCTATTTTGATTTGGAAAATTTCACATTTACAAACCAGCCTGTGAAATACTCTCATATTTTGCTTTCAATGCAGTAATTCATTGCAGGGCAGAACTCTTCCAGCAGAGGAAGTAAAAGCTATCAACACACTCAGTGAAATCTGGATACTCAGCACTGATTTCCTAACAGAACCGCACCACCTGCAGCATGACCCAAAACATTTCCCCATGTTGTAGTAAGGGCAGGATCCTGGAGCAACCAACACATTAACTCTGAGGTAATGCTCCTCGAACTTCATAGGGCAAGGAAAGAGGAAGACAAAAAATAATTAGGGTTTATCAGAATAAAAATATACATAGAAACAGACCAAATTCTAAAAACTGAGGAAATAAAGACTATTTATATTTAAACATATTTATAATATTAAGTATAGAAAATATATATCCCCTTTTTTTTAAACTGATGTTTAAAGAAGCGCTCTGTCCTGCTGTGGCCAAAGACTTATTTTACATCTCATCTAGGAGGCAGCAAGGCTACTGTATGTATTAGTGTACCATGTCCTATCTCAGATGCAGCTCCTAAGGGGAATCCTTAAATGTACTACTGGAGCACCACTGGGAATCCTTTATTAGTCAAAGTATAAAATCATTAACTCAGATATAACCTAGTAATATCCTGGGAAATTTTTCAGATAATATAAGAGTCGAATCCATCATTGAGGTTTTTTTGGTGCGGAGAGGGCACTCAAATTCACCCTGGTACCACTTTCTAGCTGCATCAGAGGCCCTGAGTTTCCCTAAGTCATATAGGGAAAACCAAGAGGAACTCACCAGCCCACAGTCATTTTTTCCTCAGTAAATGTTTTCCATGTCAAACAAACCAAAGCATCGTTGAGCATGGTCTGTGGATTGCATTTATTGTTACTAAATCACATTCTCCCTGACTGGAGAAAGGCTCACCCTCAAGGATCTTCCTCTCCCAGTCTTCATCACTCTTTTTTTCTGGGTAAGTTTTCCACTTTGCACTGGAACTTGAATGCCAAGGATGGTGCAGTGGCTGCATTTTCTCTTCCAAGGCCGCGGTGCCAGGAACTAACGATATGTGAAATGTTCCATCCCTGCAGGTTTTCCTGCTCAAACATTTTCTAAATAAATAAATAATTAAAAACAATGGCGCGCACCACGTTCCAGCCCTGAATTCCCGGAGCAGCTCAGGTCCTTAAACTGAATAATTTGCCTCAGCTTGCGTATTGCAAAACCCATTCAGCAAAAGATTATGGGCCTTTAAGTGCCATCCAGGCCTGAAATATGACTCTAGGGCTTTAGGATGTCAGAATTGAGAATTGCTAGTGAATATTCTGCTCTGGCAGTACTAAAACTACCGTTATTTAGCAATATGGGAGCAGGCAAATGGAGGCAGGGGAGAGAAACAATCTGACAGAAGGGAAAGACTATAACTTAGCAGAAACAGAGGTGCAGTTTTCATATGTGGCTACATGAATTCTTTATGGAATAAAATGCATTTGTGAATCAAAAAGCGGATGCAGATTTATATTCCCACTTAAATCTGCCAAAAGCAAGTAAATGAATACTGAGAGCTCATTTTAGTTCAGGAAACAATTTATAAGGATACGTGGGTGGGTGCAGGTACTCTACGTGAAGAGTCTCAAGGGGAATTAGCAGCTGCTTCTGCTCCTCATAATGAAGAATAAATAGACTAAACTGAAAATTAGCAGCACCTCATTAAATGTAAAACCATCCACATACAAAGCAGCTAGGACTCAATCCTTAAAAAATTCAGAAGGTGCAGTGTAACATGAAAGCCAAAGAAGCTTTTGTCATTCCATCACAAATTATTTAGGCTTAGATTGTGGCATCAAGCCAAAACTCAGAGACAGAGCAGTTGTGAGCCACTTTCCCCAGTGAAAGCTGCCTTCTGACCTCAGGCTTTTTAGCCCTCTTCAGCACTTCACAGCTTCCACCGCACACCCCTCAAGACCCCATCTCCCTTCCCTGGTGCAAGTTCACATCTGTACTGATGAGAACCTGCCCTGTGGACTGTGTCCAATCAGTGCGCTTCAGGATTACTAGCTGCTCCAGTTATCTCCAAGAAAGCCCACATGCTCCCAGGAAATTTGGGCAATGCCTTTGAGGCTCCTCCTGTAGCTGCTCCCCACTGCAGTTCAGCTCAGGACCTGTAAATGCAGTTTCCATGGATGGATGTTGCGCATGTAAATGGAAATTTGGTACCAAGAAGTCTGTATCTGCAGCTTTTCTACTCTTCTCACTCCACTCCTCTCTTCTCTCCTCCACATTAATGGTACAGAGTCTGAGCTTCTGCTTACTTGCGTTCCCTCCCCCTCCTTTTCACGTGGATGAAAAGGACAAGGAAATCCAAAGCAGGGGCACACAGTATCCACTCATCCTTCAGCGGCTTACAAGCAAGGGGGGTTTCTGTGTTCTGCACAGCTTCCTTTCCACCTATGAACTATGTGTTTTAAACTCAATTGTCAGGGATTATTAGACTTAACATACTAGATATCCTGCACACATAAACTTAGTGAACAATGAGTTTAATGTTTTTGTTGCATTATTGGGGTATTGATTATTCTACTAATGATACTATTGACCTCTAGAGGATACTTCTGATTTTTCACAGTCATTAAGCCTTAAGTTTTATAAGAGGACTCACAAGCCTGAAAAATACAGTCTCATAAGATGATACAGTAAAGTTGTCCCTATTGCATATTAAAATGCAACAAACATGCAAACAAAATGCTCCAACCTAAGGGATACTCATGGGTCTGACTACCAGTAATCTTTGAACAGATAGGTCCACCATCAGACCTTCCAGGGACATATCAGTCAAGCTTATGAACTAACACACTCAGATTAGGGTCACGTTCAAAACTCCAGGCACCCTCAAGCTGATTTTTGTGTTCAAATCACTGTGGTTCCATCACATGGGAAATTAAGGACTGATCACCCAGTTTGGGGTTAGATATGACAACCAGGACCACGTATTTGTCCTACAGAAAACCTAACCCTTCTTAAGTCCTTGCCACAGCAGAGACTGTTCTCTATTCTGAAAGAGCTCTGCCAATAAACTCTTTGCTAAGAACAAGCTCTGATCTATGGTTACCAGAGGAAAGGGAGAGCCAGGTAAGCCATCCTTGGTGGCGTGTCATTTAGATTTTCCTTGAAGAACCAATATCCAATCACTCTGCTTAGCTGAGGAGATGGGATGGGCCTTACACCACAAGGTGACTCTTGATCCACTGACAATTAAGAGATTTATTCAGGAAAAAAAAAAAAAAAAAAAAAAAAAAAGCAAGGCACAAAAAACCTGCTCTGAAGACAAACGTGATCAGGCTCCCTTGGCTGTTCTTTCCTGGACTACGGGCACCTTTTCATGTCTGGAAACGTTACCAAGGAAAACATCAAGTTATATGTTTACAAGAGACATGAGCATGCATCATTATTGATACTGCCCTAGAACAGCCCGTAAACAACAGCAGGAACAGAAAACTTTTGTCGCAGAAGATTTCAGTGGGATATAAGTAGAGGCTACAGAATTGGACCCAGCAGTCGTGGCAGACCGTGCCTAGCTCGTTCACAACAGGTACCAACTTGTTTTATGGAAAAACCAAACGGCACAAAGAGCCGGGGCTGGCTGTTCCCAAAAGGTGAGAATTTATTTACGGGCAAATAGCAAATAATTGTGGCAGCTTACCTATGCCAGCATACGGAATGCTGCCAGCCCCAGTCGCCTCAAAGGGATGTGTGAGTGTTTGGAAACTTATAAAACAAATATTTGATCAAATATGCTTCACTATCAAACTTTCTCCAGGAACGTAGAGAATTTTTACATCAAGCCTTGAATGTTTGATGCTGAGAATTTGCGAGTAGCTCATTTACACAACAAAATGTGCAGAACCATTCTTTCCTTTTTCTTTTTTTTTTTTTTTTCTTTTTAAGGGAGGGGGAAGGTATTTTGATAAGAGTTCTTATATATTAAAATTTTTCATCCTACACTGAAAATTCCTATTTTAAACTCCTAGACTTTGAGAGTTTAAACTGGGAATCTAGGCCCCACGGCTGCAGAACACCATCGCAACAATGATATTCTCATCTTTTATACCAAGACATCGTTACTAAAACCACATTTGAAAGTAAAGTTCCACTCTCTCTCAGGGATAAAAATAACAATAACTTCAGTTGTAGAAGCATTTACAATTTTCTTTTCTGAAAAGTTACCAAGCAACAAAAAAACAATCCAAAACCCGACCACAAAGTTTCACGTTAACTGCATTTTCAGGAAACTACAGTGCAATTGAGTATATGTTGATAATATTATCATTAAAATTTACCATCAACAGACAGGAATTTTTTTTTTTTTTGGAGAGAAATGGCTAACAGGCTGTAAAGTCACCAAACTCCCATAGATTTTTCAGTGAAAACTGGGTGTCACAAACCCCTTCCTACAGCTCTGGCAGCCCTCTTTTGGTCACAAGGCCCAGCATCAGGAGACACTGATTTGCCATACAAGTTATTATCTCATTAAAACAAAGCCATTTTATAATGAACACTCAAGTAGAAGCATCTGTGTTGCAAAAGCATGGCAGGTGTATCCAACCTGAAAATGCTGGATCCACATCTGCCTCTGGATAAGATTTCCTTTGAATTCAGATGTTTTCAGATTAAAGCTTCAAAGCCACGTTCCTGCCTTGCACGCACCACTGCAGGTGAACGTGAGCGTTACTGAACCCGGGAACTTCACACACCGCTCCCCGCATCCAAGTGTGCCGCAGCCCTCGGCCAGCCTGGCCCTGGGCAGACCTGCTGTCCTGGGGAGCGGGCCTCAGGATGGGTATCCAGCTGCTGACTGCTCTCCAGCACACTTCTTACAGGTGCTCGGCTCCAGAACCGCACTCTACATGACAAACAGCAAACCTGTGTCTTGAGAATGGTGTTTTAACTTGTATTAGCCCTTCCTGCACAGACAGCGAAGACTAAAAGGTTGAATTAAGAGAAAAAAAATGTGACCACCACATCCTCTCTCCTCAGCCCCAAGTCCCCAGCAACCACGACACATGAAATTGCTCTGTAATCTCCCGGGGCAAAAGCTGCTTTCTGCTTTGTGTCTACACAAGCCTAGTGGTGTCTCTGGTTCAATGATTTCTTGGGCCACTGTCATGTAAATTAATAGCGACAAGAAGGTGTAGGGTTCAGTTCCAGGGAAGAGAAGACAGCATGCAAAAATCACTGGCTCATCTGGAGGCATCGCTCCCAGTTTAGACCTGGCATTCACCTAAGTAGTCAGGGAGAGACCAGGAAGAGAGTGACCCAAGTCTTCCCTTGTCTGGAGAATTATGCATTCAGGGTTTTTCAGGTTCCAGGTCTAAATTTTCAAAGCAAACCAACTTCTTGAGAAGGTGGAGAGATGCCACCTGTATTTTCTTTCACTGGTACTGGTAATATTACAGTAGATGGTGCTGAGGTGACACTTTCCATCCCAAATGAACCAAGTGCTTCCTTCAAAAGAGCTTCTCAGCCATGAAATACCATCACTCCTAGTGCTGGTGTGTGCATGTAGGCAGCTGTGTATCCACATCTGCACACACAGGAGGAAGAACGGACAGGCAGAAGTGGTGGTCCTCACCGTCCCTTCTCCTCTCTGGGACAATTCAGCACTGCATGGGAACACTGGGGTGGGCGGGAAGTCTGTTGAAGCAGCTTAAGCCCCAGCAGTTTGATTTAAGCTTCACTTCAAATCTGCCACTTTCTGTATTGCTTTTGGAACACAAAATTCTTTTTAAAAGTAGCAAAGCTGGCTCTTTTCTTTTACTCATCCCTGACCCTAGAAAGAAGGGCCTTGCTCTGAACACAGCGCTACATCCCAGCAGCTGTGTACGCCCAGGCTCACTGAGCTCAACTCAAGCAGCTCAGCTTTAATCTGGACTTGACATTCCAGGGCGACGGGACACACATCAGGCATGCCAAGAGAGGGATTTACCAAACAGAGGGAATGGAGATCCAGCAACTCTCGGTTTCTTGAGTTCAAGACGCTACAGGCAAATTGCATCTCTTCAAATAAACAAACAGTTATCCAGCACAACTCCAAGCTGTTGGCATAATCTAATCCTTGCCTAGTTTTAGTAGAGCTGTTACTCACAAAGTAAGTGAGTAACAACAACTTTAGAATTTAATAAAAACTCTATCCCAGGCGAGAGAGGACTTTGATTCAATCCAACTCCTTCAGAAATAAAGTGAGAACTATGCAGCAGGCGTAGCGCTGTTTAAAGCCCAACAAAATGTACACCCCAAAAAGTGCAAAGACAGATGGACCAGACACAGGGAGCTCTGTAAGCTGCGAGTCCCTCTCTCTGCTAAGGCAGAAAGTGACTCAAAATTCTTTTCAAGCTTTATCAGAAAATAACTTTGGATCTGATCCCACTCAACCAACCCAGCCCCCTTTCCCTGCCTTTGTGCTCCAACTGCTTACCAGCCCCTGAACTACCAAAATATTCCTTCACCTGATGAGCTGTCACCGGGCATTTCAACTGTTACCATCAAAGCAGAGTTAGAAGAGACCAGGGAAGCCTGGACCATCCACAGGGGGTTTTCATGGGCCTGCTCTGCAACCAGCCAACAGCTGCAGGCAGCTTTGTATCAGGTCCAAAATGAATGTAATAACTTGTGCTTTTTTTAAAAGTAAAATATCACTTCTAGCACTGCCTGTCTCTAGCTCATTAGCACTGCACTTTACCTTCTTCATTAAAAAAATATTCACTTCATCACTCAGTCAAAAAACAATTCAAAACCCTGCCATACCCAGCCCAGCCACCCACCCTCCCCAATTACAGATTAGAGAAGTAATTAATTGCCATTTCACAACAGCCACCTCTTCAGGACTGGGAATCAAACAACCTGTTGAAGTTCCAGTGGACAGGAGCTCAAGATTTGCTGAAAAAGTCTGAAGAAGTCTCGGTGCCTTCAACAGCAGGGCCGTCCCCTAACTCCTTTAGTCCCCTGGAAAATCCCAGGGAGGATCTGTTTGGTTTGGTCCGTGCGCACTCGTACAGCATGGCAGTGCTTTTGTTTTCAAAGCCCCACTACCTCCATTGCTAAAACTTTACTGTTTCTTTTGGAAATGTCCAAATTCCCATTAAAAGCCCTGATCCCTCTCTGTAACACAAACATGAGTTATAAATATCCAATATAGTAATTTCTGGACTGCTCATGCATTGATTTGAAATATCTCTAGACAATTTGCTTTGTATTCTACTGTTCTCCAGTGTCTTTTAGAGAAAAAAAACAAAAACAGGTTTTAGTTTATAGAGAATTCTTTAAATCCTTGCAGCTTTGACTGCTGATTATTTTATAAAGCCGCAGAGAAGAGTTTACAAGGAGCCAAATGGGTAATCATTATTCCCCATCAGCAATGAGCTGTGACTTGTGTAAATTGCATAATAAATTAGGTATTTGGAGATAAATGAATTTACAATAAACAATCACGGACTGAAAAGCCCTACTTCTTGTCTCCAAAGGCACAAGCTCTGGTTAAAATCAGCCACAGGTAGTTAAGTGATTATAAACTGTAAAAATAAATCAACCTGATATAATTGCTCCAAGGAAAAAATTACCAACATATTTAAAATTTCAGCAGTGCACCTTTTCCCATATCCATTTGGCATTATCTAATTACCTTCACATTTCATTTCCATCAATGATATGACCTGTATTTTCCTTTTATAACTGTCAGGGAGGGGGTGGAGGGTGGAGCGGAGGACCACAGCGATAAATCAGCCTCACCATTAGGCCCGAAATGGCTCATCGCTGCAGCTCTAAATCCAGGATTTATAAAGATGTCTAAGCCGTATAGCACACTTGTGGACACCATAATAAATTCATGAGCACATTGCCAAGGCAAACTACTTCATTATGTGGCAGGCTGCTAGCTATTAATCTAGCAGAGAGAGAGATTCCTGGGAAACTGAGACTGCTTGGAAATTTAAGCAGGCCTAAAGTTACCCATTTCATTATGGATTTAATCTGCTCTTTCTGCCAGAGTGCATGAAAGGTTTTTACAGTTTAGATCAAGTGCTTGTAACTCCCTATTTTATATTATTTCTTCAACAATAATGTCCTAATTTTCCTCTCAAAAACTATTCAAACTGAATGCCTTCACGCTTGCCTTCCTCTAATATTACACTAGATAAAATATTTATACAATCAATTGACAAAAAGCAATATTTTTTTTCCTTTAAATGTTCCATTAACATGTAAATTTTCAGATGATCTTTATCTCATAGGCAAAATGTGCTTCGCAATGCCCACCTTCTTCCAGGCAGTTAACTCTTTTGTCGGCTGTAAAGAATCCAGATCAAAACAGATCCAGTGGCCTCATTTCTAAAGCCCCTCAAGAAGTCTTGTATTTAAATTACTATTCATTGAAAGCAGATGTAGCTCCTCAAGTAATTTGCTGTCCCTTCTTTGATGGCTCATTCTGTCTTCTCATGCACATGCACAAAGACAGACAAATGTGCATTTTAAGTTCAATTCCTATAAATAAGGTATTTCAAATTGCTATTTTCAACTTTATAATAAAGTTTACTAAAACGTCACTAATAATGCAGAATATTTCAGATGATACAGTGACTGACATGGGTTTAGATTAATGAGACCAACTATAAACTATATATTTATTTTATAAAAATTAAACTTATGTGGACTATGTAATTGCAGATGACCATCTACTGTAAAGATTTCTTCACACTCCAGGTGGCCCTGTTAAGTTATGGTCATTGTCACTTAACTTCAGCCAAAATGTTTTCAGTGATTTGATTCTTATAATGACACATAATGGTGTCAGGAACTAGAATAACATGTGCAAAAAAAAAAATCTCTTAATCATTCAGTTTGATGTTCAATATTCTTTCCTGTTGTCACCTCGCTAGAACTCCCAGCCACGTTTTTGGGAAGACACTCCAACGCCCTGCTGGAAATGGGTCTAAAAGGTTACATTTGCATGTGAGGGTGGGTCTCATTAAAAGTCTGAAGCTAATTTTGATGGACAAGTGCTTCACAAGGATGCCTTTGAGACTGTGATAGCAAACACTCTCTGCATCATTCTTCTTACTAGTTGTGGTAACCTACCATGTGAGCATGCACACAAGATGTACTGGTTAATAAATCCATCACCAGCTGAGGGTCAGTACACAGCCATGACTTTAATAACACATCTTCATCTTTCACATCAATCTCTTAATATTAAACGATGATTACGGGGCAAGAAAACACACGAGAACAACTCATGTATGTAACGTCTTCCTTTTAATAAAACTCTTCATTTTTCCCTTGTCTTGGATTAGAAATGTGGCAGGATGTCTTGCTCACTTCAGAAAAACAGATTTTTTTCCCCATCAGATGCTTCTGATGGTTACAGGACAATTGCATCTCCAATACTGAGCAGGTGTGTTTTGGTGACAACTCACCGCCTACTCTTTCAGAGATGCTAACTTCACACATAAAACTTCCACCCACACTGAAGTATCTCTCTGATAAGGTTTTGCATCTTTGGGATAAAACTTACAGCCTGAATAGAAAACCTGTGAGCCACCTATTTAAAAAGACAAAATCCAAAACAAAACCAAAGCCTGCCCTTTTCTTTAGCAGATGAAGTCTATACTGCAGAAGGCAGCCTGGATCCAATTTTATTTTTTCCTTTTTACGTCTAATAAAGGGAAACTACCTTTTATATAATTCATTATTCTAGTACCAAAGAGAATACTGAACTCTGGAAGCGCATGATCTCTGTATTACAGTGGGGGGGGGGGGGGGGGGGGAAGAGGCAGGGGTTGAGATTCAACAGCTCTTTACATCTCTCTGGCTTGCAAAGACATCACAGTCCACCTGAG
>WHYT01014591.1:102038-129304 GCA_009806455.1 Tetrax tetrax
CCCCCCCCCCCCCCCCCCCTTTTGTTTTTTTACTGCCGGATAAGTGCTCCAGCAGCTGCATTCCTGGGGAACACTGACATCCAGTGGAGATCTGGGGTCATCCCCAGAGCCAATGCAGTGGCCCCCAAGCCTGCATCGCTGGCGAACACCACCCCAGAAGTCTAGGAGCTGGAAGAGACGCCTGGAATTGCGAACTCTGAGCCTCCTCGCACAGCCAGTGGCACACTTCAGTAAGAGCCTGCATGACCCTGAGCTATAACAGTTATTTTCTCTTCTAAATTCTCATTAAGATGATCATGTTTCTAGCCACGTTATTTCTAGTGGTTTGCTTGTGAAGCTTTGATGTGAGGGTTTTTTGGTTGAGGTAATGTTGAAAGAAGAAACGCTTGTATCCACCAATCAGCAAGCACCCCATGCTTGCTTCTGTTTTTTCAGCAATACAGGATGACATGTCCCATCTGTTTCAACAGCACTGTATTTCAAATGATAGTGTACAGTCAACAATTAACATTGTTTTCCTTTGGAGAAACAGTCGCTGCAAGGTCACTCTGGTGTTATCACCAAGTATAAAGGCATCTGATATCGCTAGCCTGACTCCAACCACCATGGAGGTTTGCAAGCTTACTCGGTAAAAACCTACCCAAATGCAAACATTGGACCAAGCTTGGTGTGCAAAACAGCTTCACAAAACCTACCCAGAAGCGTGATTGTCTTCTTGCTGCTTCATAACAGCAGCCTAGATCAACTCTTTGAGTTAAGGAGTTCTCATTTTAATGCACTGCATGGTTTAGGAGCACAACAGATACTGCAACAGCAGACAAACAGAATTACAGCGCTGGTAACATCGCCTTAAAACCAGTGTAGAACAGAGTTTGAAGACAGAAAAACCAGTTGTACTGCAAGTTACAAACAAAAACTCTGCTTCACAAGAAAATGTTTGAGGTTAAGTTGGTTTTCTCTCCACGTTGCATTCCAGTACAAAGCTTCAAAACATTTCATTCTTCCATCCCCAAATATGACACACTCACCCCATCATAACCGCAAGGCTAACCACAAGCCTGAGTCGTGAGAGACTAGGTTTTTCTGAATCCCACAGAAGGAACTTGAACACGGGACTCCCATATCCCAGGGGACATCCTTGCTGCTATTTTAGGTGAACAGCCCCATCTTTTGCTCCCTCTCTTATCTGAGACAGGAGACACTCTCAGATCCGTTTTCACAAAAACTGTTTCATCGCATCAGCATTTCCAAAGAAACCTTCTTTCAGAAATTCCTGACCAGCTCCAATCAACTATATTTACCTTCTGGCCAAGAAACAAGCCACACTATGCAATTCTAAACCAACTCCCAAAGGTTGTTGTCAAGATCCTCCAGACTTACACCAGTAAAAATGAGATCAAGTTGTGATGCATGTTTCCTAACTCACTATAACACAAAATAACAGAGCAGTTATATCCTTCGCATCCCGCTCGGAGAAAGCCTGTGCTCTGAACTGTATCCTTCAGTCCTCTCCTATCAAGAGCAACGCTTCAGGAGAGCCCGACCATCAGCAGCATTGGCTTCAGAAGGACTTGAGCACACGCTTAAAAGCAGCAGGGAGCAGAGATCCTTTGGAAGGAGGAACCAAGAACAATGTTCAGCCAACCCTATGCTCAAGAGCTTTCCACAGCTGGGACCATGCCAGAAAAGATGCCAAAACAAAAATTGATGTTTTTCATCCAAAAGGAAGAGCCCCTGCTCCAAAGGTGAATAGGAGACACCTGTTCACTCCTGGAGGTATGACAATAAGATTAAAATAGTATAAGCTTTGTGGAGACTTATGATCTGTTTTCAACAGAATACATAAAGATTTTAGTGCTACAACATAAAGTGGTGCTTTTCTCCCTGTAGCAAGCCAGGCTAGCTCTGTCTTAAGGCAGGATATCGCCTTACTGCCCTGTTTTTGATACACAGGTTAAGTAATGATGAAATACTTTTTTTTTTTTAATTTAGAAAAGGTTCTTAGTGCCTCCTTCCAAAGAAAATAATAGGGGATGGCTCTTGTTCCTACAGCTAGCAAGCTATGTGGCTTCTTTTATGAGCTAAATGAAAGGAACATACAAAATAATCATTATGGATTTGTATGAAATTACTGGGTATGGAATGCAGTAAATCCCCAAACAAGCTTTAACTATAGCTTGTAAGATATAATAATCAGGTAGAACTGCAGACTATCCTTTTGTAAGATGCAGCAGAAACCTAATACTTTATCGGAAACCTTGATTTATGTTTAATAGCTCTGCTACCTACTAAAAAAGATCTTGTATTAGCAAATGGGTACAGATCCAGTCCATTAGCTTAGGACAACTGAAAAACTCAAGGGTTTTGTGAACTAATGCAATAAAATATCATTAAACACTGTAGCATGACAAGACAGACAGAAGGTTTGAGTTGAAAGTCAGGAGAAGTGTTTGAAATGAAGTAAAATGTACAATAGATATGTTCAGGTACATCTGGCTTACATTTGCAGTAGGTCGTCAGAGGACCTTAGTGTCTGTGATGTAAATGAATAACAGAGCCCTCAACAATTTAACTGTCATCAGTAAAATGCTTTAACTGGCACAGTAAAGCAAAACTCTGGGCCTCTTTCTAAATCTCCATAAGCTCCTGGTCTGAATTATAAACTGGGGCTGCATTACCTGAAGATGAAAGCAGCCAGGTCAATTCACTTAAAACCAGAGAATTACCACTGCGAAGCTGTGATGAGCAAAGGAGCATGTGTGTGTGTGCACGCTTGTGTTTTTAATGTACAGCTTTGTAGAGACAAGAGGAACATCTGACTGCCCGGTCATTCAAAACCCAGATACAAAGGTCTGATGGGAAGGAAGGTAACCATTTGATTTTCAGCTAGAAGTTCCCAAACAGTAATGCTAAAGATAAACCATCAGAATTATATCTCTGCTCAGAGGAACAACCCAACTGGAAGGGAAGAGTTGCTTCTGTGTAACTTGCTCCAAGCTCACTGCTTGCAAACATTTCCCTACCAGGCAGCACCATCACGTACACAGGCCAGGACGAAGCCTGGCTGCATAAGCTCTGCCACTGACTTGGCTTTAACCAAATCCTTTCTCCATATACACCTTTCCTTCCTCATCTTCCGTCAGCCTTCAGACCACCAGCCCTGGAGAGCAGGAATTGCCCCCCTCCGTGTGCTACAGCATACACGGCACAACATCGCTGCAGGTCCCAAGGCACCGTGCACCATATCACCACCAGCCCAGTACAGCTCCCCTCCACCCACCTCACTCATGGCGAGGCCACTGACCCCACACAACTGTCCAATATTTCACTTTGAAATTCTGCGAGCTGGGTATACCAGAGTTTGCTTGGGCAAGTAAAGGTAGTTTTAAGCTTAAAGATGTGAACACAGATTGATCGGGTTTACTGCGATGTGGCCAAGTTAACATATCATCACCATAACCTTGTGGGCTTCAAGCTGAAATTGTTTTCCTCCCCTCCTTCAACAAACGCATAGGATGTTCACTTTTATAATAAATTCCACACAAATTAATGGATTCCAACATGCATCATCAAATTTATATTTCCTCCTCCACAGAGTCCTACCCCTGTAAGTAATCCTTAAAATTCGTCATGAAGCTTTCAAAACAATTTATGCAAACAAACATCAAGCAGAGCTATTTGTATTGGCAGCACATTTCACTTAACAACCTACAACAAGGAACAGATGGTCTGAGCTCTGGAAACAGCTACAAAGAAAACAGTAGGAGCAAGTCCATCAGAAGCACTTTTTTTCCCCCAATTTTGTGAAGATTACAGACTTGTTCTTGTTTATTCCTTTGATTAGGCTGTTATTTTATGTACTCATGAATCCTTCCCCTGCATTTCATGGAACGAATCCACCAGAAGCACATTCCCCAACTGTGTATAGTTTACAGAAGCACAGCTTTATGAACAGAGCTATCTGCTCCTCACTGATCCAGCGCTTTCTAAAGTGGCAGGGAAGGAAGTGAAACAACATGCAGATGTTGTACAAGGGATTGACAAATTTAAGGCAAACCTCTCAACAATTCACAGTTCTCTTTATCCCTTCGCCCATCCCTTGGTCTCTGATATTACAACAAGCAGAAGCAGATGAGTCACACAGTCAAATCCATTACACATCACTGAGTACTGTTACTGTTCTTGTAAGATGTGGTGGTCTCTTCCTTTTCCAAGGGGACCTTCCCCTTGTGAAGATGGATTACAAGAGGCTCAGCCCCAGCAGGATGCTATGGCACAAGCAAAGGAGAAGCAAGATAACTGAAATCTACAGCAGGACAAGCAGGGTCTGCGCTAGCCAGTAAGCAGCCTGATCCAACAGAAGCCCAGTTCAGCCCATGTTGGGACTAGAGGACTCTCCAAGGAAAGAGAAGGCCACACTGCTCCATACAGTGTGGGAAGCAGTCTAACGAGCAAACATCAATAACAGTATTTTGACATAAACCAGAGAGGAATAACATGGAAATAAAGCAAAAATCACCTCGATGACATTCTTTAATGGAAATGTAATGTTTTCCCCATGTCAAAACAAGCAATAGGAAAAGTTTTTATAAGAACTAGAAACAATACTCAACTGTATAGATCTTTCACAAAAATAAGCCTATCCCCGATCACAAGTTATCACATGTTTCTTGTTACTCCCACCATCATGAAATTCACTGTCAGGTCCGCTAGGATCTGTGCTTTCTTCACAAGTATTCAAATGAATTCTTCTGCAGAGACTCTCACCCAGCCCTGGATTTAATTTGAACAACTTTAGCAACATAAACGGGCCGCACAGCTACCAGCCCACCAGCCACAAACAGCCCCCCACCCCATATCCCCTTTATTATCAGAACTCAGAGGCAAGTTAACCCAGAGTTACACAGGGACGAATATGGACTATGATGTCTTTAAAAAAAAAGGGAATAAACAAGGAATGAAGGACTTTTGACCAGAGTGCCAGATCATGGCATCTTGAAGTAACGGAAAACTTTCTGAAGGGCATTAACTTGGGTGGAGACAGAGGCCAGTTTGGAAGGGTTTGGCTTTGAGAGCTGAAACCATGTTAAATTTTGGTGGAGCAGAATCAAGGACAAAGCAAACCCAACTGACAGCTTAATAGGAGCTTGGAGCAACACAGCTGAATAAACTTTGCCCCACACAACACTACGCAATTTCTGCTTCCATACTTTTGTTGGTGGAACAGTTTGACATCAGGCTGACTACAAAGCTGTTCTCCCTCCCTGCCTCGGCAAGCCACGATTGCCAGTCCTTACACACCATACACATCTTTTGCAGGACCGCTGAACAGAGCAAGACATCTAAACTGCTACTGAGGAACAGGAACCAAACACATCAGAGTCACTTTCTGCCTTGCACAGCATCCTAGATCCAAGCTTTTCTTTCGGGGGCGAAGCAGAAGCAAAGCCCCGGGGGGAGCCAACACATACACTGTCATCACAGCTTTTCCCATTACTCATCGGGCTGCAGGAAGAGGAAGGCAAACTCAAGCAGATGATAAAGCTAAACTAACAGTGCTGTTGAGCAAAAGGCATCTCAGGGAAAACAGCCAAAGCTTTGTCAGGTAGGCATTGCTCCTAGGCTTTACTTGTAAATAAAGTAAAGAAAGAGTGAAAGTTGATTTTTCAGGACTTTCAAACTGGATTAAACTGCACTCTGACAGTCAGAGTAGGTACAACTCTGAGTTCACAATCTGACCCTGTAACATGACACCCAAACGGAGCAGTTTGAAGTTCACTTCAGATTTCTTCATTTGGAGGATTACGATGAAGTGTTTCCTGAGGTGTCACGCTTTGAACAGCTAATGGCATTTGACAACCCAGTGCTGCTACCTTTTCCATTCTAACATTGCAAACACTTGGCCTCTTCCCCAAGCAGAGAAATAGGTAGTGGTCCTAGCTTGAAGCTGGCCAGAAGGCCAACCGCGTCCTGGGCTGCATCAAGAGGAGTGTGGCCAGCAGGTCGAGGGAGGTGATTCTCCCCCTCTACTCTGCCCTCGTGAGACCCCACCTGGAGTACTGTGTCCAGTTCTGGAGTCCCCAACATAAGAAGGACATGGACCAGTTGGAGAGGGTCCAGAGGAGGGCCACAAAGATGATCAGAGGGCTGGAGCACCTCTCCTACGAGGACAGGCTGAGAGAGTTGGGGCTGTTCAGCCTGGAGAAGAGGAGGCTCCGGGGAGACCTGATAGCGGTCTTCCAGTACCTCAAGGGGGCCTACAGGAAGGATGGGGAAAGGCTGTTCAGTAGGGCCTGTTGTGATAGGACAAGGGGTAATGGGTTTAAATTAGAAGGAGGGAGGTTTAGATTAGATATTAGAAAAAAATTTTTCACAATGAGACCACTGGAACAGGTTGCCCAGAGAGGTGGTGGATGCCCCATCCCTGGAAACGTTCAAGGCCAGGCTGGATGGGGCTCTGAGCAACCTGATCTAGTCAGGGAGGTCCCTGCTTCTTGCAGGGGGGTTGGACTAGATGACCTTTGAAGGTCCCTTCCAACTCTAACCATTCTATGATTCTATGATTCTATGACATTTGGAGCCCCACTGGACTCTCCATTTACTTTGGCAGGGATGGGATACAACCAGGAGTCTGCTCATGGCAAGTGGAAAAAGAAAAAAAAAAATCTTCTCTACAAACCCCTTTTGGCCCCCAGCTGCAGGGGCTGTGGTGGGACCAGCAGCACAGTTACATGTTGAGCCCGAGTCAGCCCAGCCTCCCAAAACAAGCTGGTTTCTGCCTTTTCACAGTAATTTCTTTCATATTTGGCGCATATGGAGTGATATGAAGACACAAGACAAGGAAGAATTTCAAAGGCACAAGTGGAAGTAGATGCCCGATCCCTCTGGTGACCTCAGCTAAGCAGTCTTAAGACTTTTGGAGCTGATCAGATAAAATGGCATCGTCAGGCAAAAAGCTGCAGTTCCACAGCACCTGCCCAGGTTCCCCTAGCACCTCCGCAGGCTGGAGCTCAATGGGGCCACTGTGTTTTACAGAGGACAAGCTTTGATGGATCAGAATCCTTTCTAGGGAAGGTTGCAAGTTCTGGAAGTGTATGAAGTGTATTTATACAGTATATATTTTTAAATTTTTAAAAATCAAACTTCATTGACAACTAGTAAAGTCTTCAGTTTGGCTTAATCTCTATCTCTAGTTTGCAAACTTGCCTGCATGCTTCTCTTTAAAACAGCAATATAGTTTATGAACTACTGTAACTCAAAGAATCACCCTTATTTATTACACAATACTAACCACGAGGCATCCCAGGACTCAACTGCTGAGCACCAGCACCAACCAACACCCTGACACTGCTTCTGGGGTCTGCTCAGAATGGCAGAGCCAAAACTGTTCCCAGGCACAGCCAAAAAATCAGGATGCTTGCTATTAAGCTTCAAGTTTCCTTCTACTGGAGAAATGCTGTTTCAGCTGAATTTGGTGGAATTACAGGAGCTGATCAGGTTAACCACCGAATGTGTTTCCTGGAGGGCATCTGAGACTATGCCCTGACCCAAATTATTTAAGCTTGATCCAGATTTGAACCATTTAATTTTAAGCTCCACATCTCTGGGAATCTAAAAAGGTAGAGCAAACTTCAGAGCAGCTTTTCAATTTGAGAGGTAGCAAGGGCAGGGCACAAACCCAACTGCTCCCAGCCACTCTGGGCAGCACAAACCGAAGCCTTGCTGCTGCTGCTCCGAGCAGAAGGCTTTGCCAGAGCAGGTTGTGGAGGGAAAGGACAGGAGTTTGATGCTGGCTGGGCACAAGCTGGCTGTTTTGCAGAACATTACAACAGACAACCTTTTAGCTTCAGGAGGCAAGTGCAATTTCTGGCCAAAAGAAAGAAGAGGAGCCAATGAGCCCAGAGGCAGGCTCAGGAAACACTCCCCGGGCACGCGAGACCCCACGCTCACGACCTACCTCCTTGCAGCCCAAGAGAGGAACCAGACTGGGACTCACCTTGTCCCACATTATTTATACCTAGCAGAGTTTAAACATCCCCTCTCCAGCTCCAAGCATAAACCCCAGCCTGGCCTTGAGATATTTCCCAATGAAAGCATCATTTAAAAAATAAATCCAATTACTTTTGTTTGGGATGTTACTTGCCAGACTAAAGGAAGCCAACCACACTGTATCAATAATAAAGAACTTATTAGCCTGGAAAAGATAAAATATTGATCAGCTTGCTCACACCTTTCAACAACTTGCACAGAAGCTGCATCAGGAGATGAAAATACTTCAATCTTTGCATGAAAGGGATTTTTAAATAGCACACAAAGCATGCAAGAGCATTCCTAAACTGCACAATGCAGCAACATGCAAAGCTATGTAGGGTACCACATAAGAAGTTCTGTAAGAGACCAGAAGCTGCAGAGCAAGATGCTCCAAACCAGCTAATTAGCCCAGAGGAGAAGCAACATTTATTAATTCAGGCCAAATGGTGCTGTACGTTGGCTGTAACCACCGGGATGTATTCCCCGCAGTTTCTGATACCCTTCAACTGCACAACAGTGTGCCGCATACCTTAAGAACCAAATCACTTCCAATCTATCTCTGGACTCAGCTCAGCATAGGACAACTTCGCCTAGATGTTTTACTACCAACCACACACGGGAAAAGAGCAGTTAAAGTACAACAGCGAGGACAGCACAAGCTTCCCAGCAGTGCAGAAAAAAAAAAGGGACTTTCAAGGGGTTGCTACAGCACATGCCCGACATGCTTTAGAGACGTCTCTTCCTCCTCTCCTCCCAGAGGGGTAACATTTACAGCGCCTGGCTGCAGTAAGTCACGGTGTGAGGGTTCACCTGGGCAGCACCATCCCACCCCAGGCTCCCCTCCCCAGCAGGATGGCAAAGCACCCGAAAACTGAGAGCCTGTGCACAGCCCCCTGCGCCATTACAGCCTGCTTTTCGTTACACCCAGGGCAACACAGCACAAACCCCACATACACAAACCCCGCTCTATTCCAGTAAGGGACAGTGATTTTCAGTGCTCCCTCCACAGTCCATAACCTCAGCTGAGCAACTCTGAAAAAGCCACGTCCTGGTGAAGCGGCCAAGCCCTCTCCCATACACTCCTGACCTACAGATATGCTTAATATGTTAATTTTTGTTTTTGTTTCAGAACAAAACCTGCCTTTTAAAGAAAATTTTAACAGATTCTAGACCAGAAACACTGCACTCCCCTGAGGCATTAAAAAATGCAAACTGAAGACTTCCCATGCGTCGGGGTTATTACTTATTTCCTTCTAAAAACAGAAGAAGTGTTGCAACAGTTGTAATGCTCCAGCTCACTATGCCAAGAAGATGTTTTCTTTCTGCACACTCATTAACCATAGTGTGGAACTCAATAACTGCTCTAATTTCCTACCTTAAATGTTTTTCTTCCCCCCAGTTTTCATTTTATGCTTTACATTTACATAGGACTACACTCCACCACTTACCTTGAGAGCCTAGTTGCTGTCAAACACAATAAAAGGAAAGGAAAAGTGTCTGGAATCACAGAAGCTTTAGTGTTGAAAATTGTAATTTAATTTCTCAAAATGAATTTAAGCACTCAAAGCTTTCTTTGTCAACCACAGATGAGAAATTGATAGGCTTTGAAGGCAAGCAAATGTTTTTTTAGTCAAATCTGTCAAGTAAATATTTATGTTAGATATAATAAGAGATGCTATTTCACACCACAAATTAAATACCAGCTAGTTATTAAATCTGGCGCAAAGCTACGAAACTCTGGCACTGTTGCCCACAATAGGTGCACTGTAATTAGGCTGGCTGAGCTCCAGCAGGGTTCCTGAGCCTCACCAAACCCAGAGCATCGCTCAAGCCACTGCTGTAGCTCAGGAGTCCTCAGTACCGAGCCCAGCTCGTGATACAGGGAAAATCACCTAACCCTGCCACGCTTCTGCTCCTTTCCTACAATGCTTCTGTCTTCCAGAGCGACGCTCAGCGGGGGCTCTCACAGAAGAGACAGCCCCTCTCCGGTACCGCTGCCGGGCCCGACGGCCCCGCTCCGCTGCGGCACAGCCACAGTGCCGGCTCCACCCGTGCACTGACACCCCACAGGAGGTGACCGCGCACCAGCAGATGTAAATGTTGCTTTTTTAAGTTAAAGTAACTTATTTGACTAATTGCACAATCACAAGGCGGCTTCAAAGCATGCCAAAGAGCAGGATAACGACACTTCATGGGTGAAGAGGCCTTTCATTTCTCCTTTTCCTCTAATAGCCACTGATGATGGACCATTATCCTACCCTGTTGCCCTGCCTTGTTGTGTCTTAATGCATATATTTAACAAGATTACTTATTAGTATAGCACAGTGGATGTCTAATAAGGCAAGATCATTAATTTTGAAAGTCCCACTTTATCTCTTATTACTGCAGTAGTTTTGCCCGCTGCCTTGGCAGAGCATGATGGCTGTACGCCAGCAAACACTGTACACAACGCAAACACCCAGATGGTGAACGGAACTGAGGTACATCCAGCTGGTGTGGTGGGACCTAGCAAACACAGAAGCCAACAGGAATTGGTCAGCACGCAGCATCACCTCAGACCAGGCTTGTAGCCTGGTGCCCACGAGCAACCCCACCGAACTCAAAGGTAAGTACTCAAAATCAGAGCAGCATCTTTCAAACACACAATTTAATAAGACACGGTGACTGCATCAATCTGGCCTTTCCAGACGGCAGGGCCAGGTGCAGCCTTGCTGCTGTTCCTGCTGGAGAGGAGCACAACATCCCACCAGCGAGCAAAGTGGCAGTACACAGTCCCCCAACCACGTTACTGAAGAGATGCTCACACAATCTCCTCTCACTCCTGAAGCGTCATCAGGTTGGGAGAACTTTTTAGCAACATGACGCAATTCCAAAAGTACATTAGATTTTGCACCAAGGGGCAAAAATAAGGCACATCCTTAATACTGGCAGACCATCATAATGTTTTCCTCTGTTCATCAGGGTAATAAAACAGAGGTTAAAGCTCTGCAAATGCAAAATGAAGCTAGAATTCTGACAAAAAGGGACTACGAATAGCACTGTGTTTCACTGACTATCTACCAGTGAAGAACACAAGCATACACTTTCGAAAGAAAGAACGCATCCGTAGTATGCTAAATACAATAAGTATTAATTAAATCATTATTAGCAATCAAAATCTAATTTCTTTATGTCACTTTCGGATATCTTAACTAAAGGCATATTTGCAATACTATTATAACAACTTACAGTTTGAGCAATAGAGCTGCTTGCAATAATTCAGAAACATGTACACTTTCATATGAATATATCATGCCTAACTAATGAGATTGCTCATTTCATAACTTCAGTTCCATTTTTATTATTTCATAAAACTGGAAGTCCTTATCCATTTTATGAAAAACACCAAACCTTTGTGAAATTCATTAAATAAGCATAAAAAATTCATTAAACAAGTGAATTGCATTCATGGCTGCTTTGATGCAAATGCCCTTTAAGCAATGTAAAACTCCATATTGATTTAACCTTTCATGTTCTGATATTTCCATGTGGAGAGATATATATATAAAAATCTTATTCAAGGAATGAAATTAAGTGCTGATCCCTTGATCTCCAGCCAGGGTGAGGTAGATTGGTCAATTTAAATAGTCACTGCTGATCAGCAAACAGCTGAGTTTGTATTAAAACAGAGCACTAGTATTTCTGTACATCTTTGCTGGCAAATAAGCACACATATAATATCTTGGGCCAAATCAATATCATGCCTGAAGTTTCCTCTGCAGCAGGAAGTCAAACATCGGCTAAGTCCTGCAGGACTAGTTATACCAAGGCCATGCTGGTCAAGCAAGAGGTAGAAGAGGTGCTCCTGAGTATCTGGTGAGGTTTAGCTGCTCTTTCCTATTGCCCTGGTTCCTGCTGAAAACGACTGCAGCCAACAAACCAGGGTCTGCCTGAGCCTACCACCCTGCACCAGCCACAGCAGGGAGCTGCCAGACTGCAGGATCAACTCCCTCTTCCTGGGCTTACTCTGCATGGCTCCAGCCAGCAGCTGCAGTATTCATTTCTCTCTCTTCCTACCTTGAAACTCCACTGAAACCAGGATCCTCTCCCAGTATTGATGGCAGCATGAAGAGTCAAAGAAATCACTAATCCCTAGTCCTAGTCATTCTCATCTCTGTTTCCAATGCATTGTGCTACAGAGGACAATCTGGAAGGAGAAAGAAAAAAAAAAGAAAAAAAAGAAAAAAGCTTCTGCAACAAAAAAAAAAACCACACACCTGCCTGCTACCCAAGATCCACATCTGATTAGACCTGGAATTGTCATGGAATAAGAGCATTGTACTCCCATCATCCAAAAACACGTGTTGATGAGAAGCAATAATTTCCTCCAAAATTTACAACAGTCTGACTGCAGCAAGCTAAGAAAAAGGCATCCGCTGTATTCTAAAGTAACCACAGTAAGAAAAGGCAATCAAAGCGATACATGAAGAAGAGTGACACACCAGCCCTACAGCTCCCCAAGGCCAATATTTCAATGATGCAACTCCTGAACCACCTCCTCTACAGCCCTCCAATGCTCCATTTTCCTTCTCAGGTACCTCTCCTATTCAATTCCTTCTCCCTCAGCTTATTTGGTTCCAAACTGAGCCAGAAGTAACTCTATTTCCATTTCTAAATGTTTAAATTACAAACAATAATTTTTACACACCAAACAGGTCTTTAATCCTCATATTTCCCTCCAAAGTATACCCAGACATCCTTATTTTCAGCAAGCCCAGCCAAACAAAACAAATCAAATTTCTAGGCCAAGCTTTCCAGGAGTTAAAAATAAGTCCAAAAGTATTAAAATAAATTTCAAAAAGAAAAATCATAGACAGTACATTTAAAGTATCATCATTTTTAAAATTCTCCCCAATTTTTATGCAATGTCCCAGAAGATACAGCTTTGTAAAGACAGACATCACAATTTCTTTTTTTTTTTTTTTTTTCGAAAGAGAGAAGGAAGATAATTATTGAAAATAAGCTTTATAATAAAGGAGTTTCAGCCTTAATCACAGAACTGTGTGAGCCAGCACAGCAGAAGGCTGCTCCCAGTTCTGTCATCACAACAGTGAACGAAGACCAATGAGAACATCACCACTTCACACCTTTGTGCCTCCTGACACCCCCATTCAACCAAAACTGCTCCCCCAGCCCCTAGAAGGGGATCTGTGACTGAAGAAGCCCAAAACAGTACTTAAAGTCATTTAACTTCATCACAATCAGGTTTAAGCTTAGCCCTCCCTTGACACCACTCACCCACAATAAGGCCCCCAGGGACCCTGCAGGCCCTTAAGCACCGACAGTCTCAGGAGGGCACATTTTCACCTACAGCAAGATTTTAAACTGGCTTTGTAATAATTAAAAAAAAGGTGAGGGATAAAAGCCTTGGGAGCTTTTTTCACTATTACTAATTTAACAGACAAACTATGTTTTATTGATAGTTCAAATAGTAAATTTGCCTTCCATACACACTGCTGCCTAAAATAAGATATGCAAGAGGAGATAATCTTGTGCCCAAGGCTTTTTTAGGATAATACACAGCACGAGCTTTCAACAATTCAACCAAGAGAGGCTCAGCAGAGCACTGCTCTGCAAGGGCTGCTCCGCGCCTTTCCGGATCAGAAGAGCGCTGAGCATTTCCACGTGCGCTGCTGTCAGCCTCCCCGCTCAGGCGGGCGCAAACTCACACAAGTGTCAGTCCTGCAGGTTTATTCAGAAATTAGATTTTAAGAAAATCCCTGGTGTGACAGCACAGTGGCTTTTAAAATTTGGCTTTCTACGTGCCATTGGAAATGGAGGTATAGACTCCAGAGAGCCTGCAGCACAAACACAACTCATTTGTTTGGAGCAGTGTTACTTCGCAGGGATATAAAATTACAAGTGTATATTTTGGGAAGAGTGTTATCCTTAAATTCTACAGGTGAGTGAGCAGACCTGGAGTGTCTCCAGGTCAGTGGGACAATTCCAGCTCAAAGTCTGACCTGGGATCTCTCAAGACCCCTGACTTGCGCCATGGCCTCGATGAAACGTCACACCTGTCAAACAGGGACTTTGCCAGGGACACCAGTGAATCTCCCAACTGCACCCGCTTCCGCTGTTCTTCTTTCCCAAGCGCATGCTCCCAGCTCAGCTGCCAGTGGGTAAGTTGTTACAGCTGCAAATAAACAGGGTGCTGTTAATCCACAACACAGCTTTTCGCAGCCTTTTTCCTTGCATTTAAATCAGTTTCACTTGATAGAATAAAAAAAAAAAAAGCTGTTTGTTTTAGTGAGGCTAACTAGTCAGTGATGTGTTTGGCTGGAAACCTGTTACGTTTTGCTACTTTATCACGTTGCTATTTCCATGTTCAAAGGCTAGTTGAATTATTTACGCTACACTTCATATATTGTGTACAACACTTGCCTTGACACAAACCGCAGCAACTGCAAAGCCAGTTTCTTTGAGCCGGTGCTTCAGACTAACGCAGGGTGCTGTGCTTTACAGGAACGACCCATTCAAAGCCTCAGCCCCCACCTCTCCAAAAAAAATCAAGAGCCACATGGACATAAATTGGCTTCAAAGTTTCACACAGCAATGTTGATTTAATTCTGGAGGATATGACAAAGACAGGGTATAAAAGGAATAGACTGAGCATTAGCTCAGTGCAAGAGCCTAGCTACATCAAAAATTCACTGTGAATGATAAATTGCTTTCAGCCAATAACACCCAGCACTATTTTAAAATGTATATTATTGAACATGTACTTCAAGAAGCTCTCTGAATATTTTATTGTACCATCCCAATCATTTACACTGTGTGATATAAGTCTTATTGTAGTTGCACTCCCTTTTAAGGTACAGTTTGATTTCCTCCCTGACTTGTTATTTATTTAATCATAACTCAGTTGAATTACCATTTCTTTGCTCATCAGCAACCAAATTGGGCATAAGAGTCAAGAAGTCCCAAGAACTCTGGAAGTACTTCTTTGGCCAGACACCACACAAACCTCCCTGGAGATGACAGAAGCCTGAAACCGCACTCTAGAGACCATCCTTAAGGATGCTAAGGGAGCACACACCTCCGATCTCGTCCTTCCGCGGGATCACCCAGCAATACTGAAAGGAAATGCACGATGTGAGGGTGGGCAGTGTTGTGGCAGGGTGGCTTTCCTACAGCTCTGCTGCTGCAACAGCTACCATTCCCCCCCCCCTTTTTTTTTTTTTTTTTTTTTTTTTTTTTTTTTTTTTTTTAAGATCCACTATGAATGATTTGGTACAGAACAAGCCCTTACTGCTGCTCCTCCCTTGCCAAACAGCACCAACCACCCTTCCAAACTGGAGGCTGTTTTTTCAGTGCCGCCTCATTTTCTGCCACATTCCAGCTGGCTCTGGCATTCCCCCACTGACAGCCACAGAGAGCAGCGCAGGCAATAAACTCGGCACAAACTCCAAGACAACGCCAAGCGATGGTTATCTACGGCAGGTGCGAGGGTGCCTCCCTGGGACGCCAGCGGAGAACAGGCTGGTGCTGTACGGACACGCAAAGCGGCACCGTTGTTGCCTAAGGAGTTCCCAGCTTCGTTCTCCCCTCGCTGTTTTCAATATACTGAAATACAGAAACTTGTACATAGAGCAGAACGGGGTCAAAGGCTGTAGAAGGAGATTATAAACTAAATCTTTTGGTATAAAATATTACTACACTTTCCATATTGATCAATGAACGCAGGTGCTGCTCTGTGCCTTACTGGATATTATTATTAAAATTCAGTTAAGAGGCATTTTACTGAATCAGGTCAGGGCCTGAGTGTTCTCTCCAGTTCAAGCCGTGATATTGCACAGGTCTTGTGAATTGAGTCATAGATATCAAGAAGCATTACAAGTCAAATCAATATTTTATAGCCTTCACACAGATCGTAGTCTGGAACTCTATCAGCACACTGCTCTGAACAGAAGGATTTGCAGGAGCTAAAATAATTTACACTAATAAGGCACTGACCCATGCAGTCCTTAATGATCATGTAGCTGTGGCAATACTTTTTACTGCTATTGAGTTGCTTGAAATTGTTTTTTTTTTCCAGGAGAACACACTTACATCAGACTAAGGACATAAGCAGTAACCTAACCACAGGGCTCAGTTTTGTTCCATGTAAATTCATGCCAATTATGTATCTGCTAAATTAAGAAATGAGGTATTTAAAACAAAGAGGTTATAACAGAGCCACAAATACAAACAAACATCAGAGAAATTCTTAATTCCATTTCTTGCCTCATTTGCCTATTGAAGTGCCATATGTTGCTGCAAGTGCTATGAAAATATCATAAGATCATAATTATAAGGTTTGTTGAATTATGGAGTAAAGAAGCCACTTATTTACATTTAAATATGAACAGTGGTAATTGAAATGTCACATGCTTCTCTGTTCTTGAATCCAGAAAAATATTTATCTACCAACAGCTTGATGTGCTTTCAACAATGGCCTGGATTCATGAAAGGGACTGTTACTCACATCACACTCTGGTTTTATTTATTTCTTCCTTCTGATTTACAAACTCAAACAGGGGCTCCTGAAGAGCTCAAGTACTGATGTAGCGATGAAGACACGGCAATACAAACAGGATCGTTACTAAGTTGGTGTTCAATAATTCTTTGACCTGTCAATATGAGAAACCCTGCAATAGCTTTAGAAAATCAATTTTAAATTGACCTCATTGAACTGATGCAAAACCCAACTGCAGATGCATTTAAACTGATTAGCTCTCGTTAAAGTCCGATGGAAAGCGAACCCGAGTCAGGCTGATGTTGAGTACACACAGAGAGCGCTTACAAGAGTTTAAAATTAAAATTGCATTGGTTGATCCAGGATCTGTTTAAGGGGAAAAGACATCTAGAGATAGCCCCAGTGAAAGCCCTGCAGTCCTGGGCAGATTCTGCTGTGCCAAACTCGCTTATGAATGAGACTTGAAGCTTGACCTTCCTTAAAACACTATCCATGCCAGCAGAAAGCCGCTGAGAAGCTCAGTTCCACTAAGTTGAAAAGAAGAGGAAATGGCCAAATCAGAGGAAAGCACCTCACTGTGAGCACACTTCTCTGACCACATGGGGAGCAATGGGCAGTTGGCCCCAGGAATGCAGAAGCCAGCCTCCCTGCACACTCGCTCCTTAATGACTGACCATCACATATCCTGGGAAAGGCTCTCCAGGGAAATCTCTAAACCAGCAAAACTTGAGCCCGAACCTTCTCCAGGGAAGGCTAATGTCTCATTGCAGAAAGCCAGAAACCCTGCTCCCCCCGTGGCATACCTTAAATCCAATATCTGTGGCCATCACAGATGGTAGGGAGAAGCTTGCAAGACTAAGAAGGCCATCAAATAAAAAGAGCTCCCAGACTTCATTTTTCTATGCCTAAATATCGCATTCTGTCTTGCATAACCTCAAAATACACAGATTTTGCAAGTGATTTTTGCTGTCAAGTATTTTTCTTTTTTTTGTTAGATATCAGTAATTCCCATCATGCAAGGACTGAAGTTGGGGCCTTTCTTTTGTTGGTCTGTCTCCAAGGCAGCCATTCCACTGCACCGTGTGAAAACCCAGGGGGATTGTACCAGCTCTGTTTAATAGCCACACACTTCACCACTGAGTTAATGGTAAAGCTTTCAATTAACAGAAGCAGTTTTAGGCTAACCCTAAATGAATGGATTTCAGTCACCTGCTCTGCTTCCCTCTACTCAAACCACTCCTTGCTTTCTGGTTTAACAATTACACATACCAAGGCCTTTTTGGAAGACTTTGAGAAGAAATGAGACTGACTAGAGTTTAGTGAGAATGGGTAACATTTGCAGGGAAGGAGAAAGGAAAAGGTCTTGGGGCAGTCACAACTTGTATTCAACACTAATACAACTCTTCCAAGTCATCCCATCAAACACCAGCAGAGGCAGGTCTGCGTCACACTGTGGCAGAGCACACACCACGGCAGCGGGAACGGCCAATACCCCAGAGCGAGAACAGCATCTCCAAAGCAAAGGGTCAGTAAACAGCATAGTGCAATGTGACGGTAACTTCATTTGTAAAATACACACTAGAGCTATCAGGGCAAGAGTGCTAATAGCAAGGGCAATCTTTGCATATTTACACTGACTTTAAGGCTCTGGTTTTAAACTGACCTAACAAGGTCTCTCATTGATGCAAACCGCAGTCGGCTCTGCTGTTAGGAGAGCGCGTGCTGCCCTGGGCCTTGGCTGCTCACCACGCTGGATCACATGGCCTTCAACCGCAACATGGCAGAGACTTCCACTGCTGGGGCCTTGGGAACACACAGCTATAACATCACTGCGCATTAACGACTAAGTCTGATTTATAAAGGACACCAGATTTTTATGTTTTCTGCATCTCTTTGGTGTCAAAGATCTTCCAGATAATCCTGTCACCCCTCATTCTCACAGCTCTAGCAGCACAGCTCTGCTTCCTCACTACACCACACAGATTAGGCTAGAAGAACAAATACAAGACAAATTAAAAGCACAGAAGGAATAAAAGAACAGATTAAACTGATGCAGTCTTAAAATAAAGATGCCCATCCTTTGACAGCATAGAGATATTCTTCCCACACCAGTTTGAAGCATTCCTTGTGGGGTTCACTTGCTAGGCCTACAATCAGTATAGTTTCTTACAAGTTTTTACAATTAATACTAGAGAGGCTGGTTGCATCCAGTTTGTATGTGGTGCTTCGTCATTCAGAAGGGAATGAATTTAATATTTATTAAATAAAACAATATTCATATCATGGTACATGTTTAATTTAGCTTGCTACCGCCCAGGGCTTATTTGGCACACGTGACCAAACCAAAAGCATGGAAGAGACAGAAGGCGACCACTGCAGTCATGGCCCTACCCAGCCCCAACCTGAAGAGCCCCCAAACTGATGAACCCCCATCCAGGGAGAGCCACACAAGCAGACCCTGCACACGAGCAGTGAGCAGGAGGTGCCCGGCCAGGGCTGTGGGGGCAGATTTAACGGGGCTGTTCCCCACCTGTGCCCACAGCTGCGATGGCCGGCGTCCCTGGGAGGCCGGTGTGCAGCCCTGCCAGCCCAGGGCCTCCCTCGCACCCCAGGCAAGGGGGGAACCTGCCCTTCCCACAATGAAACCCCCTAACAACGGGGCTTAGCACAGTGGAAGCAGGTTGCATAAATATTTAGGCTTAACAGGAGAGCCTGGGTGAAACAATCTACAGGGCAACAGTTTCACAAAGCAATTTTACAGAGTAGAAGTCCACGGAAAGGGAGGAGGAGCACAAGCAGGCCAGGCAAGGGCCTCGCAGCCAGGCCGCTCCAGTGCTGCTGACTGCCCGCTGCATATTTACTCAGGCTTTTCCGAGCTCTGCATAATCAAAGAGGCACTGGGAGCGGATGCACAGGGAACAAACCGAGCAGAGGAACAGCCTTTGTCCATTATTTAGGATTCAGCCTTGCAGAGGCCTGTGCTGTTACATGCAGTTGAAACTTTGGAGAGGCAGCACCTCTCGGGTCACCCCACCACCCCGGCGAGGCACACCGGCAGGCCCACCACTCACTGCAGCAGTAGCTGTTACACTAACTCATCTTTGCTCTCAACAGCCACCAAAATATGTACAAATGTCTCCTCCACCACTCCTGCCAGCACATATCACTGGTACTGAAGCCATCCATCCAGAAACCAGTACTTATTTTACAAAAATGAGAAGACAAAACAATACAAACTAGCCACATAGCTCTAGCACTTCCCTGGTAGATATTAAAATACATCTGACATCTTTATATTAAACTCTCCTTTAAAATAATAAACTCTCCTTTAAAATAATAAACATTGCAGATACCCATTCTGTCTTTTTTACATTTCAGTATTCTTTGCTTCATTGCCCATTTAAAAATCATGAAGAATTCATAGATGAATAATGGACTGAGAATAACCTGTGTATATATATATTTAAAAAAAAATATATATATAAAACCCAGCACAAGCTAAGAAGACAATAAACTCTTTGTAGGCACAGTAAATTAATGACTAAAGTAATAAAATTATAATTTAAAATCAAACTGCTACTGCTAAGTATCTAAAATCCTTCCCAGTGGCTCTGATGAGCAGCCATTATCCTGTTCCACAATAAAGCATGTCAGTTCACTGCCCACAGATCCTCCTCATGATATATAAATTAATTATTTTCTGGAGGTTTCCCCATTGTTTCCAGAGAATCTAGAAGTTAAATTTAGCTTCTGTATCCCCTCCAAGATGATAAGCTACCCCAGCTACACCACTGTGTGCCTTGCCCAAGGGTGGAGGTAGCTCCTGCCTCTGCCACCAAGCTATCCCACCTCCACCTTCCTGCTTTGCAGCACAGTCTCCCACCCATCTCCCCACTACCCGGGACAGCCCTCAGCAAGCGCTGCCTCTCCCAGACCCAGCACCAAGGCAGCTGGAAGCCAGGAGCACAGCAGAGACACCATCAAGTTTCTTACCCACCTCCAGCAGCCACACAGCTCCTGTGCCTCCTTCCAGCCACGCTCCACCACAGCCACACTCCTTCCTCCCACTCCAGGTGTAGCACAACCACACTCCTTCCTCCCACTCCAGGTGTAGCACATCCCCTTAATGAAGGCCTCCCAGGAGCAGCTCTGCCCCGTCCTTAAATGGAGCTACAAGTGCTCCCACCGGTGTGCAATCTCCAATTAAAGTGCCGGGGAGAAGGGCTGGCTCCTAGACCCACCTGTGGCTGGAATCATCTGCCTCATAGCAGCCCTTTAGTATTATTTTTTAAATCTACATTGTTTATAAAATGTGATAAATCCTCCAAAGCATACATCTGAGGATTTTACTCAGCCTCATGTGGGAGACCAGTTACTGACCCTCTCTCTTAGGTCCTTTCCTTTTTTTTCTTTAACAGGGTATTTGAAGAGATGGTCTCCACCTGAGAGGTTTGTACCACCCAAATCCCATTTTCAAAAGTCAAGTAGGCCCCTGGATGCAAATTCAATGGGCTTCCAGCAAATCTCACACCCTCAAATCACCTGTGGAATGAAGCCACCTCCACAGCAGGCTTGCTGAAAAATGTTATCCACAAGTTGTTTTTTTAAAAAAGTTCCTTGCTGATTATTACTTCCTAGTAGGAATAATGGTGCCTCCTCATTTTGAAAGTCCATCAGTGAAAACACGTACTCTTTTATGAGTTAAACTCTTTGGAATAACTTTTAAACAATTACTCAACTCCTCTGAAATTTCTTTCATGGGATTAAAGGTTTTTCCTGTATCAAATTATCTGGATTTCTCATGGATTATGCATTTCTCAAAAACTCGCTGTTTGCAGATTAAAGAGAGAAAGGACAGTTAGAAAGGACACAATAGAAAAAAAAAGATCAGTAAAGAAAAATATTTTAAATATTAATGACCAAGGGGGAAATGGAAACACATTAAAGGTAAATGTGAGAGCTTTTAAATATGTTATTAAAATTGATTTATAAATGAGACTCTTCTTTAACCAAGTGCTTTAGCCTTCACTACTTATTTCCTTCTGCTATCTCTCCAGGCACTGGTGTCACCACCCAAAGCCTATGGCATTAAGAAAAGATCCAGAAAATAATTATGCTGGCAACATCTACGGGCTGTTCAAACAGGAAAACATCAAGACTCTCAGCGAATGAGATGAGAAGTCAGCTATTTCCAGCTGCCGCAAAACCGCTGGCACATGCAGGACATCTGGCCCAGGCAGGGCTCGCTGGCTGGGACGCAGCCCGGGGTGCGCAGCAAACCCCACTGTGGGTGCCGTCGCCCCACAGGGGAACCAAGCAGGCAAGGGCGGGTGAAAGGAGGGACCAGGCAAGTCCACAAATGCAGACACTGATGATTTACAAAGGTGGAAAAAGCCATTTCCCATTTCCATCCTCCTCCTCTTCGCCCTCCCTCTACACGGAAACCACACTCATGGCCAGCACGGCTGCGCCCGGGCCAGCCGGGCTCTGAGAGCCGATCCACGCGCAGCAGAGCCCAAGGCAGCATTTCCACTGAAAAGTGTCTGTGGGCTGATGGTGAAGGACTGGAGCAGCCCACCCTGTGCAGCCTGGACGTGAATCTGTACACAGCGTATAATAGGCCGTAATCGCCTTGCTTCCTTCTGGACCTGATCTCAAGTTCAAATAAATTACACCAGGAGACTGCATTTTCGGGATGTATCTTCTAGAGTTTTGCAGCTTTGAAAATGTTTCCAACAATGCACCACGCGACCAGGACAGCAGCTCACGCCTCACTGCTGTTGGCGTGTCAAAGCACACGGCGCTGCAGCCTCCCGAGCAGCGCACGGCGGAGGGGATATCACAGACCCAGCAGGGAGCTGGGTGAAGCCATCTGACTCCCGGGCACGTTTTATGAAAGGCCACAGCAGCAGACGCCTATTGCACAAACCATCCAGTTAACATATCCAAAACTGTGGAAATTACCCTTGAAAGGAACAAAATTTGTGCGTGATTTTGTGTAAATGGACAAAAGGTGCTACTTTATGTTTAACAAATTAGTCTCTATCTGTCTAATTTTAGTTTAAATATGCAAAATGTTTTATTTTAAATCTGCTATCCATCATAAACCACAATAACATTATTGGTGAAAACTCCAAGCAGAACTATAAAACATCACTGAGAACTATAGATCCCATCTCGTGCGTTGGATTTTGTGGCGAGAATGGTCCACAAAACTCATTCTGAGCGTCCTCATAAGATCCTTTTTATAGCAGGTTATGAATCATCACATGATATCTTTAAATGGATGATCAATACTATATTTTCCCATAAAACGTTTGGTTTGAAATCCGATTTTAAGTGCATTAGAGTTTTTGTGCACTGAATGAGTGAGTGTCATAATAAATTGTCACCAAATATGAAAGAAATATAGCTTAGATTAATTGCCATATTTATTTATGAGTCTATAAAATACATTGTGAAAGTCCTGGCACATTTTTGGGATACCAGCTTGAACTTTCAAGAAAGTTAAAAGCATTAAACGAGACTGAAAGTAGATTTATTATTGGAATGTTTTTAATTGCAGTTTCTACCAGACACAGGTATTAGAATGGCTATGCCCTTAATGGCCATGTCTCATGTGTTTTTTCTTTAAAAATGATATACTTTCCATATTTTTATTGATTTTGTAAGATTTATTGTAGATTAGTGCTGCTTGTGTGTGAAATCACAAGTGGTCCCAGCTTCCCCAGAGTAGTGGGCTGCAGCTGGCCCACGGCTGCAGCGGCCCCTCCCCGATGCCCCCCCAGCGCTCGGTACTGCCTGAAATACTGGTGGAAGGAAAGAGCGGAGAAAAACCTGAGTCACCTGAAGGAGATCAGCAGAAGGGTCCTCTGAAAAGTACCCAGCAGGTCCTGTCCTACACTTATTTCTACATATGCAAAATGGAGTTAATCCAGACAGGATCGGGAGGGGGAGTCAGGCTGAGCCCCGTCTTTACTCAGATGTTCACTCACGAAGAGGCTCAAGGCCAACTGCTTTGATGGGGCTGGGACTGTCTGGGGTTAAGTATTTTCTGGGATTTGGAATAAGCTATAAGCTTTCTGTGTTTCTAATAGACAACAAATACAACTGGGGTTTTGTAAATACAAATTAAAGTAAATAAGGAAGCAGTCCTGCTATCCGTGTTTAACAGGACACAGAAGCTGGTGATAATTCGCGGAAAATCAGATGCTGTTGCATGTAAGCAGCACGCTAATTAAAAAATAGATCCTGGAAATGACAGCAAGCAGACTAGGTAATGGAATAACACTGTCACTCACTGCCACAGAACAAAAATGAGAAACTATTCCTAAGGTGACATTAAAACCCTTCAGCTCGGCAGCCAAATGACTCCTTCACACCAACTGCTCATCAGCTCATACAAAGGCCACGAACACACAGACACAGCTTGGTGGTTAACGGTACCTGGTGAGCCTGGTACCTCCTGCTCAAGTCATGTCAGAACAGCAATAGCTTTAAAAAAAAAATAAATTCAAAATTATTTCTATTCATTTTACTGGAGACTGAATCCACAGAGGGGTCAGCCTGAATGACAGCTGTGACATTGCCCTGACCCTGCCACCGTAAGTTAGCCCATACCTCAGCAAAGCACAAACAAGTCCTCAGAGGTGAACTTCTCACGAGTTTTGTGTGGACATCGCAGAAACTGGTTTTAGTGATGGCCCTAGATCCAAGGAAAAATCCCACCCAGCAGCATGGGGAAGATCCACATCTAGCTTCCACTTGCTTGCGTGCCTCCAGGCACAGAGTGGTCCAAATTAAAGCTTTGGGTCCAGCCACCCTCCAACTTCAGGAACACTCAAGCCCAACTGTTCATTTTACACCCATACCCTAACACTTAGTCACAGCAAGCATGGTGATGGTTTAGCAAATCCATAGGTCAGTAGAAAAGTGACAATGGGAGCCACATGGAGCTGCTGGTCCTCAGAGAAGAGGCAGGAGGGCGAGGGGGCAGGGTCAGGCCAGTGCAGAGGACTGTTAGGAAGAAGCAGCTCACTGTCAGGCGAAGGCATCTACTCAGAACTGGTGCTTAGGGTTCCCTGCAAATATTATTCTTATCCTCATCTGTTTCTTACTTAATTTCCAGATGAAAGTTGAAGTGGCTCTTATTTAGCTATTCACCTGAATGAGAGGCTCTGGAGAAGCATGTATTTCTTTCACTTTGCACATACCAAAACCAGAGCGAAACTGTGCAGCTTCATGGATTCACCAGCCTACACACATAACACTCCGGAAATCCACTGACAGCTTTTTGGATGCTCCCTTTCAGAAGACAAGTGTCCAAAGGCTATCCAAGTTATTCCAGGCGTATTTCAAAAGTGATCTAAAAAAAACCCTACTTTCAGGTTTAGCCTTTAGCTGCCAAGGGACCGCACATTATCTCAGCAATTCCACCTCGTCCCCTAAATCAGACTGTGTCCCACGTGTCACTGTGCCAATTCTTCCCTCTGTCCTGAGGACAGCTCTTTCTATTTTCTGCTTGTATGTTAAGCAATTAAAATGCTTTTTCTCCAAGAAGATATTAATCTTAATATTGTCCTAATTTGTTTCGTCTTTTTCTGCCTCTCATGCAGAAATCAGTTTTGACAATAGCCACTGAGATAAGGACAGTAACCAGCGAGCTTCACAATAAACCATCATATACACTATTTTAGTTTGTCAAAACAATTAGTGTTCATTTTGGCTTTATTCAGTTAAATCTGCAGTGACTGATCAGTATAAATTATGTATTAGGCTGCCCAGCTGTACTTGTTTATTCATGCATGGACTTGAAGAATTTTCATTTTCTCAGTACAAAAAAGCAACAGCCAAAAAATCCCCCATATTCTAAAACATAAAGAGATTTTCTTCTCTGCCATATTTCTGCTACATGTTTTTGAAGCTGCTTTATTCTTACCCCTCTTAGAACCGTATTCTTCCTTTCCAGAAATGACAGTCCAACGCTTATTTCAATTAACCTATTATTTCATTCACAGTTATCAGCAGCCGCATTTGCGTCGCTGGGAAGCGCATACTGTTACTTTCACCCCTCGCAATTACCTCCCGAGCAAAGCAGTATCAGAGCTAAACCAAATGAAGTTGATTTTAAAAGCCTCAAAAATTGCATTGTCGGCTGCATTTGAACTCCTGCCTCGCTTCAAGAGGAGCTGCTCGCAGAAATGTTTACAGCTAAGCCTCACACTCCTCTCTTTCAAGAACAAAAGTCTGGGAATCAAGAGAGCTTGTTTTCTGGTTTTGCCCGTGGTTACAGTCGCCCAGTGCCTCGCGAGGACAGCGGGGCAAAGGCAACGTATGCCGTGGGGGTGGGATGACACGCTCGTATGTGGGGAGGGAGATGACACAGATTTAGATAAAGAGAAAAATGTGCAGTGACCATGTACAGCATCAGTGATGCTTCTCCAAGAGATGGTGTAGGAGCAGAATGGAAAGCTGGCTGTTGCAGGTGTCTCCTTGCGGTGACAAGAATGGCAAATCGTACACCGCTTCCCCAAAGCTGCCCTCCAAGAACCTGTTCACAGAAGGTTTTGCACCAATATTTACAAACCACAGAAATATGTTTCAGCATCTTTGACATGGTGAATCCAGTCGCTCGGTGACGGACTGACAGGGTGAGTGGTGGCAGCGCTCAGAAGAGCACAGAGACAGAGTTTGTGACCTCCTGAAGAGCTGGGGAGCAAGGTAGAACTTGTATTTGCTAATGGGAACGCCATTTAATATCCCAGCTGGCATGGGTAATTAAAAGGGTCGCCTGGCTGGCTCTTGGGCATGTAGAGAACAAAGCATGCTACAGAAGCATCTCCGTAGGGCAGTGCTGTAGGAGAGAGCTGGGTTGCGGAAGGCCACCTCTCAAAGCCGGGTACAGCTAAACGCACCTGACAGGCAATAGATGTGCTTTCACGTCGGGGGCGCACGATACGGACTGGCAGACACCCCGCTTGCACTGATCTGCGGTGTGTCTGTTATAAAAGCGCTGTGGCGCAGGGAATTCTGTCCCGGTTCCGCGGCCGCTATGCTCCTCACGCCGCCGAGGAGTGGCAGAGCCCCGCCCGCACCGTGCCCGCACCGTGCCCGCACCAGCTCCCACGCAGGCAGGACGGGCGCGCCGCTGCCCTTGCCGTTTCTTTCAGCAAATAAGAAATGTTCTGGTGAAAAAAACCTAAATTTTGCTGAATTAAGTGCTTTAGAACAAGTGGGTTTATTACTTTATAATTACCATAATTTCCCCCATAGGGATTCTGGCAATTAAATAATTAGCAGTAATGTTACCCAAAGGTGTTCTTTAATGAATTTTCTTAAGTTATTGCCCCCGCTTAACGACAACGGAGACGGCTCCGTGTCACGCCGCCCGAGCGCTCCCTCTCGCCCGGCTGCGGGCTGTCAAGGGCTGTGTCCCGTGTCCCCCCAGCCCGGGGTGCGGGACGGCCGGCTCGGTGCGGCGGAGCGCTCCCCTCCGCGCCCGGCCACGCGGACAGCCCGCTCCCGGCCCCTCCACCGGGGAGAAGCCCCGCGAGTGCCCTTCGCCGGCAAGGGTGGCCGCACCCCCGGGGACCCCGGCGGGGAGCAGCGGCCGGGCCGGGCCGGGCCGAGCGGGCGCGCACGGCTGGCGGCTCGGCAGCGCCACCCGTCGGGGAGTGGGGCGACGGCGGCGGGGCCGCGCAGGGGCATGGGGGGCTGCCGGCCACCCCCACGGGCACGG
>WHYT01014592.1:23127-34587 GCA_009806455.1 Tetrax tetrax
GGGCGGGCGGCAGCGGGGCCGGGACCCCCGCAGGGTGCCGCAGCGCGGGCGGCGGGCGCGGGGCAGGGCGCGGCCGAGGCAGCAGCGCCGGGTCCGGTAGAAGTGGAAGAGGTCGACGGCCATGAGGAGCAGGACGAGGAGCCCGTAGAGCCCCACGCCGGGCAGCGCCAGGGGGTTCCTGCGGGGGGGGGGGCGGCACCTCAGGAGGGGGCAGCCACAGCCCCCCCCCCGGCACCCCTGCACCCAGGGCCAGCTTTGGGCCTGGGGTGACACCACGCCAGCCCCCGGGTCCGTGCCGGGAGCCCGGAGCCCCTGCCGCCCCCTCCCACCTGCCGGGCGCCGCGCCCCCAGCCCCGCTCACCGGAGGAGCCCCGGGGCGGCCAGGCTGGAGAGGTTCACCCCCGCGAGGGCCTCCAGGGCCAGCTGGGAGCAGCAGGACTTGAGGGCGCGCGGGCTGGGACGGCAGCAGTAGCGGTGGCCGGCCGGGTCGGTCAGCCGCGGGCAGTAGAAGCCGGGGTGGTAGCGGCCGTCAGGGCCCGCGTAGCCCTCGCAGAGGTGCAGGTTCTGCACCGAGACTGCTGCGAGGAGCGGGTGCTTGGTGAGTGCCGGGGCTCAGCCCCCCGCTGCGGGGTGCCACAAAGCCCGCGTCTCTGCGTCGCGGTGAGTCAGCGTGCCGGCAGCCAGCACGCTGTGGGTCCGACAGGCTGCCGGCTTCACGAGGCGGCTCTCGCAGGGCTGCTGCGGAGGGGAGGCTTCCCCAGCCCCAGCCCCATGCGGCCTCACCGCCACGGCACAGGAGCCCCCGGCTCAGCCCTCAGGGTGGGCTCGGGTCATGACCGGGTGCCAGCCCCATGGGCAGCACCGGCTGCTGAGCGCAGCCCCCACCCGGCACTGCCTGCTGGCAGCCCTGACCCCACGCGTGCCGTGACCTCCAGCACTCGCCGATGCCCCGCAAGGGAGGGCGAGGAATGCGATGGCAGCAGAAGGCAAGGGAAAGCCCCCAGGCCAGTGGGTCAGCGCATTGCTGAGCCCCCTCCCTGTTCCCCACCACCCCCCGGGGACAGCACCTCTCACCCCACAGACATGCTGCAGTGGGACCAGCCCCAGCACCACCACGCCTGGGCCACCATCCCCGCGCAGACCACCACCTCCCGGCACAGACCCCCCAGCCTCCACTGGGGAGTAGCCCACAAGGGACAAGACCCCAGCAGGGACGGGGAGGACGGGCTCAGGGAGCAGGAGCAGGGCTGTACCTGTCCCGAGGAGGCTGGGGCACAGAGCCGTGGCGAGGAGCAGCCGGAGCAGGAGCCCACCCAGCATCTTCTCCGCCGACCCTGGGCAGAAACAGCTCTGGCTCCAGCGGAGGCAGAAACCACAGCCCCTCCTGCTCCCGCCTCCATCGCGGCCCATCAAGAGCGGAGAGGAGCCATTAGAGCCTCCTGCACTCGCTGCCCGCTCCGCAGGGACCAGGGCGGAAGGCGGGAGCATCACTAATGAGCTTCTCGGGGGCCAAGTGCGGGACGGGAGGTGCCTTCCCACCCCGCAGCGAGGCACCAGCCGCTGGGTCCATGGGCCCTGGCTGGGTGTCTCAGCCCACGTGGGGATCCCAGCGCCACGGGTGAGGACCGCGGGCCAGGCTGGGGCACGGGCAAGCGCTTGGCCACGGGGCAGCGGGCAGCAGGCTGTGCGCAGCCCCCCGGCAGCCCAGCCCGGCGGGCAGCAGGCCCTGTACCAGCATCCTGGCCCCCCGCCAGCCGTGCCATTAGCCAGGCTCCAGCAGAGCCGCCGGCGGCACGCTGTGCCAGCGCAGGGCCACGGTCTCCCGCTCCCCGGGCAGCCCGCTCGCACCCCCAGCTCTGCACCAGCCCTGGGGCTCTGCCCCGCTGCGCTGCCCCATGCCAGGGTGTCCCCGGGCGGTGCGGGGGCCGAGCGGCCGGGGCCGTCCCACGCCAGCTTCTCACGCTCTGCCTGTTCTGGGGGCCGTGTCCGAGCCCGTGGGCTGCAGGGAGGCTGCACGGGAAACCAGGACAGAGCTCAGCCAGCACCACCTCTGCACCAGCCCTCCCTGCGGCCCTCTGCCAGCACCCGTTGGCAGTAATTAGCCCCGGGGGGCTGGGGAGCGCGGCAGCCCCTGCGGTCCCCACGGCAACGGGAGGATGCTCCTGGCTACAAAGCGCCTGCAGCCCCTGGGACAGCCAGGCTCCTCAGAGCATCAGGGCCAGCGGAGGGCTCGGCCCCAGCCTATCCCAGCCTGCTCTGCACAGCTGGGCACAGCTGGCAGCACCCCACGGCCGTGCCCCACGGCCCCATGCACAGGAGCAGGGCCCGGCTGCCCCTGCAGCTGCAGGCGTTCCAGCCCTTGTGGCAGCCGGCACCCCCAGCCCTGCGAGGCTGCTGCGCCGCCGCTCGCCCCAGCGTGGAGGGGTGCACGTGCCGGTGCCAGGGGGTCCCCAGTGGCACCTGCCCCTTGCCCACCAGCAGCCAGGGCTCAGCAGAGACCACTGAAACGGGGCTAAAGGCACTGAATGTGGGGTCATTCCCACGCTCAAGCCACGTGTTGGTGCCTGCACGGCGAACTGCCCAACTGGGGTCTGCACCCTGTCCTTGCTCGTGCCACCGGCCTCTCACATGCCCAGGCCCCCTGCCCGGCCCAGCCCCAGGAGCATGGGCAGCACAGGGACCCCACGGAGCAGAGCGCGGCGCAGCCCACCCAGCCCGGCCCTGGCCACAGCTCCCAGCCTGCCTCCCCCCTGCCTCGGGGGGCTGCCCAGTCTCCCCACGGAGCACCGTTCCCACCCCCACGCAACCAGCGCGAGAACCACAAAGCAGACGCAGACCAGAGCCCTTGGAAACAGCCTCATGTTTCCCACGCGCTCCCGCCGAGCGTGGTCTCCAGGCCGCGGCACCTCCCCAGCCAGACCCCAACCCCGCCAGGCTCCCGGCAGCCCCCGCGCTGCCCCAGGGGTGAGGGGGAGCCCCTGCCCCAGGACGCCGGGGTGGGCACCCTCCCGGGGCAGCCAAGTGAACGCAGCGGGGCAGCTGTGCCCGTGCTGCCGGCAGCGGCAGAGCCCGTCCCGCTGCCCCTGCCCGCTGCGCTCTGCCCGCAGCAGTGCCCAGCCCGTGCCCTCTGTGCACAGGCAGTGTCCAGCAGCTTCCGCACAGCCCTGCCGCAGCAGCCCGCTCCTGAAACCTATCTGAGAACACAGCACTAATAAATTAGAAGGCAGCAGCCTTTGCAAGTCCGGCACCTCCTGCCCAGCGCCTGCCACGGGCCCGCCGGCCCAGCCGCTCCCGGGCCGTGCTGGTGCTGCCGGGCCCCGCGGCTGCTCCCACGCTGCCCAGCCAGTCTGCTCCTCTCCCGCTGCAGGAGACGCTACCCCAGGCGGATGCGGAAAGTGGCGATCTCCATGGGGTCTAGGCGGATGTTGGTGCTGTTGGAGGCCGTGCCCAGCGGGTACATCAAGGTCAGCGAGGTGGGCTGCAGGGAGCCCAGCTCCAGCCCCTGGAACAGGCTGCCCACAGCCAGCTGCGGAGAGGGGGGAGAAGGGCAGGGGGCCTGGGTGAGTGGGATGCGGTGCCCGGCCGTGCAGTGCCGTGAGCGGGGCAGCCCCACACGCGCTGTGCCAGCAGCTGGTTCGCAGACCCCCACGGCACCCCGGGCACCGCGCTGACCCAGGCCAGGCTCTGCCCTTCCCTGCTGAGGGGCACGGGGCTCACGCAAGGCTCCAGCCCTGCGTTGTGAGAAACCAACGCGCTCCAGCTTCACCCGGGCACGGGGCAGAGCAGGGTTGCATGCTGCACTGTGGGACTCAACCAGCCACTGGGTCTGGGATGCTGCTGCTGGGGGACCTGGGGGCCCCCTCCAGCCCCCACTCTGGCTTGGCATGAGGACAGGAGGCACCAGACGTGCCGGCGGCCCCAGCCCAGCCCTGACCCAGCGGCAGGGGGAGGTGGCAACTCCGTCTTACCGTGCCCTGGCTGGTGGTGCAGTTAAAGCCCAGGTTCCTGCCCTCCAGGCCGCAGTCGAAGCCTTTGCGGTGCAGGATCAGGGCTGCCTCGGCCGAGGGGAGCGAGTCATCCTGCCGGGAGCCAGGCCGTGAGGTGCGGGGCTGGGGACAGAGCCCCCCGAGCACTGCCGCCCCCAGGCCGTGCCCGCTCCGCTGTCAGGCATCGCTCACCTCCGCCTGCAGCATCCGCAGGTTAAGGATGTGGAAGTCGCAGGGGAGAGTGGCGGAAAGGGGCACGAAGGAGCGCAGGGCTGGTGGGGCCGGCTTCTCCTGGGCCACGGGCATCACCAGGGCTTCGGCGTTCAGGTGCATGGAGGTGATGTGGCTCAGGAGGGAGGGGAAGCTGATCGGGCGCCCGTCCTGTACCTGCCAAAGAGCACAGGGTCAGCACAGCCCAGGGGAGCCGCAGGGCCGGGCACAGCCAGGACAGGGCCTCTCCAGCAGCGCCCAGAGAACAGGCACCTGCCAGCACAGGGCACCGAGAGCTGCCCCCGCCCGGGCACGACCCCCTCCCCAGTGCCCAAAGAGGGAGGGCGGCTGCCGGCAGCCGATGGTCAGACTACAGGCCCGCTACGGGGCCTGGCTAGGCTAGTCGCTAGCAGCTAGGGCACGAGACAGGGAGAGACACCGCGGCCAGGCCGGCCGTTACCTCTGGGCTGCCGGTCCTGGTGCCGGAGAAGCCCAAGGCTTTAAACACGGAGGCCAGTTTGGAAAAGAAGCTGGAGCTCTGAGTGGGTGACATGGCGCATGCATAGAGAGCAGCGAGGGGATGGGACAAGAACACCACGATTACGAGGGCGGCATGGCTCCGCGTGCCGTCTGTGGGACGGACCCTGGTCCATGGTCCCGCGCTCCCCACCCCCTGCTCCAGGCACGTCCCATCCCTGTGCAGTGCCAGCATGATGGTGGGGGGCTGCGGGGCAGCAGGGGAGAAGCCTGCACCCAGTTGTACACGCAGCTTTCCACAGACACCCGCGCCCCGCTCCATCCCGAGGCAGGGCTGGGCTCTCCAGGCGAGCGGCCCACGCACCTTGCTGGCAGCAGTGCGGCGCTCCAGGAGCAGGCGGAACCGGTTGCAGGTGCGCTTGTTGTCCTTCAGCCCCTGGCCCAGGCCCCGGTTGTCGTCCTGCATGAGGCGGCGGTCCAGGATCACCTCCAGCTGGCCTGCAGAGAGCGGTTCCAGCGCCACAGCCTTTCACGCACGGCCGCCCCGCGTGGAAACAGCCCACCGGACCGGGGGCAGCCGGGGAGCCCCCGGAGACAGCAGGAGCGGGGCAGCCTGCGCCCAGCCCGCAGCCCCCTCCTCCCCAGCGTCCCCGCCGAGGGCAGCCCCGGCTCTGCGAACGGCCCCCTGAGGAACAGCCCCGGCGGGGCCGGCTCACCGCTGCCGAGGCTGGAGACCCCCAGGGCCTGCGCTGTGTGCAGCGTCAGGCGGCTCTGTGCGTCCTGGATGTAGGCCATGGTGGGCATGGGGTAGAAGTTGGCCTGCAGCGGCAGCTTCCGCTGGTACCTGCGGGGCTGGATCTGCCGAGGAGAGAGCTCAGCAGCTGGAGGGGGTTCTGCGGTGCCCGGTGCCGGGTGGCAGGGCGCTGTGCCGGGCAGTGCCCCCGAGGGCAGCCACTGTCCCTCCCCAGGCTGCCAGATACCTGGAAGCCATTGAGGTCTGTGAAGAAGGTGTCACCGCTCTCGATGTCAGTGCTGAAGCGCAGCGCCAGCTCCTTGTTGATGTGGTCACGGATGTCCACCAGGCAAGACACGTCCAGGGACAGGCCCTCCACCCCTGCGGGCAGGCGGTGAGGCGCCGGGCCCCACAGGCAGCATCGCCCACCGGCCCCAGGCCAGCGCCCTCCCCGGCACAGCCTCCCGTTGGCTCACCTGGCACGTTGTAAAGCCGCACCACGGTCTGGACGTGCTGGTAGTAGCTAGCAACTTCTGAGAAGAGGGATCCCTCCGTCACCCGCACCACTGGAGGGTCCTTGGGGGCGTAGGGCTGTGGGGAAGGAGGACTGCGCTGAGGCTGCTGCCTGCGGGACTGTCCTGTGGCCGCGGGCATGGCGCAGCAGTCCCCGTACCTTGGCCTCGCCGTCAGGCAGAAAGAGATAGGCTCCGCTTTTGTCCTTGGAGGTCCTGGTGCCGTAGACGAGGAACTCGCTGCTCACCCGCTGCTCCCGCTCCTCCCCAGCTCGGCGGATGCTCTGCGGGGCACGGGCCAGCGCAGCGGTGAGCACGCCTTGTGCGAGGGGGTGCTGCGTCCCCCTCCCCTCCTTCACCCCCACGCCACCCGCCAGCCCCCTGCGCTCGCCTGCAGCAGGCCCGAGTGTCCCGAGAAGCAGGCCTGCAGGTGCTGGTTCTCCAGGCAGAAGTCATCAGCAGCAGCTGGGAAGACGTGCACGGGTACGGTCTCCTGCTTGCGCACGGGCAAGTCCCGGCCATGCAGGTAGAGGCGCACGGAGGACTTCAGCGTGGCATGGCCGTCGAAGGACTTATGCAGCTGCAGCACACGCAGCCCCAGCGCGGGCAGGCGGGCCAGGACAGAGACCTGCGGGCAGCACGGAGACCTGAGCCGGCCCCTCCGCAGGAGGGCAGCCGGGCCGTGGGAACTGCTGGCTGTCGGCAGGGGAAAGGCCCCGGCTCGGTGCTTACAGGGGGAACATGCGTGGGGCCCCAGGGTTAGCGAGCAGTGGGAGCTCATGTTGGGATGCAGGGACACGTTGCCACGGCGGAGGGCTCGTGGGGTGTCCCTGCTGCAAGAGCAGCGTGTGAGGACGGGAGGCTGGCACACAGGCTGAGCGTGGGGCGGGCAGCGGCCACCCCGTACCTGGTAGATGTTGGGCACCATGTCGGTGGCGGAGCCCCAGTGCGCACTGAGCTGGGAAGGCAGTGGCTGCCCCTCCTCGGAGAGCACACGCACGTGCGGGGAGTCCACCAGCACCGGCACGACGCTCAGGCGCTCCTGCTCCAGCGGGTTGAACACCACCAGGAACCTGCGGTGGGGTCACACAGCGATGGCCACCCCAGCCCCATGGCGGCCTGGGCGCCCCACAGCACCCACTGCTTCCCAGAGTCCCAGGCACCCCCCTCTCACTGTCCCCCCTCGCAGCCCCCCCCAGCCCCACAAGCCCTGCGCAGGGCAGGCAGCTCCTACCGGGGCGAGGCGTCCAGTTTGACCACTGTTCTCTCTGGGAGGGAGTCCTGGCTGGGGCGCGTGTCGTCCTGGGGAGAGGAGCAGTCAGAGCCATGGTGCACCCACCGCGCCCGCCAGCCGGGCCCAGGGACGCAGGCACAGGCTGGGACCCCTCCCCGGCCCACCTGGCACCGCGCGGGCAGCGGGGCTGTGCTCCCCGAGGGCAGGGGCCGGCTGGGCAGCGCAGCTCAGCATGCTGGGGCGCGGGGAGCCCCGGGGCAGGGTGCTGCTCACCGTGCCGAGGAAGGGCGCAGCGGGGTCGTGGCGGTAGGTGTCCCTGTCCCCCAGCACGAGGTAATGCGCAGCGTTGATGATGACGCGCTTGAGGTTCGTGAGGGAATGGAGCAGCCTGGGGCACCGGCAGCGTGAGCCACCCAGACCCACTTCCCAGCGTCCCCCCTACATCCCACTGGAGAGGGGCCCTACAGGGCTCCCACATCCCACCACGCTCCCAGCCCCGCGCCCCTGAGACAGGCTGCACGCACCGGACTCCGTAGTCCACGGCCACGGCCTCCTTGGCGGTGCCGGTGATGGCGTCGTGGTGCTGGAAGAGGCCCAGGTTGCGGCGGGCGTTGCTCAGGAGGGCGTAGTCGGAGAGCGGGTACCTGCTGTCGGCGCCGGCGCGGCGTGCGTGGGCAAGCGCCAGGCTGTACAAGATCTCTGCCCCCCTGCGCAGGGACACAGTCACTGAGGGTCCCTGCGCCGGCGCCCCAGCGCTCCGGGCCGTGCCGGGACAGAGGAGCAGCCAGCCCAGCCCACACGCCCTCCGTGCGCCAGGGCCTGGCCGGGGAGGGCAGGCGGGGGGCTCGGGCCGCCCTGGGGCTGGCTGAGGGTCTGGCACTGCCTGGGCTGTGCCCGGGCCACCCTGGTGCGCTGGCGGCTGGGCGCAGACCGGAGAACTGCCGGGTGCTGCCCCGCCAACCCCTGCCCGCGCCCCTGCACACAACCCCGGCCCCCGGCCCAGCCCGCTTCCCCTCACCGGAGGTGGGCCTCCAGCACGCGGTCCAGGCTCTTGTAGAAAGGCCGGGAGGTGTAGTAGCCCGTCCAGTAGTGATCCTCCCGGTCCGCGTAGGAGAAGAAATCCCCACTCAGCACTGGGAATCCAGGCGGCCTCATCCCCGGCACGATGCCCACCTTCTTGTACAGTGCATCGAAGTAGTCGGAGAGCGTCCCGAACTGTGCCTGCAGGACGGGGCGTGCAGCCCTGAGTGCGACGGGGAGCTGCTGGGGCTCCCGCAGCCACAGGCTCCCACCGTCCCGCCCGGCAGCGCCCACCCTGCGACTGGGCTCTGCACGTGGCCTCCCCACAAGCTCCGTCTGCGGGACCCCGCTCCCCCGGCCCCTCGCGCTGCCCCAGACCCCTCCGCACAGACCTGGACATGGAGGTTGGGCCGGGAGTTGAGGAAGTCGAAGATGCGCTGGTAGTTGAGGAACTGCGCATCCCACTCCTGCGGCTTGTCGTAGCGGAAATCGTCTCCCAGGGGCACCAGCAGCACCTTGCTGCGGTACAGCTTGGACTTCTTGCGGTACTGGTCGAGCAGCAGCTGGGCTCTGCCGTGGAGGGCCAGGGTGTGAGGCTGGCTCCCAAACAGGGCCGTGAGGCTCAGAGCCACCTGCCCCCGCAGCACTCACCGCTCTGCCACGTTGGCGTCGGTGATGGCTCGGGGAGGCACCTTCCAGGGACAGTTGATCCGGCCACCTGGCAGGCGCTTGAAGTCGAACTGGCAGCAGATCTTGGGGTCCGGCCCACAGGTGTGGGGCACGTCGTAGCTGTAGAAGGGCATCATGTGGCAGAAGATGTCGGTGCTGGCGTCCACGTCTGCGGGACCAAGGACAGGTGAGCACCAGCAATGGCTCTCCCTTGCCTACCCCTGAGCAGGGGTCCTGGGGGCACAGGGGCACAGGAACGGCTGGAGCAGGGCAGACTTGGCCCTCTCTGGAGCCCAGAGAGCATAGCAGCGTCCCAGGAGGCAGCAGGGAGCCGCCCTGGGGCTGTCCCGCAGGGCAAAACTGCTGCAGGGCAGAACCATCGCATCCCAGCACTTGGCTCACTGCCCGCACAGGACGGTACCTGGTCCCTGCTGCCACCCACCCTGGCAGGAGCCCCTCTGCGGCCGCGTCCCCAGCAGCCCCTCACCCCACGTCTGTCTCCACATGAACTCCAGGTTCTGGGTGGCAGCAAAGTGTTTCTTGATGGCGTAGTGCACGCGCTGGATGAGCATGCCCGTCAGGTTGGAGCGCTTCAGCAGGTAGGGCATGGTGGAGCTGTACCCAAAGGGGTCCACGGCCCAGCCCGAGCGGGGCGTCACGCCTGGGGGCACAGAGACCCGTCAGCCCCACTTGGGGCCTGGCAGCACCTCCACGAGCAGCTCCTGCCAGGGCGGGGAGTGCCCGCTGGTGCACCAAGCGGGCCCGCAGCCAGCGCTCTGCCCCTGCCGCCCGGCATCCCGCCCGGCTCTCACCGATGTTCTTCTCCAGCCACTGGTGCCCCTCGATCAGCTGGTCGATCATGGCGAAGTAGTGGGAATTGGCCTCGTCGGGCATCACCCAGCCACCCGTCACCATCTCCAGCTGCCCATTGCCAACCAGCCTGCAGGAGGGACACGGGGAGGTGATCAGCTGCGGGCAGACCCCTGTGGCAAGCCGTGTGTCCGTGTGGCGAGCCGCGTGTCCGTCTTGGAGCCGCCTGGGTCCCACCCACAGCCTCCGCAGCCGCCAGCTGCTGTGCCCCACTGCCTCCGGGCAGGGACCGTTCCGGGCAGCGGGGCCAGGCAGGTGGCCCTACCTGCGCACCGCAGCGCGCTTCTGGGCACTGATGTTGTCCCACCACTTGGAAAAGAAGGAGATCTCGGACCAGATGAAGCGCCGGCGCGGGTCCTCCTGCATCTTCAGCACCATGCTGTTGAGGATGTGCTGCGTCTGGTCATAGTAGTACTTGTCGAAGGTCTTGATCCAGCCTGCCAGCACAGGCGGGGGTCACTGCGTGGGGCCCAGCCCTTCCCCACCAGCACCGTGGGGCGGCAGGGGCTGGGAGGCCCTTCCCCTCCCCCTGCCTGCCTTTGCCCTCAGCTCACCCGGGTCGTTGTGGGAATGCGGCACCACAAACACCTGCAGGGGCTCAGTGTCCCACTCATTGGGCTCATAGGTGATATCGAAGCCCTGCTTCCACACGCCGCCGTCCTGGTTGTCAAAGGGCAGCAGGGAATACACAGCCAGCATCTGCCGGGTGGGAGACAGGACTCAGAGGGCAGGTGCCGGACTGAGAGACCCCCAACAGAGTAGGACCTGGTACGGACCCCCTCGCGCTAGCGGAGATGGGCCCTGAGCTGCTGGGCCAAAACGCCAGCCCCTCACCTGCAGGTCTGGGCTCTGGCCCTTGCCCCCCAGGGCGAACTGGCAGTCCTGTGGGGAGACGGAGAGGAAGCTCGGGCGACTCTCGGGGGGCAGCACCCAGGAGCCATTGGGCGTGTGGTGGGGCTGCGCCGGTTGCCCCTCTGCGTGGGCCGTCAGCTCCAGCACCGAGTCCTTGATGTGGCTGATGATCTCGTGGTTCTCCTCCAGCAGCTGCTCCAGCTGCTCAATGCGGTTCTGCAGCACCGAGATCTGGCTCTGGGGACGCAGACGCTGCGGTGAGGGCCTGTGGTGCCCCTTGCCAGGTGGGAACGAGCCCCGGCCCAGGCAGCCGAAGGCGACCCCGCCAGCCCCGGCCGCTCGCCCGCTCTCCGGTGCCCCGCGCCTCGCCGCTCACCCTGGGGAAGTTGCCCCCGCTCTGGTGGCGCGCGGGGTCGTGCTGCACCCGGTCCAGCATCAAGTAGAGGGAGAAGACGGCCACGCAGAAGATGGCAGCTCCACACACCGTCACCTGCTTCTTCAGCTTCATCCCGGAGGGCGCAGGGACAGACCTGCACCGGGGCAGAGCTGCCGCCGGCCCCGCCAGCCCGGCGGGAGGGACGGGACGGGACGGGACGCTGCCCGCTGCCCTCGCCCCGGGCTGAGCCCTGCCGGGGTCCCACCGCCGCCCCTCACCGCCGCCGCCCTCCTCCTCCTCCTCGGCCCCCCCGCGCCCTACTTGGAGTAATCCGGCGCCGGGTATTTATAGCCCGGGCCGGAGCGGCACGGGCCCGGGGCCGCCTCGGGGCTGGGGCCGGGGGGGCCGGGCCGGCGCAGCCGGGGCCGGGGCTGGAGCAGGCCGCGGCGGCCCCAGCGAGCCGGGCAGCCCGGGGCCTCCGCGCCGCGGGCCGGGGAGGGCCGGGCCGGGGAGAGCCGGGG
>WHYT01014592.1:35336-53110 GCA_009806455.1 Tetrax tetrax
GGCGCCGTCCCGGGGCGCCCCGTCCCAAGTGCAGCGCGGGTGCGTGGCCCCGCGCCCCCCGTAGCCCCCCAGACGCGGTGCTGCGGAGCTCGTTCGTTTATTACACAGGACCAAGCCCGGCAGGAGCTGCGGGTGCGGCGGCCCCTGGGCGTGCGGGAGCCCCCCGGCCTGGGCTGGCGACGGGGCACAGCCGCGTCCGGACGCCCCGCAGCACCCGCTTCCCGAGGGACGGACGGGAGGGACGGGACGGATGCGGGGCACGCGGTGCTGTCCTGAGCGGGGCCGGCGGAGTGCTCCCCTCGTCCCGGCGGGGTGCCCCCCCGGCGGGGTCCCTCACCGCTGCCTCCTGCGGATGGCGGTGAGGTCCTGGTGCAGCGCGCTGAAGCTGGGCCGCTTGCGGGGGTCGTACTCCCAGCAGCGCTGCATCAGCCGGTACACCTCCTCGGGACACTGCTCGGGGCGGTCCAGCCGCACGCCTGGGGGGTGGCAGCGGGGGGACGTGGCAGCCCAGGCCACCAGCCCCTCGCCCCCACAGCCCCCTCCTGCCCCTCCCATGGGCACAGCTCCACTGCGGACCCACAAGTACGCACGGCAGCCCTCGAGAGCCGGACCCCGGCTGCACCCCTTACCCTGCTCCACCGCCTCTCGCGTCTGCTGGTTGCTGAGGTTGGTGTAGGGGACAGCGCCCAGGCTGAAGGCTTCCCACAGCAGGATCCCGAAGCTCCAGACATCGCTCTCGGAGCTGTATCGACCTGGAGACACGGGGTGGGACAGATGCTGGCGGCTGGGGACGCCCATGGCACCGCTGCCCTGGCTGTGTCCGTGCTCAGGTGTGTGGGAGCAGGACTCCTGGCTCCCAGCTGTGCCGTGGGGCCAGCAGACCATGCCCAGCTCCATCCCATACCATAATTGAGCGCTTCGGGGGCGGTCCACTTGACAGGGATCTGCTTCATCCCCCCTGTAGAGGCATAGACGCCATCCTCCTCCTCCCGCGACATCCCAAAGTCGCTGATCTTCAGGGTGTTCTTCTCTGTCACCAGGCAGTTGCGAGCGGCCAGGTCCCTGGAATGGCCCAGAGCCATCAGCCACATGACCGGTCGATCCCAGGGGCCTTCACTTGGCACAGGACGGGGGGGAGCAAGGGCTCCGGTGTTCACCCTGCCCTGCCCGGTGCCCACCAACACCGCCGGAGCCCACCTGTGGATGCAGTGCTTGCTCTCCAGGTACTCCATGCCGGCGGCAGCGTTCTCCGTCATCTTGAGCAGGTCCTTCACCCGCAGGTGGGGCCCCTCGCTGCGCAGGAAGCTCAGGAAGTCGCCCCCTGCACCCAGATTGCAGAGCTGGTGGGGGGCTGCCCTGGCATGCCGTGGCGAGCTTGCACACACAGGCTCCGGCTGCCCCGGCAGCGCGGGGGCCGCAGGACGGGGCCGCTCACCCTGCACCAGCTCCATGACGATGTAAATGGGCTGCTTCTGCGTGCAGACGCCGATGAGCCGGACGATGTTCGGGTGGTTGTACTGCTTGAGGATCCTGTGGGGACAAGGAAGGGCACCGTGAGCGTGCTGGGGGCCTGGCTGCCCTGGGTACAGGCCACCTCCGTGCCATCCCCAGGACGCTCTGCCCAGCCGGCCCGGGCACACAGCTCTCAGCAGAAGGATGATGCATTCCAGCGGGGTTGGAATGGCCCCAAGTCCCGAGGATGGACAGATGGGCTGGGACAAGCATGATGGCTACACAGACCTGGCTTCCTGCAGGAACTTGGCCTTGAGTTCGGGCGGGAGGGTTTCCCGGCAGGATTTCACAGCCACGGGGGTGTTGTCAGCACGCAGGCGGCCGCTGAACACCTCCCCAAAGTTACCCTGACAAATGACACGGCTATGCTGGCCCAGCTCGCTGCAGCACGGCCCGAGGCAACCCCTGCCCTCCTGCAGACCCCGTGGGACAGCCCTCTCCTCCCGCAGACCCCACGGGACAGCCTCGCGCTGCCCCCCTGCTGAGCCCGCACAGGCCAGGACCAGAGCACCCCGACTCACCCGGCCGATGTGCTCCCCCAGCAGCACGTCCTCGTGGTTGAGCACCCACTTGTCCTGCAGCGAGCAAACCAAAGGCGATGAGTGTCCCCCAGCCTGTCCCAGGCCCACAGCCCCCCGCTCCTGCAGCTCGATCCCACGCAGCCCCAGAGGGGGTCCCCAGCCCCCAGCCCCCCACTCCAGGGCTAAGTCAGTCTGGCTGGGGCAGTGCGCTCGGGGGTCCCAGCTCCCCCTGGGCAGCAGCAGGGCTGCTCCGTGCACAAGGGACTCGTCCCCCTCCCCACCACCTGCTGTCACCTTGGGCACAGCCCTGGCCAGGACGATCCCGCTCTTCCGGGTGATGGGCTGCTGGCTCTGCAGGAGGTGCTCAATGAGCAGCGGGATGGTGGGGAAGCCCTCCCCCTCCAGCCGGTACATGTTCTGCGGGGAGCAGAGGCTGCGGGGTCAGCCTGCGTGGCTGTGCTCGCAAGGGACGGGGTGCGTGGGTGTGCATGCACGCGGCGCAGGATACGCATGCACACCAGGCAGGGCAAGCACCCATGCACAAGTGGGTGTTCACACGCACGATGCAGGGCTCACACCTCGCGCTTCACGCCCAGCCGTGCAAGGATGGGTGCACACAACTCGTGCTGTGCGCACACGTCCCGTGCGCTCACACCAGGGGCCCTGTGGCTGCAGAGCCAGAGGCCGTGCTGGGCAGGGACCCCCACCTGCCCACACAGGGCACCCCCGGCCACCTCTCCTTGCCCACGGTCACTCACGTCAGCAGCCTGGATGATGAAGTGCCGCGGCTGCCCATCCCACAGCACGCTGAGCACGTACTCCTGCTTGCCCTGGCTCTCCCGCACCAGAAAGTCCCCGCTGCAGCTCAGCAGCTCCAGCACCTCTGTGCGCGGGATGGCCCCGTGGTACCAGGCCTGCTGGCACAGCGGCTTCTGCACCTCGGGGATCAGGGGCACGGGGGGCGGCAGCTGGATGGAGATGGGGGTGAGCCCAGCCGTGCCCCCTGGTCTTGCCAGAGGTGGGGGCAGCAGCCAGACCTGGGAGCCGTGCCCAGGGCAGGCAGTGGGGAGCAGAGGCTGGACGGGCCAGAGCGCGGAGGGGAGGGGTCTGTGGGGCTGGAGAGGAGAGGGCAGGGGGTGTCGGGGCGCCGGGAGGCTTGGCAAGGCAGCGGGCGGGAGGGCAGGGTGGCCAGAGGTGCCCGGGGACTCACCGAGTACTTGGGGCTGAAGATGCCCGAGATGTGGTTCTTGAGGGTCTCCAGCGCGGTGGTCCCGCTCCGCTCCTGCTCCTGCGGGGAAGTGTGAGCTGTGTGCTGGGCGAGGGGCCACCTAAGCCCCACGTGCCCCAGCCCTGTGGCCCCCGGGGTGCGACGGGGCAGGACTCACCACGGAGGAGACCGACTGCCGGTCCTCCTGCAGAGGCAGGGCGGGCAGGGGCTCCCCGGACCCCAGCTTCGCCAGCTTCCCGGCCAGCAGGTCCCGCTGCGCCTGCAGCTTGGCCTGGGTGCAGAGGCAGCCCTCGAGCTGCTGCTGCACCTCCTGCAGCCCCTGCCGCTTGCCCAGCAAGTGCACCCTGGGGACGGGACAGGGCGGTCAGCCCCCATCGCCCCGGACCCTCACCCCTCCCACCCGCCCGCCACACCTCACCGCTCCCCGGGGCTCCGGTCCTGCTCCTCGCCCCGGATCTCTGCCTGCAGCTCCCGCACCCGCTGCTCCTTGCTGCTCACGGCCTCCCCGGCGGCCGCCAGCTCCTCCTCGACCGCCGTCAGGCTGCGAGGGACACAGGGGCCGCACGGCGCTGAGCTGCGCTGCCGGCGCGGCCGCCCCCGCCCGCGGCCCAGCCCTGCTCACGAGTGCTGGACGCTCTCGATGGTCAGTTCGTTCAGCTGCAGCTCCCCCGGCACCAGGCTCTCCGTCTCCTCCAGCAAGCTCTCGTCGAAGGACACCGCTGGCGGCACCTCGGAGCCGTCCCTACGGGCAGCCAGCGTGGCTCTGCCTCCCGCCTGCCCCGTGCCGGCCGCTGGCAGGGCTGTGCCGGGCAGAGGGGCGCAGCCACGCGCACCGTACCTGTGGCTCTGGATGAAGCCGCTGTACTCGGTGGCTGGGTCGATGGCCTGGATGGCACCGGTGATTTCCTGGTGCACAGCCAGCACGTCCTCCTGCACCAGGCTGCTGATGCTGTGGTACTCCCTGAGGATCTCCTTCCTGCGGGGACGCGGGCACTGGGGGCTGCCGGGGTCCCGTGTCCCCCAGCCCAGGCACCACCACCCCTGCCCCAGCTCTGCCTCCCGGGCTAGCGGGTTCCCGTGTCCCGCTGCCTTGTGCCCTCAGTCCCCACATCTTGTGGGGCGCTGCCGGGCATCGCTGTGGTGGCTGCAGGCGATGGGGCAGGGAAGGGGCATGTGGCCGGTGGGACTCTGGCAGGAGGAGGGAGTGCTGCCGGTTTTTGTGGGCCACAGGGGTGCCAGGGACAGGCAGTGGGGCACGGGGTGGGCAGCGAGGCACGGGGCAGGCAGTGGGGCACAGGGCGGGCAGGGCTCTTACAGGACAAGGACCATCTCCTGCTGCAGGCTGTAAAGAGACTGGTGGAGGGTGGGCAGCGCCCGCTGGTAGTGGTGGTGGTGGTGGAGCGTGGCCGCCTGCACGGCCAGCACGTACTGGTTGTGCAGGGCGTAGAGCTTCCAGAGGCTGCGCACGTACTTCTCCTTCGCCTTGTCCCGCTCCTTGTCTGGGGAGAGAGGCCGTGGAAAACACCCGCAGCTGCCACCGCGCCGCCGGTCCCAGCACTGCAGCGCATCCCCCCCAGCAGCCAGCGAGGGGCATGGACCCCCAGCAGGGATGGGGTAGGGGCCAGGGGGGGGTCCGGGCCTGGGAGGGGGTCTCAGGGCAGGCAGGGGGACCAGGGCCAGGCAGTCACAGCACATCTCCCCACGCACCGGCACGCTCCCAGCACCACTGACCCACAGCGCAGTGTTCCAGAGCCCATAATCCGCGGGAGTTTTGCCTGAGTCCCTGTGGGCCAGGCGGGGCTCTCCCCATGCTGCCCACCCCGGCAGCCCCCGCCTGGTCCATGCTGTGCTGCAGATCTCACAGGATGTGGGATGATCCGGCCATCCCTGATCCGCTGGGGGCCGAGGGGAGCTGGGAGGGGACACAGTGGGACGGGGCGGGGGCCGGGCTGGCAGGCACCTTTGCTGGCCTCCTGGTACTTGCGCTTGGCCTGGGCACTGTCGCGTGCCAGGCTGCGGTACTGCGCCTTCAGCTTCTCCATCTCCTGCTGCGTGGTCTGGGGGGGATGGACGCCGTCAGGGGAGCAGGGCCAGGCCAGGCCCCCTGCTCCCCCCCGCTGGGACCCACGTACCCGCGTGTAGTCCTGGCTGAGCTGCTGCCACTGCTCACTGAAGGCCTTGCGGAGCTGCTGCTTGTCGCGGATGAGCAGGCTCAGCTTGGCCAGTGGCCCCGCCGACAGCTCCTCCGCGTGCCGCCGCAGGATCTGGCTCAGCGTCTCCGTCCGGCTCGCCAGCACCCACCAGGACTGCAGGGACGGGGCGTCAGGGACGGCTGCCATCCAGCATCGCACCACGGTGCATTCCCACACCAGGGCATCCCTACCTCCCCGATCTGGCTGCTGTGGTCCCCGGTGCGGAGCTGCCAGGAGCCCTCCTGCTTCTCCAGCTGGGAGAACATGTGGTGCAGCATCCCCGCGTACTCCCGGTCGCTCTTGGCGCGCTGCGACATCCACTTCTTCATCAGCTCCAGGAGGCGCAGCTCACTGTCCTGCAGCCGCAGCAGCGCGCTGTGCCCCTGCGGGCACCACAGCTCCGGCCCGAAGCCCATGGCACCCTCGACCCGGCGCGAGGAGGCTGCGGAGCGGCGGGAGAGCCTGAGCCGCAGCTGCCACCCCGTGTCCCGCACCGCCCGCGCGGGTGGCTGGGGCCCTTTGCATCCCGTACCCTCCCGCTCCATCGCCCCTTCGCGGGACGCGGTCCCCGGGCCGGGCGGCGGGGGGGGCAGAGTCCCCCCGCCCCGCACGATCTGCCTTGCAAAGCGCATTCAAAGCAGGCGGGAGGGCCGAGCGCGCCCCAGACCCCGCAGCAGCTGGGGCCCGGTGCCAGGGAGGAGGAAGTGTGGGGTCAAAAACAGCAGCGTCACCCCCGCTCCTCGAGGGCAGCGCAGCCGTGCCCCCCGCCCTGGCCCGGCCACCGGCCCCGCGCCGTCCGGCAGCTCCGGCCCCGTCCCGCCCGTCGGCACGGCTGCGGCGGGGCAGCTGTCCACGCCGGGACGGGGGAGGTCCCGGGGCCAGGGGCAGGGGCAGCGAGCCCCGGGGTAGGGTGCTGACCCTAGACCTGTCCCCGCACCCAGGACTCTGGCACGGCCCCCGGGCGCCGCGCTGGTCCCAGCCGCAGCCACCGGGTGCCCCGCGGCAAGGGCGCAGCAGGGTCAGGGGGGCGCTGGGGCACATCGCTGTGCGGGGCAGGATGTCTGCTGGCACAGCCCGCGACCCACAGAGCGCCAGGGCCGAGACATCCCCCCCCCGCCCACCCAAAGGGGTCCCCTGTCCCTGCCAGCGTCCCGTGGGGCACAGCCCCTCCAACCTGCACGTGCTGCAAGGTCCTCGCCGTGGGGTTGGTGCTGGGCGTCCTCCCAGGGCCGGGGCCGGCGCAGTCTGGACCTGCTGCAGCTCCGGCTTCTGAGGAGGAACAGGAAACCCGGTGCTGACCATACAGCCATTGCGAGATTTCCTGCACTTCCTCCCCTCCCTGCCAGTCCCCGCGCCCAGGGCCGACGCTGGCACACGGCTGTGCCATAGCTGGGTTGCCCCCAGCCCCGCCGCCCCTCCTGGCTGCCTCGCACCGAAGCCTGGCACCCGCAGGATCTGGCCCCACAGGAGCCCAGGGCTGTTCCTCACCCGGCTGTGGTCCACAGCCCCTGAACTCAGTCCCGTCCCCACGGGGGTTTCACGAAGCAAAGCCCCTTCAGCCCTGCCCAGTCCTGCCTGTCCCCCAGCCCCTCCCTGTGCCCCTTCATCCCCACGAGGCTGCAGGAACTGAGGGGTACCTGGAGAGTCCGCAGGGCATCCCGTCACCACCGAGCCTGGCCCTTGGGACAGCAAAAGGCCACAGGACAGAGCATCCACGGCATGGGCACCCATGGAGCCGTGCCCCAGCCCTTGGTGCCAGCTGGGACCCTGCTCCCTGCAGCAGCCCCAGGCACATCCCCCCTCAGGGTGCCTCACTGGTGCCATGGTGGGACTGCTCAGCTCCAGTTGCTGCATCGCAAGGGCAGCCGCCATCGCCTCAGCCAGCACCACCACATGTGTCCCCATCCTGGCTCAGGTCCGCTCGCCTGGGCCCAGCCGCCTCCCAAGCAGTTTGTGCTGAGGCTCCTCCTGTGCCTGGCAGGGTCCGGGCCCCGAGGGGCATCACGGTCACCTGCAGGACACAGCTGAGCTGGTTCCACTTCCAGAGGAAGTTGGGGAAAAAGCGTGTCAGGCGGGAGTTTTGCTGACTTGCCTTCCCACAGCTGAGTGATGCCCGGGTGGTCACGCCAAGGAGCAGCACAAGGGCACGGCACGGCGTGGCGTGGCACAGCCAGGAGCTGCCACGATGCCCTGGGCGCAGGCCCTGAGCCGCTCTCCGGCAGGCGTGGGAGGTTTCTGTGCTGAGTGCCACAAATCCCCCATCTGGAGTCACCACGGCCACCCCAGGCCAGCCGAGCCCGGTCAGTGTCCCATTTGCCACCTGCCCAGTTGAGCAGTTCAAGGGCTGCCCCGTGCTGCCAGGGTCCCCAGCTGCCCACGAGCTGGTTCCCGTGTCTCTGGCCCAGGTCCCCAGTGGGCCCTGCCTGCCGGGGGGGCTCGGCTCTCCCCGTGCCCCGTTCAGCCGCCCGGCGCCCTCGGTGCTGCTGAGGCTCCCTGGCACCACCAGCGCCAGCTCCCTGCAAACGTGGATGCTCACAGCGTGTTTGTGGGCGAGAGCAGCTGCACCAGCACCAGCGCTGCAGCCGCCCCAACTGCAGAAGATGCCAGACTCCCCCAGCCCCCTCTGCCCCAGCCCAGGAATTGTTTTATTTTCTGCCTGAGCCGCAGGTCCCACCGGCAGCGTCCACACGCCCCACCAGCTCCAGAGACGCTCGCCGCGCAGCCACAAGCTGAGCAAGAGTTTTGTAAGCTGGGCTGAGGGGCTGCTTCTCCCCAGCAGCGTCCCTCCAGCAGCTGCTGGCACCTCCCAGGCAGCACGGGACCCCTCGCTTCCCGCGGCCGGGACACCGGGCACCTCTGGCGGGAGGCATCCGCGTCTGGGGGCTGGGGTCCGCTCCCCCGCAGCGCCAGGACAGTGCTGCGAGGCGGCGGGTGCGGCGGCGGGGGCAGAAGCTCTCTGTCCCTGGAAGCCCGACGGCTGGCTGCAGCAGGAAGGTTGCTGCAGGCTGCACTGCAGCTCACCCAGTTTCACATCCTCTGCTCACCCTCCTGCGCCTGCAGAGCCCCGCGGGGCTGCGGCCTCTGCCCGCTCCCCGGCGGGAGCCATCGCTGCCCCATCGACGGCGCAGCTGCCCGCAGCACCCAGCTCCCCCCGGACCCCAGCTGCCAGCTCAGGCCCGTGCAGCCCTCGGTCAGGGGGCCACAGGGACCCCCTCCCCGCCCTGCGCTCGTGAGAAAGGGAAGAGCCGGCTGAGAAGCGTCGGCAGCTGCCCGTGCGCCGGGAACTCGCTCTTGACCACAGGAAGCAGCCGCAGGCACCACGAGGCCGAGGGGCTCTGCAGAGAGGAGCTGCCCCTGCGAACGAGCACGGCCCCACAGACCCTCCCGGGGGCCGGGACCCCGCAGGGCGCTCGGTGGGGCTTGAGTGGGCTCTGCCTGGGGCACGAGCAGGGGAGAAGCAGCCCCTCAGCCCAGCTGGCAAAACTCTTGCTCAGCTTGTGGCTACGCGGCACGTGTCTCTGGAGCTGGTGGGACGCATGGACGCTGCCGGTGGGACCTGCGGCTCAGGCAGAAAATAAAACAATTCCTGGGCTGGGGCAGAGGGGGCTGGGGGAGTCTGGCATCTTCTGCAGTTGGGGCGGCTGCAGCGCTGGTGCTGGTGGAGCTGCTCCAGCCCCAGGGCAGACCTCACGCTCCGGCTGCTGGACCCGGGGGCTGCAGCGTGCGAGCTCAGCTGGTCCTGGGGCTGCGGCAGGGCTCAGCCCATGCGCTGTGGTAAACGGGTGCAAGTTCCCCCAGGCTTTCGCCCCGTCCCCCACCCACCACAGCCGGTTCCCAAATTAGCTCCCCTCTCTGCGGGTTCCCCATAAGCAGAGGTGAGCAGCAGCTTCCTGTGGCTCAGGTCAGGGGGCCGGTCCCCGCCACCGCATCCCCAAACGGCAGCCCCTGGCTCTGGGGGGCTCGTTACCTCCCGGGGGGCCCCTCTGTCCTGGCTGGGGGCCGGGGGGACCCGGCACTGCAGGCTCCTGCCACCACACTACAGCGGGCAGCGCAGCAGCCGGGGCTCCCCGCCTGCGCTTGAGCCATGCGCCGCAGCAAGGTGTCCCTGCCCCGGCCGCAGGCAGGACCCTCAGGCTCTCCCCAGGCCCCTCCTGAGCCCATGAGGGGGCTCCAGGGGCCGAGGACAGCATCGGGGGATGCCAGACCCCAGCCCTGCGCTCTCCTGTCCGCAGGGCCAGGCTGCCGTCAGGCCGGGGCCACCTGCGGCCGCGGCACACAGAGCACAGGCGGCGGAGCTGGTTTGCATAGTTCTGAACATTTAATAACTCAGTCTCTCTAGCGTTATATCCACATCCATTAAATTAAAAACAGGCTCAGGAGGCAGCTCCCGGCTGATTAAATTACAAGAAAAAATTACTGTGCACCAAAAAGTTATTATAGAAAAATAGTCCTGTGGCCCCTGGCCAGCAGCTCTGCGCGCAGCGGGCCGGGGCTGGCGCTGGCATGGGGGGGGTGTGAGCCCGCGCCACGGCCCCAGTGTGCAGTGGCGGACGGCGAAGGGGCTCGCGGCACCGGCCCCCAGCCCGCGGGACGGGGCAGCGAGGGCAGGCAGCGCCAGGAGCGGAACGGATTGTCACCAAGTGGGGGCAAGGCACGTCGGGGGGCGGGGGCGTGCTGCGGGCTGGGGCTGCGGGGACACCGAGCTCTGCGCAGCACAGGCCCCAGCTGCCCCGGCCAGCAGCACGCACAGCCCTGCCCAGGGGCAAAACACAGGGCAGCCCCGCAGAGCAGGGTCTGTGCGAGGGGGTCCCTGCCCGCACCGGGGGCTGAGCCTCGGGCACGCGGGAAGGCGCTGCCCTGCCCCACACTCTCCAGTGCGGAGGGGCTCCCGTCTGCGGTGCAGGCAGCCACGGTGGGACGGGCGGGCAGGGGGCACGCAGTCAGCGGAGGCTGAGGCCTGGCCATTATTGCTGTTGAGGGGCACGGCTGGAGGCGGAGGGGCCCTCAGGAGGCGGCGGGAAGGCGGCACGCAGCACGCCAAGCCAGGGCTGCAGGCGGAGGCCCGGCGGGTGCAAAGGGTGCCAGGGGCAGGGGGACACCATGCCGCGGGCAAGGCTCAGCCTGGCGTGGCAGAGCACCCCTGCCCCAGCCCGTCCAGCCCCAGTGACAACACAGGGACCCCCCGTGCTGCCCACCCAGGGTACTCGCGTGACCCCCCGCAGCAGCTGCCCGCCCAGGGCAGGAGACAGGGCTGCCAGCACAGGGCCAGCGAGCGCCAGGGGCCCCACCGCCATCACACACCCCGGTGCGGGGGACAGGATGGACGCGGGGCCAAGAGAGACGGTGCAAGACTGGGACGGTGCTGAGCAGGGGACGGTGCCGTGCCCGGTGGCCAGGGCTGAGGGACGGTGCCAGGGGGTGGGGAGCCCCGGGCTGCTGCCGTGCGGGAGGGGGACGGGGGCAGAGTCCGGGGCCCCTCTGCCTCTCCTGTCCCGCTCTGCGGTGCTGGGCAGGGAGGAGGGAGGGGCGGGAGGGCTCATCAAAGGGCACTTTGGTCTCTGATGAAGGCAGTCCTCTCGCTGTGGGCCTCGTACTCCTCACCGTCCGACTCAGAGGGGCCCTCCTCCTGCCAGATGTCGGAGGGGAGCCCCTTGTAGGAGATGATCCCACTGTCCAGGGCATAGACCTTCACACCCCGCAGGCTGAAGCCTGAGCGCGCCTGCAGCACTAGGAAGATGGTGACGAAGATGATGACAATGAGGACGCAGCTGAGGCTGGCGATGAGGATGGGCAGGTTGGCTGGAGGGGGGGCCTCGGCCAGCCCCTCGCCGTCGGCCAGGGCTGGGGACGCACGGCTGCTCTGCGTCTGGTGGGAGCAGGAGAGGTCCAGGTTGCTGAAGTGGGAGTGCGCGGGGCAGGTCAGGCACTGGTTGGGGCCGGGCCCCACGCAGGTGGCGCAAGAGGGGTGGCAGGGCAGGCAGAGGTGCGGCGTGATGGGCTCCACACTGTTCTCCAGGGTGTAGTCCGTGCTCTGCACACCGGGCACAAACCCAGGGGGACAGTGCTTCAGGCAGCTCTTCTGGTGCAGGTAGTACCCCTCCTCGCAGACTGTGGGAACGGCAGGGTCAGTGCGGGCTGGGGGGCTGCCCACACCCCACACCCCTGTCCCCTCCCCGCTAGCCCCGCACTCACCCACGCAGGTCTGGCTGGGGGTCAGGGTCTTGCAGCCGCTGCTCTCCAGCTGGTTGGAGAGGCTGGGGGAGTCGGTGGCCGTCCCATACAGCACGAGCGTGAACTTGGTCAGCGTGCCTGCAACGACGCAGAGCACTGATCACCGACATGCCCACGAGACCATCCGCGCGCAGGACAGGCACAGGGAGGGGGCTTGCACTGGTCCCCCCACCGGCCGGCAGCGGACGGCAGGGCTGTGCCCACCACCTGGAACAGTGCGCAACGTGGCACCACACCCCTGCGCAGGGCTGCCCATGGGGTGGGGTGCACCTGCTGCCCAGACCCCCACCGCCCCGGAGCGGCTGCATCCCCTCCCCACGTGCCCAGCTCCAGCCTCTTCCCAGCCAGGTCACTGCACAGCACCCAAGGTGCCACCGGTCGCCTTGGCTCTGGGGCGCTGGGAGGGCCACGGGGCACCCACGCTGCTCCCACCCCTCAGATGGAGGCAGCGGTGGCAGCAGGCCCCTACCGTAGTTGTTGGCGTCGCTGGTGTTCTCAATCTCCAGCACCCATTCCCCGGAGGGGTCCTCATCCCACGAGTGTGTCGTCATGAAGGCCCAGTCGTTGAAGCCGTCGGCTGAGAAGTCGTGCGGCCTGGGTGAGGCGGGGTGAGAGGTGGGTGCCAGCCCGGCCGCGGGGCGGCCCCGGGGCACCCTGCGGCCCAGCACCTACCTGGCGGCCAGGAGGGTGGAGCGGGTGCCCATGGGACTGACCAGGTGGATGGCCAAGTCCCCCCGCCGGTTGTAGGACAGCGTCAGCCTGGCCTGCGCGTGCTCCAGCCGGCTGATGTAGTTGGCTTTCCCCAGGCAGGCGTCCACCTTCCGCCGCACCTCCAGGCGCTTCCCGATGTCCCTGCCGAGGACGGGCAAGAGTGAGCCCAGACCCAGCCTGGGGGCACACGGTGGGGTGCTGCGGCCCCCGCTCCCTGCTGCGGGGCTTTGCAGCTGACCCGGGAACCAGGCGCTGTGCGCTGGGGGTGGGAGGCAATCCCGCAGCAGCTGGAGGGGGTGCGGGCAGCGGACAGGCCTGCCCCAGCCCCGGGCGCGGGGCGGTTTGCTCTGCCAAGCACACGCTGCCCGGCGCTGCCTCCCCGGCCACCGCTGCACGCCAGCCCTGAATGGGCCCTTTCTTCGCCCGCCACAGGGCCAGCCCCACCCTGCACGGCGTGGCCAGGGCCCGGCCGGGCACAGCCGCCCCGTCCCACCGCGCAGGACGCTGCTCACAAGGAGTGCCCGCTCTGGCTGGGCAGGGCTGGGTCCCAGGGGACTGGAGCAGGGCGGTGGGCAGGGGCAGGGCCCAGCCCTGGCTCCCTCCGTGCCCAGGGATGCGCCCCCTCCGCCCTCCCAGAGCCCCCGGGGAGCGCCCCGGCCACACACGAGATCCGGCACACGCTGCGCTGCGGCGGCAGTGGCCAAGCGGCAGTAAAAGGAGCTTCTGTCCGACCCCTGAAAAGCCCCTCTGTCTGGGGATGACTCGTGCTGGCTGCTCCCAAACCGCAGCGCCCCAGCCTGCCTGCACCCCCACTGCGCCCGCCCGGCCCCAGCAGGAGCGGGCAGGCTCAGCGGTCGATGCCGGCACTGGACGGCCGCAGGCACCTTTCCCGGCTCTCCCAAGCCCTCGCACAGGATGGTCTGGGGTCACGGGGGGAGTTCAGCCCCGGAGATCCCCCCCACTCCCCTCCCTGGACCTGGAGGGCCAGACTCCTGCGCGTGGCGGCGCGCAGAGCGGGTGCTAGGCGATGCCCTCCTGGGCTCACCAACCCTTACTTCGGCTCCGCGAGGACGTCGATGACGCACTTCCGCTGAGGTCCCACCGTGGTCCAGTTCTTGGCCAGGCTCACCATGGCCCCGGCGTCCAGCAGGCCATAGCCGTAGGAGTGGCTGACTGCGGGCAGAGAGGGGCTCAGCGCCGCTCCCGGGGGTCGGCAGCAGGGGACGTGTGCCCAGCCGCACCGCACTTCTCACCAGGGCTTCCTGCCTCCTCCGCCCCCCGGGCTGCCGCGCCGCTCTGCCCCAGTGCCCCCGGGCAAGGGGTGCCTGGGGGAACGGGAGCCCCTGGTCCACCCCTGGCACCCCGGTACCTTTGCGGCCGACACCATTGGTGACCCAGTCGTTGGCGTTGAGGTGAGCCGGCTTCGACGTCTGCACCACGAGGTGCTGCATGTCCCGCCACGTCAGGTTCTTGCTGCGGGGAGACACCGGGCTCAGGCACCAGCGCCAGCTCCCCCCAGCCCAGGTGGGCTCCGGCCCAGTGCTGCTGCCTCGCGGGGCCCGCACGGCCGCCCCAGCCCCGCTGCGCGCCTGCCCTTACTTGGCTTCCAGGGCGAGGGCGATGATGCCGGCAGCCAGGGGCGCTGAGGCCGATGTCCCTGTGTGCGACTCGGTGCACTTCTGCCTGAGGTCAGTCGTCACCTGCAAGGAGGAGCGCCGGGGTGGAGGTGCTGCGGACACCGGCCGAATCCAGGAGCCGTCTCGGGGGCTTGTGTCCCCAGGAGGGCCGTGGGAGGCGAGGCAGAGCCACCGCGCCTGGGGCAGCTCACAAGCTTCCCTCCGGAAACCCGTCCCTCACGAGCCGGAGCCCTGGGAGCAACGCAGCGGGCAGCAGCGTGGCAGAGCAGGGCCAGCCCTGCTCCCGGCACCACGGCCCGCTCGGCTCCCAGGGGAACGTCCACGGAGGCCGCAGCTCACGGCACATCCCACCCCCACGAGCCGCCGGCCCGCAGACACCAACAGCCCCGACTCACGATCTGCTTCTCGTTCTGATTGCCGCTGCTGTAGGTGGTGGCGAGGGTGGAGGAGCAGGCCTCGCTGTACCAGGGCACGTTACCGTACTGCGTGGTGCTGCTGATGGACAGCGTGTAGATGCTGTTGGTGTAACCGTCACAGTTGCAGCTGTCGTGCTCGCGGCCCCCGTTCCCAGACGCCCAGACGAAGATGGATCCCAGCCCCCCTCGGCCCTAGCAACAGAAGCAGGGTGAGGGCCAGCGTCGGCATCACGCGCGCTGCCACAGTGTGGGAAGCCCCAGGCCAGAGCCAGGGATGAGGGGACGGTGCTGCCCCCAGGGCTCTCGTGGCCCGAGTGGGAAATACCGAGCAAACGCTGCCGGGACACCGGGCGACAGCGGAATGCCACCCATGGGCACGCTGGCCTGGGCACCCGACTCCCCCATCCCTCAGCACCACCAAACACGCCGAGGCAGCTCTGCAGAGGCTGTCCCAACAGGTGCAGCACCGGGTGGCAGGAGGCCCTGCCGAAACGGGACTTCCAAGAACCGATCACTTTTTCTGCTCGGGAACCAGCCAGGCTGACTGTGTGGGATTTGCAGCTGCGTGGCAGCGCTGCGGGAGCTCAGCAGAGCAGTCCCAGTCGGCTGCTCAGCACCGTGCAGGGCGCACCACAGCCATGCCACGGCGCAGGCTGCAGCGACAGCAGGCGGGGACAGCGGGTGGACAAGCAGAGGATGCAAGGGCGAGTGGATGGCACGACACGAGGCAGGAACCAGCCCAGGGCTTGGGAGAGCAGGAAGAGACCGTCCTGGGGCGCGGCTGCACAGGAGCCCTCCGAGCAGGGAGGACAGGGCTGCTCAGGAGGAGAGATAAGCACCCCGCACGGGAGGAGCCCTGACTCAGGGCCATCGCACAGGAAGAACAGGAAAAACCAAGAGAGCGTGATCCTGGAGATGGGCTGGGAGACAGCTCATGGCAGGGGGCCAGGACAACGACCAGGGCAGGCAGAGCAAGGGAGCCCCGGGGGAAGGGGCAGGAGCCCAGCCGGCACGCTCTCCCGCTCACCTGGCTGACCCCTCGGAAGAAAGCCTCCTCCGCCAGCCGGGCCGGGCCATCCACAGTCTTGCCGTCGTCCTCGGGGCCCCAGCTGGCACTGTAGATGTGGATGTGGTTGGGATTGAGGCCCAGGGAATGGGCCTCCACAGCATCAGTCACCTCCCCATCCAGCATGCGCACGCCTAGGGCCAGAGAGCAGACGTCACGGGCGACCGGACGGGACAGGGGGGCCGCGCGCCACTGGGCAGCGGCGCCGCTGGGGAGAGCCCTCCGTCCACTGCTGCTGCCTCGTGCCATGGGCCACCACAGGGCCAGCAGCGCCGAGATCCCCAGCGCAGGCCGCTCCTCCAGCCGCAAGGTACCGCAGAGCCCAGCGCAGGCTTTGCTTCTGGCGTAGGGCAGGGTGGCACCCACCTCCGATCCTGGCGTTGTAAGCCACCCCGACACCGCAGATCCCGTTGTTTGCTACGGCAGCAACTTCCCCGGCGCAGCGTGTGCCATGCCTGCAGTCAGAACAGGACCACGTGTGCTCAGACGGGGCGTGAGGAGCACAGGGTAGACACTGGCTGCAGTCGGAGGGACCAGTGCCCAGGCTGCCTCCCACCCCTCCCAAAAAGGGCGGCCGGCAAAGGCTCCACCGGCCGCCTCTCTGCCGTCCCGCTCCAGAGCAGGGGACTGGGCAGCCTGCACTGGCGCTGGGCAGCCCCAAAGGACGCTGCTCGCATCAGACAGGGGCGAGGGGGTTTCTCCATGAGGCAGAAGCGTGCCACCACCACCGCACCCTCCTGCAGCCTGTGAGGGCTGGCGCTGCTGCCGAGTCCCCGCCGCGGCCGGGCACTGCCGCCCTCGCCTCTGCCTCACCTGTTGTCGTTCATCTGCGTGTAGCGGGGCTGCGGGTCCGGGTCCTGGTCGTTGACATCAAAGCTCGCCCCTGGATCCTGGAAGACAGATCTGGCAGTTAGAGACCTTTGGCCACCAAGCCCCCCGCCCTGGGGCCGCGCCCGTGCTGCAGGTCCCCGAGGCTGGGCTGAGCAGGGAGCAGGCCCCAGTCCCACCTCCATCGCCCTCCTCCCTGTCCCGCCACGCAGCTCCGGGGCTGCACCGAGGGGACACGGCTGCCCGGACAGGCTCCTGCGGCATGTCGACCTGCGGCATCGCCCCACACTTACGTAGTTGCCCTCCAGGTCAGGGTGGTTCTTCTCAATGCCATCATCCAGGATGGAAACCACGATGCCCTTGCCGGTGTAGCCCTGCTCCCAGGCCTGACGCACGTTCAGGTCCCGCTGGTTCGTGTTGTACTGCCGAGAGAAGCCCTGGCCGTAGGAGCTGCACCCAGTCGCTGGCACTGCAGCGGGGTGTGCCCACACCGCTCCCAGGGCCGCTGCGAGGGCGGGCGAGGGGCAGCCTTCACCCGCTGCGCTGTGCCGCGGGGACAGGGACGCCTCGGGGAGCCGGGCGCAGAGGGCCGGGCAGGGCCAGCCGAGGAGGGTCGCTCTGAATGGAGACTGAGCCCTGGGCTGTGCTCGGGCCCTGCAAACACGGCTCCCTTTGCGGAGAACAGGCTTGTGCCCAGGCTCCACGACGCAGACAGGCACCGTCCCACTCCTGGGCCAGGCAAAGAGCTGCTCCCCCCTTCTCCAGCCCCAGGCTCAACCCAGCCCTGCCAGCAGCCCAGCAGGGAGCCGCACCAGCACGGCCCCTTCCCTGGGGCGTCCCTGGACACACAGCACCAGGCGGCTCCCTCGGGCCTTCCTCCTCCTCCCCACTGGCCTGGCCGGCAGCTGCCGCCTGACAGCCGTCCCTCCGCATCCCCAGAACTCGCTGCCCCGCAGCCGTGTGGCTCCCCTCCCGCACTCACCAGGTACCACTGCTGTGGGAACTTGGGGTCCGTGGGCTCCATGAAAACATCTCGCTTGGTCCTGCGCTTTGCCACCTGCTGCTCCAGCCACTGCACCTGGGTCAGAGAGGGCACGGGGCTCCTTCACTGCCCCCTCGGCAGCTCGTGCCCGTGCCAGAAGCCTCTTGAGCCCCCTGCCCCACAGCCCGCCCAGAGGGGCTCTCCCTGGGGAGCTTGCAGCCAGCCCCGCTGGCAGAGCATCTGGCGCTGCCAGAGCCACTGCAACACCCAGGCCGTCCCTCCCGGCCTCCCCCGCCCAGCCGTGCCGGGGCTGCAGCGCCGGGCCTTCCGCGACAGGCTCCGCTTCAGCGGAGCGGGCAGGTCGGAGCACAGAGCTCTGCTGAGCAGTGGGCTGCCCAGAGCCTGCCAGCCGCTGTGACACGCTGCACGCCCCACTGCGTGCCCCGCTGC
>WHYT01014592.1:89174-103539 GCA_009806455.1 Tetrax tetrax
CCGGGCCCCCGCAGGCGAGCTCTCCATGGAGAAGGTGAAGGTGAAGCGGTACGTGTCGGGGAAGCGGCCCGACTACGCGCCCATGGAGTCCTCGGAGGAGGAGGACGAGGAGTTCCAGTTCATCAAGAAGGCCAAGGAGCAGGAAGTGGAGCCCGAGGAGCAGGAGGAGGAGCTCGCCAACGACCCCCGGCTCCGGCGCCTCCAGAACCGCATCGCCGAAGACGTGGAGGAGCGGTGAGTGCCGGGGCCGGTGGGGAGGCCCCGCATCCCTGCGGGCTTGGCCTGGTGGGAGCCGGGGAGCGCAGATCCGCGGGAACGCCGGGCCGGAGCTGGGAGCGTTTCCAGGCAGCGCGGGAGAGCCTCTGCCTGTCCTGACGTCTGTGCCGCCCCAGGCCTCGCGCTCCGGCCCTGCCGCGCAGCCCTTCCACCCCAGAGTCTCCACTTCCCAGGGCGCAGCCCCGCGTCCGGGTGCGGTTCGGTGCGGGGGGAAACGGGTTGAGAAATAAAAACGAACGCGGCGTGCTGAGGCTCGGGCAGCGGGAAGGGATGGCGGGAATGCTCCGGACAGGGACTGACCGAGTGCCGTTTGCCTTGTCCCGGGGAGCCAGTGCTGCTTTGGGCTCCAGTAACGGGGAGGCTTCCCGCTGGGAGCTCCCTTCCTACTCTGGCCTGGGATCCGCCTGTGCTGGGCAGTTCCAGCATTCGCCAGTCTCGTTAAGAACGAGTCATGAATCGCCAGCGTCTTGCGGCCTCTTTACGTTCAAAGTTCTGTCATTTAGCTGGGCTCTGCTGCAGGTTGGCAAGGCACCGTAAGATTGTGGAGCCTGAAGTGGTTGGAGAAAGCGACTCAGAGGTGGAGGGGGAAGCCTGGCGCCTGGAGCGGGAGGACACCAGCGAAGAGGAAGAGGAAGAGATCGATGATGAGGTGCGCTCGCAAAGCCAAAAAAACGGGCCTGTGGAAGCCCCTGAATTCCCAGCCCCAGGCGGAGGCTGAAGCTGCCTTTTGCACGGACGTGGGGCTGTCAGGTGCAGCTGGACAAGTGTCACAGCTGGCCGCCACTTAGCGCCTGGGTTACCGTCCGTGTGCGTGGGACGGGGCGCTGGCAGAGGCCGCGCTGCGTGCAGAGGGATGGGCGTATCGTCTCACAGCCAGCGCGCCAGACAGCGCGCACTTTGTGCGGCAGAGCGAGAGGGAGGCGGCAACGGCGCCAGCTGACCGACTCCTGTGCGTTTGCCTCCGTTAGGAGATCGAGCGTCGGCGCGGGATGATGCGCCAGCGAGCACAGGAGAGGAAAACCGAGGAGCTGGAAGTGATGGAGTTGGAAGATGAGGGTCGATCCGGAGAAGAGTCCGAGTCGGAGTCTGAGTACGAGGAGTACACGGACAGCGAGGACGAAATGGAGCCGCGTCTCAAACCCGTCTTCATCCGCAAGTGGGTGACGCGGCCGCGGGAGCTGGGGGCCGAGCAGACACCGCTGCCGTGGTCTCTTGCTCGCTGTGGGGCGTGGCTTGGCTCCCCGGCAGCAAGCGACCATCGAAGCTGGGGAGGGAGGGGCGATCCCTGCACCGACAGCCCCTCCTCCGCTGCCTCAGGCGCTGCGGGATTGCGCTGCGGGTCCAAGCCGCAGCAGGGTCTGACCGCAGCCCTCGCGCAAGCGCCGTATGGCGGCAAGGGGAAGGCGTCGGCGGGCCATGCCCCGCAGCTGGTGGCTCAGTCTCCCGCCGCTCGTGTGCGGTTGTAGGGGAGCGGCGTGGTAGCGCCGGCGCGGGCGACGCTGGAAAGGGGAGATGTGGCCCCTCCTTGGAGAATGCAAAGGCTGAGAGCGGCTGCAGTGCCGGGGGGGGTCTGCGAGGAGCCGAGCGGCTGCGCTGGCTCGGGGAGGGGCTGAAGGCTGTTGCGGCCCTGCCTGCAGGAAGGACCGCATCACCGTTCAGGAGCGGGAAGCAGAAGCCCTGAAGCAGAAGGAGCTGGAGCAGGAGGCGAAGAGGCTGGCGGAGGAGAGGCGCAAGTACACGCTCAAGGTGCCGGGGGGTGGGCTGGGGGTCGCAGAGGGGGCGGTCGCCGCGGCAAGCTTACCTGGTCCTTGCTGCAGATCGTCGAAGAGGAAGCGAAGAAGGAGCTGGAGGAGAACAAGCGCTCGCTGGCAGCGCTGGATGCACTCGATACAGATGATGAGAACGACGAGGAGGAGTATGAGGCCTGGAAAGTGCGCGAGCTGAAGCGTATCAAGCGGGACCGTGAAGAACGAGAAGCGTAAGCACCAGCCCTGTTCGCGCCCGCGGGCAGTTGAGACTTCTCTTCCTCAGGCTTCGCTGCGGCGGCGCGGTCTTGGCCAGACCAAGCGCCCAAAGCCTCGCCTGCCCGCCCCCGGGGTGCCTTCGCTCCCCTGCACTCAGTAAACGTGCGGGAGCAGCTGTGACGCAGCTCGCTGGCAGGGCCCCGCGGGATGCACGGTCTCAAGGCTTTCTCTCCTGCCCAGCATGGAGAAGGAGAAGGCGGAGATCGAGCGCATGCGGAACCTGACGGAGGAGGAGCGCCGCGCCGAGCTTCGCGCCAACGGCAAGGTCATCACCAACAAGGCGGTGAAGGGCAAATACAAGTTCCTGCAGAAGTACTACCACCGCGGCGCCTTCTTCATGGTGAGTGTGCTGTGGGGTCTGGGCACCTGCGGGAGACCACGGGGACATCTTCTCCCTGTGGGACCCCTGTGCGGCGCCCGGGACAAGAGCCGGCGCTCGGAGGCAGCACAGGGCTGAAGGGACTGAGCGGTGACACCAGCGCGGGCGGGAGAGGGTGAGCAGTGACGCCGCAGCAGCCTGCCAGGCGCTGGCCTGCAGCTGCCCTCCGGAGCCCGAGGGGACGAGCGCAGTTCCGCCCGGAGCCGGCCCGTGCTGCCTGACCAGAGCGCGCTGGGCCGAGGGTCTGCGTTGGGACGGAGCCGGAGCAGCGGAGCTGCCCCCGTGCCGCTGCGTGGGCTGACGGGCGCTGACAGAACTGAGCCAGCTCTGCGTGGGCTACGGCCTGGGCGCTGGAGAGCTGGCCGCAGGGGACGTGAGGGCGGCTGTTGGGAGGCCTGGGGGACCATGGTCCCCACCTTTGGCGGGGGTCAGCAGGGCTGCAGGCACCGTGGCAGCCCCCAGCAGCTGGCTGTCCCCCAACTGCTGCCGGCTGCTGGCAGCTGGCGGGCTGAGCAGGCGTGTCCGTCTCCGCAGGACGAGGACGAGGAGGTGTACAAGAGGGACTTCAGCGCCCCGACCCTCGAAGACCACTTCAACAAGACCATCCTGCCCAAAGTCATGCAGGTGAGCGTGCTGGTCGGAGGGCGCCCGGCCTGCCTGCGGCTGCGGGGTCGTGCTTCCTCGGCGGGGGTGGGAGCTCGCACGCTGGGCGGGGGGGAGCAGCGGGTCCCCATGTCCTCCCCGAGCGGCTGCTCACGCGCTGTTCTGCTCCCCAGGTCAAGAACTTTGGGCGCTCGGGGCGGACGAAGTACACGCACTTGGTGGACCAGGACACCACCTCCTTCGACTCCGCCTGGGGCCAGGAGAGCGCGCAGAACACCAAGTTCTTTAAGCAGAAGGCAGCGGGCGTGCGGGACGTCTTCGAGAGACCCTCAGCCAAGAAGCGAAAAACCACCTAAGGGAGCGGGCAGGAGGGTGCGGCGCGGCTGAGGGGCGGGCGGCCCGGCCCTTCTCTGCGGCAGCCGGGCCGGGGACGGGGGACACAGGCTCTGCCAGGACTCAGTGGTGACAAACCCTTCCTCTGCCCCCCTGCCTGCCCTGTCAGCCGACACGCTGTCCCGCTCCCCGCGCTGCACGGACCCGGCGGGCTGCCAGCCTGGCTGCGGCGGAGGGCGACGGCCTGTCTGTGCTGCCAGGCCCGCAGCACGCCGCCGTCCCACCCCAGCCGCCCCCAGAGCCTCGGCAGAGCCCGGCAGGGCTGGGCGGGAGCGCGGCAACACCCCGGCTCCAGCACACCCGCTTTCGGAGGAATTAACGGACTTTTAAATCCGTCTGGTCCACAGCGCCTCCCTGTCGCTTGTACTTTCCGCCTTGTCAGTTCAGGCCCTTTTTTTTTTTGGTGTGGAACAGCGGTGACCCCGTTTCTTGGCCCTGTTTCTGCAGGGTGTACCTTTTCTACCTGGAAGGGGTCGGTTTGATTAAAGCCGTCGTTTTCTTACGCTGTGTGTCTGTGGAACGCGGCTGTCCTGTTCCACGCCTTCCTGCACACCAGGAGGGGCTGGTGCAGCCCGGGGGGCACCGGGCCGGACGGGGTGCGAGAGGGCGGCGGGGCCACTGCCCCCTTGCCTGGGGGCTACAGCCCGGGGGCCGAGGTTAACGGCGCGAGAGGCGGCGCAGCTCCACGCTCAGCAGGTCGCCCCGTCCCGCTCCGGCTGCGGGGATGCGTGGGTGCGCTATGCCCTGCTCGCCAGCGCCGCGTGCGCCCCGCGAGACGGGGCGGGCAGCGCCCGACGCCGCGCAGACCACGCCGAGAGCCCGCTCCCACCAGTGCCTTTATTGGAAGGCGGCGGCGATCCCGCCAGCCCGGCGCTCAGTTGGTGAGGGCGATGAGCGCCTCCACCACGTTCCCCATGTGCTCCCGCAAACTGCGCTCCGCGGCTGCCCGCGAGATCTCCATCTCGGTCATCTGCAGGGAAACGGCCGCAGCCCCGCACAGCGGCGTCACGCGCCGGGCGGGGGGGCGGCAGCGGGGCCCGGCCACGCACCGGCCCCAGGGACCGGACGCCGGCTGCCCCCGAGGCTCGGGCCGCGCCCCCGCCGCTCGGTCCGCCGGGATCCGCAGCGCCCGCCCCCGGCGGGCGCTGCGGATCCCGGCGGACCGAGCGGCGGGGGCGGGGCCCCCGGGGCGGAGTAGGCGCTAAGAGGGTTAGGGATCCCGATTTGGCACCCCCGCAGCCGTCACGCAACGGAAGGACGGGAGCGGCCCCGCGCAGCCGCAGCCCGAACACCGGCCCCTCGTCGGGGCAGCACCGGGACCCCCCCACATCCCTCCAGCTTGCCCCCAGCTCCTGCCCGCGACGGAAGATCCCACTCCCTGGCTGGAGGTTGTCGGCCCCTGGCCCCCTCGGGTGCCTTTGCAGCCCTCCAGCCCTTTGGGATGCTCGTGTCCCCCAGCCACACCAGGCGGCACCGCTCTGGGACCCGCCATCGCCACGCAGGCGCTGCCAGCCCGCGGACCCCACATGCCCCTCGATGCCAATCCGTGCCCGAGCTGGCTGTTAGGGCCTCATCCCACCCAGTGAGGGGCCGGAGTTCCAGGCAGGGGTCCCCATGGCCAGGGGTCACCGGTGGCCCCCACAGTGGCTTCCGGGAGGTGGCAGCGAGCAGATGGCGGGGCGGGCCGAGCCGACAATCCCCTTAATCCCACCAGGGCAGCAGGGGCCGAGCCGACCGGGCCATGGCGGGCACCCGGGCGCACGGCCGCCTCCTGCACTCGCTGCTCTGCCAGGTGGGACCGAGGGGACTGCCGGGGCTGGGGCGGGGGTGCCAGGCCAGGCTAGGGGGCAGCCCTGGCCCAGTGGGGTCCCTGCTGACCGTGCTCCCCACAGCTGTGCTGCAGCTGCGGCGCCTGCCGCGGGCTCCGCGTGTCCACCGGCACCCGCATCCTCTACACCCTCCTGCATGTCCTGGCCTCCGCCGTGTGCTGCCTCATGCTGTCCCGTACTGTGGCCCAGGCCGTCAGGGAGAAGGTGACAGCGGGAGCCGGGACACCAGGGGTGCTGGAGGTCCCAGGGGCACTGGGAGTGCTGGGGATACTGGGGTGCCAGGCGTCCCAAGGACACTTGCAGGGTCCTCGGACCACTGAGGGTGCCAGAATTGCCAGGGCAGCCAGGAGTACTGGGATGCTGGGGATACTGGGAGCAACAGGGCTGCTGGCAGTGCCAAGGGCGCTGGAGGTGCCAAGGGGGACAGGGTGCCAGGGGTGCTGAAAATGCAGGACTTGCCCAGCACGCTGGGGGTGCCAGGAGTGCCGGGGGTACTGGGGATGGAGAAGATATTGGGAATGCTGGGGGTGTCAGGAGTCCGGGGATGCTGGACGCCGTGGGCGCCGAGGGGTGCTGGACTCACCGGCAGCCCCATCCCATCGCTCGCTGTGCCTGCAGGTGCCCTTCTCGGCTGTGCTGTGCAAACACCTGCCCGGGGGCGCGGACTGCGAGCGGCTGGTGGGCTCCTCAGCCGTCTACCGGGTCTGCTTCGGCACCGCCTGCTTCCACCTGCTGCAGGCTGCCCTGCTCCTCAACGTGCGCTCCAGTGCTGACTGCCGCGCTCAGCTCCACAACGGGTACGGGGCTGGGCCGTGGGGCTGGGGGCCGCCCAGGGGCTGCCCGGGGACCGGTCTCCCAGATGCTCACTGCCCCACAGGTTCTGGCTCTTGAAGCTGCTCGTGCTGGTGGGGCTCTGTGCCGCCAGCTTCTTCATCCCCGAGGACGGCTTCATCCAAGGTGCGTCCCCCACTGCGCCCCAGCTGGCCCCCCCGGGCCCGGCCCACGGCCCCCACGTGCCCCCGTGCCGGCCCCATGCAGCCCTCTCCCCCCAGCCTGGCACTACACGGGCGTCTGCGGGGGCTTCGCCTTCATCCTCATCCAGCTGGTGCTGATCACCGCCTTCGCCCACACCTGGAACAAGAACTGGTGAGTGCCGGCGTGCCGGGCGGGCGCCTGCGTGCTGCCGGCTCTCACCCGCTCTCCCGGCAGGCTGACGGGCGCCGCGCAGGACAAGCGCTGGTACCTGGCCGTGCTGCTGGCCACGGCCGCCTTCTACACCCTGGCCTCCGCCGCCTTCTCCTTCCTCTACAAGTACTACACCCACCCGGCCGCCTGCCACCTCAACAAGGCGCTGCTCACCGTCAACGGCAGCCTCTGCGGCATCATGTCCTTCATCTCCATCACGCCCTGTGTGCGGCTCAGTGAGTACCACACGGCCCGGCGCGGCACAGCTCCGGCACTGCAGGGCCGGCTGCGTCCCGGGGCTGAGGGGTCGGCTGCGGGCTCCCAGCTCAGGGCAAGCGCGTGGGCACTTGGGGAGGACCCAGCTCCCCAGGGCTCCCGCAGGCCCCATCCGGTGCCTCGGCACAGGGAGCTGGGCAGGGAGCGCTCAGAGGGGGCTGCCCGGGGCGCAGCGGTTCCGGGGGATGCGGCGATGCCTCTGACCCCAACCCTTGCAGAGCAGCCGCGGTCGGGGCTGCTGCAGTCCTCAATCATCAGCTGCTACGTGATGTACCTCACCTTCTCCGCGCTGTCCAGCCGTCCCCCGGAGAGAGGTGGGTGCTCCCCCCTGCTGCCGGCAGCCCCCGGCCAAGCCACGCGCCCGTCTGACCGCCGCCTCCCCACAGTGCTCTACAAGGGGCAGAACCTCACCGTCTGCTTCCCGGGCGTCCGGCAGGACGAGCTGCAGACGGAGGACACCACCGTCGCCGTCCTGGGGGCCGCCATCATGTACGCCTGCGTGCTCTTTGCATGGTGCGTGTGCTCGCAGCGCGGGGCGGCAGGGCTCCCGCAGCACCGTCCCTGCCGGGCACGGCCAGCCCCCCAGGTGCCGCGCGGGGACCCCGTCCCCAGCCTGTGATGCGGCCGTGGAGCCGGGGGATGTCCCGAGGGATGGCAGGGCCAGAGCAGCCTGGGCACCTGCGGATGGGCAGGGGCAACGCGGTGCCCCCGGCATGGCGCAGCAGGTCTCCTGCGGCCGTGTCAGACGTGCGGGATGGGCTGGGGGCCTGGCGCAGGGCTGGGGGTGCCCGCATTACGATTTCTGCCTCTCTCCTGGGCACAGTAACGAAGCCTCCTACCTCGCCGAGGTCTTCGGGCCGCTCTGGATGGTCAAGGTCTACAGCTTCGAGTTTAAAGTGAGTACGGGCGCTGCCCCCACCAGCGGTGCCCTGGGTCCTCCTGCCACGGGCACCCCAGACCTCCTGCCCCACACCCTCCTGAGCCCCCAGTCCAGCCCCAGGCTGGGGGCACGTTTGTCCAGCCAGGCACAGGGGGCTTCCCACGGCGCACCCCCGCCTGCGCCGGCTCCGCAGCGCCAGGCAGCCCCAGCGCTGGGCAGGGCCACATCCTGCGGCGGGGCTCAGCCCAGCAGCAGTGGCCGTGGGGCCAGGCTGCCCTGCCCCAGCCGCGGTCGCCAGCTCACTGCGCTCTCTCTGCAGAAGCCCTCCTGTTGCTTCTGCTGCCCCGAGAAGATGGAGGAGGAGCTGAGAGGTGCGTGCAGGGCGGGTGCCAGGCAGAACCCTTGGGTGCCTGCGTCCCAGCCTGGGGGTGCTGGCGAGGGGGGGGTGCAGGAGCCGCTGTGCCCCTGCGCTCTCCCAGGTGCCGAGCAGACGTGTGAGCAAGCGGAGGAGACCACTGTGGGACAGTGCGTCGTCCAGGATGAACAAGATCGTGTGGTCTACAGCTACTCAGCCTTCCACTTCGTCTTCTTCCTCGCCTCGCTCTACGTCATGATGACCCTTACCAACTGGTTCAGGTATAGCCCCGTGCTGCTGCTCAGCCCTCCTTGCTACCGCGTCCCTTCCCTGCGGCTGCTGCAGCCACCCAGCCGGGACTACAGCCCCCCCAGCGTCCTCACCCCCCCAGCGTCCTCACCCCCCCGGTGTCATCGCCCCACCAGCTCCAGCCTGCTCCCCACATGGGCTTGGGCTGCAGCGCTGCGCTCCTCACTGGTGCTCTGCTCCAAGCTGCGCTGGTGTCACCGAGCTGGCGCCTGCTGGGGAAGCGCACGGCTCCGCACCCACAGACCCGCGCTGCTTTGACCGACAGCCCCTGCTGAAGGCAGCCGGCGGCTGTGCGCTGCAGAGACGGGCTGGGGTCTGCAGGGCCGGGAGGCTGCATGGCAGGTGGGACGTGGTGGGACGTGTCGGCGTCCCTCGGGCACCCAGCGCCTGCCCTCTCCCACCAGCTACGAGAACGTGGTGCTGGAGACCACCTTCACGCATGGCAGCTGGTCGACCTTCTGGGTGAAGATGTCCTCATGCTGGGCCTGCGTCCTGCTCTACCTGTGGCTGCTGCTGAGCCCCCTCTGTCTCCGCAGCTCCCCCCAGCACCGGCGCAACAGCCCGGCCCTGCGCATCGTGCGGCGACGACGCGCCCCGCACCGCATCAGTGTCTCCACGTAGTCCCTTGCTGGGACAGACTGTGCCCGTCCCCACGCACGGCAGCAGCCAGGGCTGGTCCCTGCCATGCCCAGTGCCGTGCCTGTGCCCTGGCCCCACAGGGTCCCACTGGCCCCCCCGACCCCTGTCCCAGGAGACGGTGGCATCTGAGAGCCTGCCAGGGACACAGGAGATGGGCATTCAGGGTCCCGCGCTGAGCCGGAGCCAGCCGAGGGGCCAGCTGCAGCCAGCTGGGTGTCGGGTGCTCAGCCCTGGCTGCTGCCGGGCTCCCTCCAGGCAGGGACACGGCTCCTGCCTCGCGCCGGCTGCCCGCTTGGCCACCCTGGCCGGGGGTCTGCCCCAGCTGCCTCCGCGTCTCAGCTCACCCGCCGGCGGTGTGCTCGTTGTACATAGCTCCTTGAATACATTTTTACATAAAACTCTGAGCTGAGCCTGTGCCATCCGCCTCCATGCAGGCTGAAGCCGTGGGGCTGGGCACAGAGATGCCCGCTGCACCCCAGCACCGGCGCCATCCGTGCAGCAGCCATGGCCAAGGGTGCCGTTGGGGTGGCTCTGCTGGAGAGGGGGACAAGCAGGGCAGTAGCTGAGCAGGGAGCGCTGGCCTGGGGTCCGGGGCTCGAGGAGGGCATTCAGCTCATGGCCGGTAGAGCCCCTGGAGGAGCCAGCCCCTCCCTGGGGCACAGAGATGGCTCCAGCACAACACGGTGCTGGGCACACCAGCCCAAAAGATGCCTGCGAGCCATCAGGACACTGGCCGGGGCTGGCAGTGGGGCCAGCGCAGGGACAGGAGCCCAACAAGTGCCTGCCCAGGCAGCGGGGTCTGCCCTGAGCCGCCTGGCCAACAACCAGGACACCAGGGATGATGCCAGGCCATGGGGTCCAGTGGGCACCGCGTCCAGCCCCAGCCCCAGCCCCAGCTGCTCCTGTCCCGTCCCGTCCCACCCCACCACAGCAGCTGCCCTTCACCCCCAGACCACCCTCTGCCCCGCCTGCTCTCTGCGGCCGAGCGCAGTCCCAGGATGAACGGACGGACGGACAGACGGACGGAGCCCTGGCACCTGCCAGCGCCCAGTGCCTCAGCAGGGCCGGTGCAGGGGGCGGCCGGGGGAGCCGCAGGCGCTGGGTGCGGGTACCGGTGCGGGTACCGGTGCGTGCGCTGCTGCAAGCCGGGGCACCGGGGGCCCAGCCCGAGCTGCCGGGGGATGGCCCGGCCCCGGGCCCCTGCCCCGCCCGCAGAGCAAACACAGCGGGGCGGCTCCGCGGGGCGCTCGGCTCCCGGCGGGCCCCGTGCGGCGGCGGCGGCTGACGGCGGACGGGGACCGGCACCCGCGGGGCCCGCGCCCACCGCCCACCGCCGCCGGCAGGACACGGTCCCGCGGGAGGTGAGAGCGGCACCGCGGGGCGGGCGGCGCCGGGGTCTGACCGGTCCCGGTGCGGCCACGCCGCTGCCGCGGGGTCCTCGCCTGGAGCAGCGGGGGCTGCCCCGGAGCGGGGGGTCTGCAACGCCCGGAGCGGGGCCGCGGCTCGCACCTCGCCCCCCGCAGGAGATGGAGGGACCCACGCGGGGCTCGGGGACGGGCGCGGGGCAGCTGCAGCGCCAGCCCGGGGACATCGCCCAGGTAGGGCTGGGAGGGGGCCGGGCAGGGGTCCCTGCACCCCGGGCTGCGCCCCAGCGGGGTTCTGTCTCGCCCTGCGCAGAACGATGGGCTGCGTCGCACCCCGCGCGATGCCCAGCGTGGCGTCTCCCAGCTGCAAGCGGAGCTGGAGCGGCTGCAGGGGAAGCTCTCCGAGCGGGGCCAGCAGCGCAAGAGGTGGTGTTTTGGGGGGAGGCGATGGCAGCGTGTCCACAGCTGTGCAGGTGCCCACCCGCATGTGGCCCAGCACCCTGCGTGCTGCTGCAGCGGGCGGCACTTGCCAGCGGGTGCCCCGCAGAGCCCAGCCATCGGCGAGGGCACCGTGCCAGACCCCGTGCACAGCTCCCTGCCCCACTGCCACAGGGAGGGCCGGGCACCCGTCGGGGAAACGCTGCCCTGCTTGGCCCCATCGTGAGTGCTGGCAGCCGGGAAGCCCGCGCAGAGCTGCTGGCACGGCTCTCCAGGCCTGTCGTTGGCGAGCCCTGTGACGCTGGGCGTCCTTGGGGCTCCCTGGCTGTCCTGGCACCTCCACAGGCACCGCTGCCACTGCGGTGCCAGCCGAGGGGACAGGTGCCCGTGGGGACCCTGGGTGAGGGTGCTGTGTCCCCGCAGGGAGCAGCTGACCCCCTGGGAGATGGCGGAGGAGAACCTGGCATTTTCCAGCTCTGTCAGGGCGCTGCAGTATGTCTGAGCCCAGCAGCGCAGCAGCCACAGGGGCTGCCTGGGGCGGGGGATGCCATTGCTGTGGGTGCAGCCCTCCCCTGCGTCAGGCCCTGCTGCCCCCGGGGCTCAGGCTGCTCCCTCCTGCCAGGACAAGGACCAGGAGCCTCTGCCAGAGCGAGAGCAGCCTGCACTCTGCCCCATCCCCGCAGGAGGGGAGAGCCAGGACCAGCACCCACCTGGGGAGCCAGGGAGGGCAGGGATGTGGGGTGCTGGCCTCCCCGCGGGTCCCGGCTGCCCTCGCTCACCCGGCTCCTGGCGACACAGCACAGGGGCTGCTGCCAGCACTCAGGGACCCTGGCCAGCTGCTGGAGCTGGAGGCCACAGAGCCCCCCACCTCAGGTCCCCCTCCCAGGGTGCCTCCATGCTGAACGCCTTTTCCCCTGCAGCCATCCCCCCGACCCAGCCACGCAGCCCCCTCGCTGCCCACCCGGAGGGCACCCACAGCAGGTGAGCGATGGAGGACGGAGGGGCAGTGCCGGCTGCGGACCCCCCTCCCCGAGCACTGCCGTCCAGGACAGGAGCTGGGGGGACGACTCCCCGCACTGCCCGCTCCCTGCCGCAGACCTCAGGCTGCAGCAGACCTCAGCCTCCAGCACAGACGCAGCCTCCTCGCTCAGCGGCCGCAGCTCGGAGAACGGTTCCCTCCCCAGCCCCCACTGGGACACTGAGGTGAGGGTCCTGGCCCGGCCCAGCACCCTGGGGAGAGGGACGCGGGTCTGCTCGCCCACAGCTCCAAGGCTCAGGCCCCTGGCCATGGGCTTTGCCACCCAGCAGGCCCCCAGCCCCCTGGCAGGCGAGGCAGAGGGACCGCGCTGCGCTGCCAGGCACTTCAGCAGGAGAAAGCTTTCTGCCTTCGCGCCGGAGGTAACCAGAACCCCCCATCCGGTGCAAAGGGCCAGGGCTGGGGGGAGCCAGGGTACACCCACACCCCGTGCGGCCCCTCACCATCGCTTGTCTCAGCAGGGGTGCGAGAGGAGAGAAGAACCCGTGCCCCCCTGCCCCATGTACCGGCTGGTGCTGGCAGGGGACAGAGGCACGGGGAAGTCCAGCTTCCTGCTGCGCCTCTGCACCAACGAGTTCAGAGGAGACATCTCCAGCACCCTCGGTACCCGCCCCCCACCCCGGGGTACTCGGCTGGGGCAGAGGCGCAGCAGCGGTGCCTGACTCTCACTCCTGGCAGGGGTGGACTTCCAGATAAAGCAGCTGCTGGTGGATGGAGAGCAAACCACGCTACAGATCTGGGACACAGCCGGGCAGGAGAGGTGAGAGTGCAGGGGCTGGAGCTCCAGCTGCCACACTGGCCGGGTCACCGCACCGGCAGCGGGGCAGCCCTGGACCAGCACCGCAGCAGTGACACCCCCGGCCCCAGGTACCGGAGCATCGCCCAGTCCTACTTCTGCAAAGCCCACGGCGTGCTGCTCCTCTACGACATCAGCTCCCCAAGCAGCTTCCTCAGCGTCCGCCAGTGGATCGAGGACATCAAGGTAGCAGGAAAGGTCCGACAGGCACCCAGCCCCCACGGAGAGGGACAGGAGCCTTTGGATTTGCTCAGGGAGGGCTGGGCTGTGCCACACCGTGCCCCCCACACTCCTAGGGGAGCAGGAACGAGACGGGAGCGAGCGGGGCTGCTTGCTGAGCAAGGTGTGGGGTCAGCCCCTGGGAGTGCTCCCCCCCTTTTACCTTTCGCTGGTGTTTGAGGTGGGTCTGGAGCAGTGCTCCCCCCAGGCCCGGCCCGGGCTGACAGGAGGCAGCTGGCACACGCGGCACAGCTCTGCAGCTGCCAGAGGAGACCGAGACCGGGGCCGGGGCCGCGGCAGCAGCTGGAGGCCACCAGCCCCTCGGAGCCCTGAGCCACCCTTCCCACAGGCCACGGAGAGGCCGCTGCCGCTCATGCTGGTGGGGAACAAGATGGACCTGCGGCCCGGCCTGGCTGAGGCAGCGGGGGTCTGCACAGCCCATGGGCAGCAGCTCGCCATGGTGAGACACAGCACCTCAGGGCCCCCGGGCAGCAGGGACCCCACCGACACCTGCTGCTCCCCCCAGGCCCACAGTTCCCTGTTCTGTGAGACCAGTGCCAAGGACGGCACCAACGTGGTGGAGGCGGTGCTGCACCTCGCGCGGTGAGGAGCCCTGCGAGCCGCGGCACCCAGCTCCAGGCTGCACAGCGCCGGCAGTGGCTGCTGGGCTCCGTCCCGCCGGAGCGCTGGGACCGGCTGACGCTGCTGCTCCTGGCTCTGCAGGGAAGTGAAGAGGACAGTGGGCCAGAGCCAAGGCCCCAGCGCCGGACTGGACCTCAGCATCCCCCCGAGGGCAGCTCTGCGCTGCTGCTGGGCTTAGCTCAGGAGCTGGACCGGCTGCCGGCTTCTCGTTCTCTCCATGGACACTCCCTGCTCCGACTGTGCCCACAGAGGTGCTGCGGAGCAGGCAACTCCCCCTGCTTCAGCTCCTGCGCCCGCTTGTCCCAGTGGCTGCAGGAGCAGCTCAGCCCACGCGCGGGCCCAGCCGCCATCTCCTCGGCCCCAGACCCGCATCGCCTCCCCAGACCAGCCCCGAGCCCTCCTTCCCACCCGCACTACAACCCTTCCCTCTCCAGCGCGACCCTTGTCTGCTTTCATTCCTCTCTGCTGCCAGCAATCCCATCCTCCCAGGGCGTTTACCTCTCACCTCCCTCTGCCCGCACCCTGCTCCGAGGCTCCCACGCACCCGCGGCCGCACTCGGGGTCCCACAGGCAGCTGGGACCCCCAGGTGATGCCCACAGAGATGTCGCAGGCCAGGCCCCACCTTTGTTCCTCATAGTGAAGATGCAGCCGCTCCGCGGTGAAGCAGCCATGCTCAGTCCATTCCTCCGCCTCCTCCTCAGCAGCACGAAACGCGGCCACC
>WHYT01014593.1:13144-35758 GCA_009806455.1 Tetrax tetrax
TTGTGTTTTTTTTTTTTTTTTTTCAAACCATGTTCCATATTATTGTGCAGAAAGGATTCACGCTTCACGTTGTGAAATTTGGGGACCAGAAAGGTCTCCATGAACAATCCTCAGAAACTCTGCACCATAATAGGATTTAAAAAATATGTTTTATTTGTTAATCAAAAGGAGTTAAAAAATAATTTCAGTGAACAGCTATAGCTCTGGTCCTTACACCTTTGTAGGGATAAGGTAAGAAACATCTTTTTTTTAACTTGTACAGTAGAAGTGTACCTTCTTCGTTATTCTAATTAATGATATTTCCTGATTCTCTCATTTTTCCTTACTTTTACACCTTGTCCTCCAGTCAAAGGATCATTGGCATCCATACACACACCCACACACACGCTTGCTGGACAGGTAGCGACACTCCCTGGACCACTTCACGATGTGAGCAGCCTCCCAGGACACCCTCAACTGCAAAGATGTTCTGTCACTCTTCCTTCCACCCACCCTGTTCTCCTTCCTCAAATTCCTCCTAAGACAAAGAAAAAAATAATAAAAATAAACATTTATATATATACACACACAGAGAGAGAAACAACAAGCACATGTATGGACTTCTCTTACTGTCCTACTACTTGTCCTACTCAAGATGTCCAGCTGGGAGGAACAGGAATGAAGATGGCAATCCTTCAGAGAAGCAGTATGTTGGACATCTGGTATCCTCTTGTCATTATGGGAGACAAGAATAAGGAACCTAACGAGAAAAAACATACCTTCACCCGCTTTGGCCCACCTCACCTGCCAAGGGAAATTGCACGTATTGAATGAACATCTCCCAAACACAGAGCTGCTTCAGAGTGACTAAAATGTCACCAAAGGTACCCGTAACTCCAAAACTCAGCGAGCGAAATGACTCTCCGCACCGGGCACGTTCTCACGCTGGCCTACCACCAAGTGGGACGTACAGCTGGGTTTTGAAGGAAGACGCGTCGACGGCCCCGCACGCCAACCGCTAAAAAGATCCAAAATCAAGAGGCAGCAACTGTACTTAGTTCAGAGAGGGATCGCAAGGGCTACGTCTGTCTCAAGAAATTAGTTTAGAAATGCTTTATACCTCATTTATTTAAGGCATTCACGTACCTGCAGTTTTGTAAGTTAATTGAAGGTGAGTCAGAACGGGCAGTCACACGAGCAGGTATGTTAACGGGCCAAAAGGGATTACCCATGAAAACGGTTGAGTCCAACATGACATTACTGGGTTTAAGCCAGACCCTGTTTCCCAAAGCTCACAAAATCACCATTCATGTTCTCAAAAGAGCTGCAGAACACGGGAAAACCCATTAGTCACAACCATATTGCTTGTACTACCCGACTGTTACAACAAGGACCACTTGAGAAAGGATATTTTAATGTAGCTGTAACATTAAATATACATTTCCTTTTCCTTAGAATAGACTCTCCATCACGGGTTTTTTATGTTTTGTGAAGGAGTAAAAAATGTAGACCCTACCCTACTCCACACCGCGATGGAGTCTGAGCTGGTTGCGCACAGGCCACGTGCTGTTCCAAGAAGACACAAGGAAGAGCAAAGCCACCATCTTGTGACACCGGAGATACGCTCTGAAGACAGCAGCTCATTCTGGACACGAACTGCCAACTGTAGCCCACATTCAAGAGAAAGCCTTGAAGCACGTGTGCTCTCAATATCATCTTAAACAAGAGGAAAATATTTATATAAACGTAGAACACGCCCAGACACCAACAGGCAACTGTATAAAGAGGCAGCTATGACCACATCCTAGCTAGGCGCTTAACATCTGAGTAGACTTTGAGCTGTTCATAAAAAACGATGATTTATCTGCTAGGGAGAGCAGAGATACATCTTTTTAAACAATGCTTTTCAGAACATACACAATTGTCGTCTTTTCTTGCAAGCAAATGACTTCCAAATGCGACGATGAATCGATCTGAAACAAAAATTATTCTGCCTTCACCTTTAAATACATGTAGCTATTCACCCAAAGACCTTCTAGCACTGGTCAAGGGCCATGACTTGAGTCACACGGTGGGGTCCTACACCTTAGATGACTTCTGCTGATCAACAGATCTCCAGGAGAAGACAAGAAACAAGGGTGTCTGGGTTTTCACCTTTGGTCAAAGACCAACTCAACGTCTAGCGGAGAAGAAAGGAACCTCCCCCGTTCCTAGGAGTTACCCACAGCGCTATCTGAGTCAGTAAAGCCGAACGGCACCTCTCTTCAGCACAAACTTGTAACCAACATTTCCGAGGCCTCCTCACTGTCTACTCTACACTGTGTATTTGATGACTCTTCCATAGCAAGGTACCTCCACAAGTGCAATTCCTGCCTGAGCCCCAGTGAAAACCCATCCATCTCCACAGAGTTAACGGTACGACCTACAGACAACTTTCCAACACAGGTTTGTTCACTGTGTTCTTAAATTGTTACTGCAAAAAGGCAAAGCTACTGCTGTCACTAAACAGCAGAAATCCATTTTTACCGTGAGAGGTGCTGTAGAAATTACAGGTAACAACAAAACACGAGAGACATGGCCGGCGTCAGCCATTTGAAAGAACTTTTCTGAGAAATTACAGATCAATGCTTTTGACAAGGTTGTTATCAGGATTCTTGAAGTAATAACCTGAGTAAACCCCAAATGTATTGAATTTCTGAGAAAAAAAGGCTGGTTTTGCCTGGGCCTGCTTTCCCTTACATACAGCATACACTCCTCCTCTCCCCAGCTCACCCAGCTGAACATTCCATCAGCGCGATTTCAAAATAAAGGATTCTGCACGTTGTGTCAGCACGTTAAAAATTGTAATATTGTTTTAATGTCAAAATCACTCCAGATACAATACTTCCTCTGTAGTATATTTCATGGCTCATTTGCTTCAACAGATATTAAGCTTCAGTCAACAATTAACCACTGACACCTTTTTAAAAATTATTTTTTAAACCGAGAAGATTGAGCAGAAAAGCTAAGGCGCAACTTGGATTGACTCGACGGATGCTAATTCAATGTCACTGGTTTATTTTCTTTCCATAAAGTATCCGTTCTTCAGAGCGGTAGTCACTTAATCTGCATTTTAACTGAATCGAAATTCACATTTGAGCCACGCTGCACATGCTTTAGTCCAAAAACTGCTGCAAGCGCACCGGTTTAAAATACTATTTAAACCGTTAATTGTTTTTCACTTACCATTTAAGATCCTTCTCAAATACAACCATTTAAGCGAACATTCAAATGCTGTTTCGTACACAGCACTTGCTCTATTTTATACGGGTAGGAAAACAGCGTGCCAGGAGACATTCACAGTTGACTGTTTTCTGTGAGGAACCCATCAGTGCTCCCTTACGCTCCGGCGGGGTTTTACCTGGAGTTCCACAGAGCTACTGCGTCAAAGCCTGGACACGAGAAGATCCATCTCGCCTCTACTTTCCAAATCGAACACAGGACATTGTTGTTGTAACAGGACAACCAAGGTGACGATGGGACATCTCCTCCCACCTCTCTGCCCACTTGGAGCCACGTGACAGTCCACTTGAGACGTAAACCCAAGGCTTCTTTTGCATTTCACAAGGCATCTATCAGAAGCCTTAAGAATCAGGAAGCAGATGAGACATTTTTGGAGCGCTGGCTCGTACCCAGACGATGCCAGAAAAGGGACTAGCTAGGGTGGCTGGGCCCACAGGCCCAGAGTACAACTAACACAGGATGTTGTGATGAAGCTGGCGGTGACTAAACTCTCTTGGAAATGTCCACCCCAGAAACAGCTGGTATACAAGGAGGCAGCAAAGCGTGATGCTCCAGAAACAGTATCCCGTTAGTAAAAGCACACAGACCATGGTCTGCTTTAGGAGTTTCTGGCAGCACGGCTGTTGTAGACATTTCTGGGAACGTCAGATTTTTCCACATGAAGTCTTAAAGTTGGGGTCAACTCTTTACATGTGATCCATAGTTCAAAACATAGAATTCACAGGATGGTTTGGGTGCGAAGGGACCTTCTAAGGCCACCCAGTCCAACCCCCCTGCAAGGAGCAGGGACATCTCCAACCGGATCAGGTTGCTCAGAGCCCCGGCCAACCTGGCCTGGAATGTTTCCAGGGATGGGGCATCCACCGCCTCTCTGGGCAACCTGGGCCAGTGCTCCACCACCCTCGGTGTAAAAAATTCCTTCCTGATATCTTTGACCTACCTCAGGTAGTTTAACGCACTGGTCATTCAGCATTTTCACGTTTGACAACAGTCAGTAGCAAAAGCAGGTCTAGCAAAGGCTGTTAGCCAGCGTTGTACATTTGTACGGATGAAGACTTAGGAGGAGTCATTCCAGGACTTTCTAAAGCAAAAACCCCAAAGGTGTTTCCAGAAACGCTCCTCCCAAAAACCACGTAAAGACACACACAGCATATCTTCCCTATGAGCAGTCTTTCACACGTGTTGCTCGCTCAGTTTTAAGCCTTTACGCAACGCCATGAATATTTTAGTTGAAGAGTCAACAGAAGAACATCGCACAAGCGAGCCGCTCTCCTCCAGAGGCTATTACTGTTTTACGAGAGAGTATCCGAGAACCGACTAGCTTGCAGGCGACGCAGAAGAACACGATGCTCACACAAGGTAATTTATAAAGATCATTTACGGATTTCTCTGTGCGCTCAGTTGGCTGGAGACGAGGTACGTCATAACATGTTGGAGACAATCTCTCCAAAAATATTACCTGTTAATGAGCTAAGTAATCAGTCAGAGACAAGGCAAAAATATGATTTTTAACCATATTTCCAACTTTCTATCCATAAAGAACGTGTTTGTAAAGACAAAAAAAATAATTATATAAATAAAAATGCAAGGTACCCAGAGTGCGGCTAATGGGATTTGACGCCGGCTTTAATTTTAATGAAGAAAGTTGCCAGTAGCAACAAAACTGTCAGCAGCAGCCAAGCACCATTAATAAAGACCCAGACAACATTAGTGGCACGGCAACGGTACAAAAGGTTCCCCCCGGTTCATGCTGTGCTAAATTGGCTGCCCAATTTTTCTTAAGTGTCCATACTATTTAGAAGACAATTTATTAATTTTTGTCATCCATTGTCAGTTGACAGGCCATCATTTTGCATCCCGAATTTGAGATGAAAACTAATTGAAAAGACTGGCAGTATTTATGAGGGGTATTATTTGTCAATTACGGCTGCTGCTGATGCTTGGTGTACCAACTTCGGGCGTGTCGGTCGGACTTTTTTGTGTCGCTTCCACGTTAGTTCTACAAAAGCGACGGAAAGCAACGATCAAATCAATTTAGAAAAGTCATTAAGGAAGAGAGGCCCATCAATCCCCGCTCTGAAATCAACAGAATGGGAAAAAAAAGCACTGATGTCACCCAGGAAACCACAGCTTTCTCTCAATAACACCTTCCAGGAGGAAATCCCACTCTCTCTGGTTCCTACAAACAGAAGAGATTTGTAAATATGTCATGATTTAAGTCATCCCTGCAATTTTAGGCATGCTGCCTAAACCAGAAGGTTTATCACTGCCCTTGAACCGCTTCTTCGTGAGTCTGAATGCCCCAAAGGTCCTCAAACTCCTAACTGCAAAGTGGCAAGTCTCAGGCCTAGACATTCCCACTTCCCTCTTACTACATCAAGTTGGTTATTTAAAAAAAAAAAAAAAAAAAAAAAAAAAAAAAAAAAAAAAAAAGCTTGCACCATTTGAAAGCTTCTATCACTGTCCCCGGCATCTCTGAGGAGAACATCCCGTAAAAGCTGGCTTACCATCTCAACGGGATGTTTATGTGAACGGTCTTTCAGAAACATTCTCCAGCCTTCCGTACTCACAGACACTTCCAACAACGGCGATGCTGTTATCAGCATCTATACTCATAGAATGGGAACACCACACGTTGGAAAGACCTCTGGAGGCCATCCGGCCCTGCCTTCTGCTCAGAGCCAGGCCAACGTGGATCAGGTCTTGGCTCTTGAGAAGTCATCTCCAAGTCGCCCTTGGAGCCATCTCCAAGCATGGAGATTTCACAGCCCCTTCAAATAGCCACTCCAACACTTGAACATCCTCTTGGTGAGGGGGGAAAAAAAAATAATGTTTCTGCATGTCTAATTGGAATTTCCCCTGTCTCAACTCATGCCAAAACATAAATCACAGAATTGCTTCCTTTACTCCTCTGTTAGATCAATAAGTTGGCAGCGAGGCACACAAAAATCTGCTTTCCCATGCTTGCACAAAGTACACATCTTCCGTCGCCGAAGAGCTTCACAAACCGCAAGCCCCACAAGCAGAGCAGCTGCAGGGTTGAGAGACCCGCTAGGACAACTGCCAAGCTATTATTCCAAACCGGAACAGGCTGGGCCTGCCATCGGTAATATCTTTTATGCGCTTCCACTGACATCTTCAATGGAGGTTAACTAACAGATTACTGGTTTAACTTTCAGCAAGACCCTGGAAAGGCATGCATGTGCCCGGCGAAGCCTTTGCTGCTCAAGTCCAGAAAGAACTGAAGTCAAACTATGACTGAAATGACAAGGAAAAAGGAAAGCTTTACCAGTCTACTTGGAAATTAAGGAGAATAACAATGCCGTATATATTTTCAAACAGAATCAAGCCTTTCTTTCATCAAGAGACTTAGTTACATTTCCTAGTGCTGCCACTCCGATGAAGGAGAGACGGCGTTCACCTCAAGGCTGAAGTCAATACCGTAAGACACGGGAGTCTTCATCTCTAATTCAAAAACTCCAGATGAAGAGAAAAACCCTCAGACTTGTTTCTGAACGTTTTTCTCCTCCAGCAGGTAAACCTGTCTCTAAAAACAGCTCGATGCCACAAGCCTACTGCAAACACAGCAAGCAAGCTCCTTTTCTCCAACGCGTCCAATGAAAGGACGGTGCTTTGACAGAGGACAAATCCGACGTCCGAATCCCCTTCATCTAGCTCAACAGGCAGAGAGGCTAGACAGCTTTTACAATCTGGATGCTTTTAAGATACGTGTCTAAAGTTTCTACCCCTTCTGCAAGCAAACTAGTTCAACCCACAACATAAGGGAGATAAGGTCACCAAAAGAAACAGCGTAAAATCTAATTTATTTTCTCGGCATTGTTGAGGTGAATTGCACAGCAGAAGAAATTAAGGGTTCTTTGTAAAGCAGCCTAACTTTCCGGAGAAATGCACCATTTCTTTTACTAAATCTACCTTTTTAACCTCTTTGTTGCAAAGTGTCAGCGGCGTATCAGCGCCGGGGAGAGTGACTAACGCACAGAAGCCGCCGGGCGAGCTATCGGGAGTCCAATCTGGAGTTCACCTACACGTTAACTCCTACCGCTAATTCATCATCCCGGCACCCGACAGCTAGGCTGATTGTGAGCCGCGCAGGACAATGAGGGTCTCGGCTGACCACCAAAAACCAGCCCAAGGGAGGAGGGGTTGATGGGCACGGACCTGGAGAAGGCCTAAGATAAGTGCTGGCTGTCAGCGCAAGGACAAAGAAGGGCAGGCCCTGGGGAGAGAAAGGAGATAAAAAAAAATCTCGACAACTGCTTTATCTGATGAGGGTTATGGCTAATTAATTATAAACTCAATTACCTAACCCTTACTTCAGCAGTCTCTATTCATTAAGAGATAAAACCTGACTGACTGCTAACTTTCTCTTGCACACATGCACGCACAGCATGCTCGCTTCGGATTTACGCACTTTAGCGCACAATTTCTTAAAAAAGATCTCCGAAAGCCTTCGTACCTGTCAACTTTGTGCTCGCGGGATGGAAGATCTCTCCTCTTTTTTTTTTTTTTCCCCCTACCACCCAACCACCCTCTGTCGCACAATGGGAGGGCCAGGCCTCCATGCTGTGCGTTGGCATTTAAAAGCAAAACGCAGGCATTAAACAATAGACATTATGAACATCAAAGTCCCTTTTCACAGCCAAGTTTCTGCCTTCGTGGGCTTCTGATCTAGTTCACATTTATAAACTGAGCTTTTAATTTTGGGTGCTAAAAGTTTGGCAGTAGAGCTCCCCATAAATATATTCTTCTGGAGTTTGAAGGTAGCCAGCAAAAATGAATGGCATTAAGGAATGAACTCTGAAAAACCCTCAGCCAAGGCAACGCTTGCTAATAATCCAAACTGGATTTTGCATGTATCGCATTAAAAAAATGGCTGTTTTATCGCTATTCAGATTCCACCCGCGTTCCTGTGGCGCTTGGCCTCTCCTCCAGCTTAAGTTCTTGCCCCCCTCGCGTCGTGCCTGACACGAGCTCAAACAGCCTCGCAGAATCAATCCCGGCCGTTAGAAGACGGCTCCTCTTAATCTCTTTCCAAAGACGGCAGACCCGTCTCTGCAGACCTTTTGAATACACGGATATTCTCAAATCCCTGGTTGCCCTCTGCTCTAGCTTCTCCATTTCTGCAGGATAACGGTTTTTACCTTTGCCTGCACCAAATGAAGTAAGAACAACGCACTGAAAGAATCGGGCCAACTGATACACATTGTGCAAGCTCTTCACTGCAAAGACATGTATTTCAAACTAATATTTTGGTCTTGCTTATTATTATTTGGTCTTGGTTATTACCTTATTAAAAGGATTTATTTTATTAATACTTACGTTTTTAGACTAGTCCACTGGTTCATTTCACTCCTACGATGCTTACACGTGGGAATGGTTTTCTGAAACTTGCTCCCTTCCTCGCTTGTCTCGCTGATACCCACCTGAGAATTTCAGTACATACTAACTTGCTCAGCTCAATCTTTGGAGATTTTCCCAAGGAGATAAAACCTTTTGTTACGCAAACTTAAGAAATGTGCTTTTTCACTCTATAATTTAAAAACTTCAGTTCAAATTGTGCGTCTAACGATCTTAAAGCATACGATTTGTCCAAAACACGGACAAGTTCAAGCAAAATTAAAGGCTGTCTGCTTTGACAGAGCCTTGAAAAATTTGAGAAGAAGAATTCTCCAACACCATCATCATGGTTAGTAGCCAAGCCAACTTTGGCTATCTTTTAGATCAAACGTCAGACAACGATACAGTCTTTCTTCCATCCTGCGCTTCTGTGTCTATTATGAATATCAATTCCGTACTTTCCCTTACAATAACCAATTTTAAATCCAATTATTATTTTAGTATTTCATATTACTTCCTTGCTCCCCTTCTGCATTAAGTTGAAAAGCTTATGCCATGCTTTTATGGTCGAGTACCTTCCCCTGAAATATGTAAATCTTTCTTTTCGGGCAATAGTTTTAAAGCTTGTCATATGAATACCACAGTTGATCAGCTCCCTGTGCTTCTTTTTAACTTCCAGTCTTTTTTACTTGATGGCACGCAGCACATTTCAAGTACACCCGCGTCTGAACACGCTGGACTGTCTCTACTCACTTTGACCAACAATTCTGAGATATTCCAACATCTTCCATTAACGAGTTTTTAAAGCCATCCCGTTCTCTTCAGCTCTCACTTAATTCTTCACCCAGAAATGCGACTACAGGCGATCGCTATACATTGAATAAAAATTATAGAGTTTTCTGTTTGTATTCTGAAAGATTAAAAAAAGGCCTGCATTAGGTGTATTGCAAATTATGTAGCTGAGGTGCCCAAGGTGGCTGACACCTCTGGTCAAATCCAAAACTCGAGCTGTTACGGAAGGCATACGCCCATCGTCTTGCTCTTCTTTCCCATAGTTGTAACAAATTCAGGAAATCCCTACTCAGCAGAAAGCGAACAAAAAAAGAGAAAACCTCATTTGCTTCTAAGCTCTGTTCCACCACATTTCTTCCTCTTCTCTGGGGCTCTAAACTCTTCCCCACTTTGATACGAGCATCTCCGGTACCCGGATCCCGTCGTGTTCTCACCTCGCTTTTCACTAACGCGTATGGAGAAGCGCATCGCGCTCTCTTTATTCCTTTTTGCAAGCTGTTGCAAATACTGACCATTTAAAGTCCCTTCCCCATACATCCTCACTTTTATATAGTCCTATAACTTTTTATCTGAAGGAAGATGATTGTACTTTGAACAAATTACAGTTTAAAAGGAAAAAAAGAAACAGTAAAAAAAAAAAAAATCCAACGGCATTTTCCGTCAACAATTTCGCACAGCTATTTAACTCAAAAATACAAACTATGGTTGCGAGAACCGCGAACTCTGTAATGCTGGTCTCTCAACTGCCTTCCCATCACGCTAACAGCGTCGGGTAAAAAGGAAGACTTCTCCCATTCATCAATAGAGGAGTTATTCATCCGAAGTTTATTATCTCAGGTAATTTGATCAATACACTTCACCTTTATAGTACAGTTGTCCTTGCGAGCAAAGCATTCTGCGTTTTATAGGGAGATGGTTATTATGAAGGCTATTCACAGGGAAATTCTCTGCAGTTAAAAGTTTTTCCAATTAACTACATTTAACATCATTTAAGCCATAAAACGGCGGTTACATTTCACATCGTGTTGTCGAAGCGCGGCAGTGCTTAGAAAGCAGTTAGCGCGCATTTGGCAAATACATCAACCAATACCTTGGGCTGGAAACGAAGAAAACTCTGCCAGCACACAAAGACCTTTTCAATGCGAAGTCACGAATACCTACCAAAAAAAAAAAAAAAAAAGCCTGCAGCAGAAGAAACCCTTTACAAAATTGCAAAGAACAGCCTCAGAGTTTCCACAGCCCGAAGAATGCTCCACAGCATCAATTCCTATTTTTCCTTCACGCAACGTCAGCACTCTTCCACGATCACTCTTTGAGAGTTTTCTTCTTTCTTTCCAATTGCAGTGTTTGTGCATTTGAGCTACGAACTTCCGATGAATTAAGGCAAATTACCTAAGGTCCTCCGGGACGAAGATCTCCAAACCCCACTATCTTCACCCCATACCTGAAGCATCTGAGCTGCCTTCTCAGTTGCTAGCGTTCGGCGTAAGGCACCACACAAGATGAGGGAAAATTATTCGAAACAGAAGCAAAATAACAAATTCTCATAGATCTCCTATTCTAAGGAGAGAAACCTCTAAAAACTTGCTCGAAAATGAAAAATTTTTATTCCTTGTGAGACATACTCAGAACAAACTAGTTCGTTAAAGTCCTATCAGCACTCGTAATCGGCCCTTGCTGGCCAATAGAAGCAGACATTTGCAACTTTTCCGGGGAAATTATATTCTAAATCCTTCATGAGGTGGACCTTGTCCTTTTCTGAGGAAACTTGATAGCAGTCTTTAGTATTCACTGGCATAATTAGGACTGCAGTTAATTTCATTAAATTCTCTTGCTGCTAAATGAAGCAGATTATGAGACATCTTTTATTGCAAGGCATGAAATTACAGCCTGTCAGCTGCCAATGGTAGAGTAAAACTAATGAATTACAGGGTAAATAACACCAGAATTAACCAGTCAATTGAACATAGCAGAGAACAAAGTCATTTTTCCTCAGAGCCCCGGCGAACACCGCCGCCGCCGGGATACCTTTCAGCGGAAAGGGAACCAATTTAAGGAGCCAATCGTACAAAGAAGGGCAGATACCGGGCGAAGAAGATTCGCTCTTACCAAATCCTGACTACGCCGGTAAAAAGCAGACAATAAAACAAAGGCGGACCACGCAGCTGGTCCAAACAGACCAGACTTCATTTCAAATTAATTTTTCTGTGTGTAACCCAAGGGGTATTTTTCCTGCGAAGGGCTGCGCGAGCTGGAAAGCAGACTGGCCTGGCTACGGAACGGCACGGGTCAGCACCGGCGTCTCCATCTCTGGGAGAGAGGAGGTTGCAACATCATCCGTGGCACTACCAAGGAAGGAGTCCAGAGAAAGAGAAAACCCATGTTATTAAAAGGGATGATGATGATTTCCTCATTTTGGCACGCATGCCGTAATGCTTATTCGGTACACAAACCAAAAGCATTTTCAAATGGCACTTCCAGCTGCATTTTCAGCAGGGTTCTGAGAGACAACACCTGAAGTCTCCTTTCCAGTCCTTTGAAACTTCCAGTTCGATGTCAACCCAGTTTGCCGGGGGGGCGGAGGTACCAAAGGGACGTTCTGACAAGTTCTGTGGAATTCCATATTTGCCTGTAAGATTGGAAGTCCCGAGCTTAGAAAGCAGACTGCACTTAGAGTTCGGTCTGTTCTGCTGGAAAGATGGAGCATCGTTGGTACCAGCTGTAGCACATATCCTACTCCTCAAACAAGGCAAGGTGAAAACACTTATGTAACTTGTGTCTTTTTAAAAAAAAGAAAAAAAACCCGAACAAACAAAAAAAACCCAACCCACCACACAGGAATTTCGGACCACAGTGACAGCGGGCTTAGGGAACACTGTTGGTGGAAGACTGGAGATGGTGTGCAGAGGGTCCAGCTCATGGGAGCTGCAATGAACATGTTTCTAATAAAAAACTCAAGAGATAGTGGCTTATCTTGCAGAAAAAAAATAGAAAATTAAAAGTTCCAAATGTAAAAGGCATTCTCTATAAAACCTAGAAGAACTAAAACAGCAAAAGAAAAGGTACACAGCAGAATTCGTTGGCCAGCAAAATTACCCACTGACTAATGACTCACTGTCAGGAAAAAAAAAAGAAAAGATAATTTCTACATCAAGTAGATCCTATTTCTAATAAAATTACGCACTCGGTCCTAGTTCTTCTGTAACACAAAGCACACAAACACCTGTGGCACCAAACCATTCAAAACCACGGAAGTAGCTGCAGGATCCTAAAACCCAGCTTCATGTAGGGTAGCACCCACTGAAATTGTGTGAATAAACACACATTCTCTGGGAGTAAGATTTTTTTTTTCCCCCACTAGCCTGGGTCAGGAAAATCTTCAGGATTTCAGGTTTTTAAAATTATTCATGTGTGTATTTCAGCGTTTGATTGGAAGTAGGGGAGAGCAACCACACCAAGGAAAGCAAACCAGGCACCGAAATGCCCCCGCGCTATAGAAGACAAACTTCTCTGCCATGATTGCCAACATTCTTCAAGACAGGAGAACACATTACCGACACAAAAAGCATTTCTACAAAGGAATAAAACTCAAACCAAACCTGATTTTAGAAGCTACAATCGCTGAGACAGGCCTGTGTCTGCTGTGAATTCAGGAACGAGGTTTCTCTCGCAGACGGATTCTCCAAGCAGACGTACGTATGACACAGGCAAGGCCTACTGCTCTCTGAAGCTTTTTGTCTAGCACACCCCAACGCACCGAAGCCCTTCGCAGCAGGCCCAACACGTTTGTTACTGAGATCTACAGACTGAAAGCTCTTCAGGCTTCAGCTGGAACCAGCTCAGAGGCATCGACAAGGTGTCGAAGGAGCAGAGCAGCAGAGGCATCGACCCATTGCGTCAAGCTAGCAATTGATCACCATGCTTTATCCTTCAAGATATCAGCACCTGAAGAACCAGATGGCTCTGGCGACTGGTGCGCCACGTTCTGAAAGACGCTCAAGATTTTTCATGTCATTGAAAACATCACCTGGTTTTTACTCTCACTTCCCATCTCCTTCCCAGCCTTTGTCTTTGTTCAGTATTTGCCCTCCTTCCTCTTACCTGTTTAATACAGATTTTGCTTCTCCTTGGTTCTCACCTGGCTTCCCACAGCAGCACAATTTTCCATTTCAGTTCTGCCCCTCTAATTCCCTCATCCATCGCACGGGCATTCTTTCCCCTCTCCTCTCACCTTTAAAGCCCCTTGCTTTTTCTGCCTCCTCACCTTCCGCAGAAGCAGAGAGCTTGCCATCTTCATGCTCTGTAAACATGTGAGAATCCTCTTGCTTCACTACATCCCGTTGACACTAAGAAGTGTCACTTCATTTGAATTAAGCGTGACTTAATCTGCATCAGGAATTACTTACGGAAATCACCGTGCCGCAAGCTAACAACAGTGACCACGCACGTAGTATTTCTCAGCTACAAATACGCTATTGCCAGGAATTCCAAACTGATAGCAACATTCCCTGTACCCCGGAGAAGTTCTTCGCCGCGCCGTTGCTGATGTGCCAATCTTCAACGGACGGACGCCCACGCTCTCCTACCGCAGCAGACAGGGTTTGCGCAGCTCGTCTGCCAAGACGTGGCACTGGAAATCTGGAAATCTATGTACCTCAGGAGATCTAGCTCACACAGAAGAATAAACCTGCATACGTATTTTAAGCACCAGGCTGAGTGTTTGTTCTAGGTGATGCACACCAACCATATGTATTTCTATACGCAGTCTGCATCCTGAGAACAGCTTGTTTTCACCCGGTTTGCTCAAAACCGACTCCTCTGCTTTTGTAGTCTAGGATTTACAGGGCATCTCTCCCCATAAAAAGTTTGCTTTAATTTAGTGACAAAGCAGCTTCTAAGAATTTTGATTCCTAAAGCCATGCTAGCTGCCTTCTTAAACAGACTCTATTCTCTCCTGTCCCCATACACACTTACTGTCAGACAGCAGGATTTCTAAACTATTTGCTACCTTGCTATTTTAATTGTTTTCTTTCCAGTACCTCCTGCGCTCAAGGATTTCTTAATTCACCCCCCACCCCGAAATATTCACACGAGAAGAGGACATCAGACGTTAATCCAGCGGCCTGATTTGTAGCAGTTCTCCAGCTCTCTACCCACCCGTTTAAACGCTGTCACTCATAATGGGGTGATATACTGAGCTATAAAGCCTTTCGCAAACCGTACGTCTCGGTATTTTTCTTTTGTGACAAAGGATCGTATTAGTCATAACGGGGGAAGAAACGAACTCGGCGCTCAGGCTTCCCTCCAGAATTGCTCTCTGTTTATGTCTCAATACTTCCCCCGGCTTTTTAAAGGAAATTCCACATCGCCACCGAACAGTAAAGGTGGAATACCTTCCCAACTCGGACTAAACCAGCAGAAGTTTGGGCGGCTGGGTTTTTAACTCAGGTTAGCAGACTGAGTCTGGCACGTGCAAGTAGTTAGGACGGACCAGGACGATTTAGCTTCTCATGATTTGTGTCTTGACAAGCCAAATCTCGTTCCGTTTAGTCACGCGCCTTTCTCCTAGGGATGACCGACGCGACTGCTACGCGTTTCCTTGCGCCTCTGACACTGTCACTGCGGAACGGCACGAGCCGCAGAGCCGAACGACGCTCCATCCTGCTCCCAGCCGCCGCAGACCGTGGTCTGGCTTTAGCTTTAGCTCACGATCCGTTTTCAATCCACACCACGGTTTTGAGCCAAATACATTTGGACAAACTCTCAATTAAGACGTAGCGAGGCAGTATCAAAACGCTTTACTGAAATCCAAATATTTTACATCTGTTACATTTGCTTCACGCATTTAGTTTGAAATTCTATCAAAAAAGCAATCGTGTTTTCCTGGCAAGTTTTAGTCTATATAAACCACTCACGGTTTTATTAAGCCACTCAGGAAAATTAAACCCTGCAGCTGTGTGTTTGCATTACGTTAGTCTTCTCCCTAATGCTAGTTACAAGGCTGATTTCAAGCTTTACAGCTCTGGGACATCTGTAAGTGAAATACATCCACATCATCTAACCGCATCACTCATCTCCAATTTATCGTCACGTGAATAATTCCAAAGAAACACAACATTCATTATCTGATTTTTCTCTTTTTCTCTCAAGCAAAATAAACCAAGATTTTATTTTGATTCTTTCTAAGAACTGCACTAGTGAATTATTCCCTTTAAACTCAAAATATTTCAGCGCCAACATCCGGCCTGCCTCCTGAGGTCGCGCTAAGGATGCGTTGATAATTGCTGCAGTCAGAAGGTTTTTGAAGAATAAAAGTGGGATTAGAGAAAACAGTATTTTAAGGCAAGCGTGAAGACCACCACAGGTAGGATTTTGAAGACAACGCAGCTACAGTCAGGGTACCTACCTTTCCAAGATCCCTTTCTCCGTGCCCCCTCCCCAAGAACAATGTTCCTTCCTCTTGCCACTCACTATTTTTAATTTGCCGTTGCTACTTCCACTCTGGATAAAGGCTTGCTCGTAAACGTCAAATACTAACCGTGCCGATGCTTTTTTTTTAAAAAAAACAACAATAAAAACAAGAAACGGGGGATGCCGGATCAGCACTCCTGACTCAAACGCGCACGCAATTACCACACAATTAAAAGGGAGCAAAAGAACTAGGAAAATATTTAGAATGCCCAAAGTCTGCCTCGTTCGAAAAAATTCGGCTAAAGGGCTTTAACTGCGTGCTGTTCAGTTTACTCTTTTGATTGCTTTACCACTATGTAAATCAATTTGTTAATGTTCCTTACAAAATGCATGAGCCAGTTATACTGACAAACACACAAAGCTCATTCGTAATTAGCAGTTAATTAGTACGAAGGAACAGATGCTGTTAGAGTTTCAGCAGGCGAACAGGTTCTGTAAACAATGCTTATAAATCTAAATGAATTTATTAACCACAATGCGACTGTCAACGTTTTGCTGGCAACCATACAAACATGGTGGAATCCCCAAAACATCTTTCCAACGTATTAATAATCATTGTGTCAACCGGAGTCTCGCGTGCTAACTGTCATCAGCTTTCCACTTAATCTTCTCATGTCACTTCTCCGGCCTCGTTCCTCACGCCCTCAGAGGAGGACCTCCAGTCACCAAAGTTAGTCCAGATGCTCCCGGACTCACCTCCGACGCGCCGCGGCCCCTCGAAGCAACGGCGTTTTGGCAAGAGGGATGTTTGTCCGATACCTCGGACAAGCTTCCACAAACTAACGACCGACAAGGACACGCGCAGCTCTGGAAGCACATCTCCATCCTGAAGGGTTTGCCGTCATTTTCTCGACCATCATCCGTTATCACTCGACGAGAGACCAGCACTATGAAGACATCTCCACATCTCATCCACCAAAAATAACTATACACCCATTATTTCCACTGGCCATTCATAAAATCATGCACTCAAGCCACCGAGTGATGCCATAGGTTTTTATTTTTCATCATCTGGGTAGATGTAGGTGGCTCAAATAAAAAGGACGCCTCCTGTAAGCATTTCTAGACGCAGCTAATAAAGCGGTACCCAGACACAACCACCTTGAGTCCAAGGCTTTTGGCCAAGGGTCAGTTCTTAGCCGAAGGGCAACTGTGAGGATGCCTCTGCATGTCACATTGAGATGCCACCTTGATATACGACATCATTTCGACACCGGAAAATTCTAATAATTCTTTTAAAGTCGCATTATGGCTTTCTTTACTGATGTTCCATTTTACACCTACGTTGACTTCCATCATACCCTCCCTCTTCTCCCCCAAAGTGTTCTGACACCCCTTCACCCCGTTCCACACGTGGATTTGCACCGGTGTGGAGAAGAGGATGAGAGCACCCTAAGTGCTTCTCCAGGGCTTCATAGGAGAGACTGCTCGGCCTGCCTTCTGCAGGCTCCAGGACCCTCACCGCACTGTTACAGGGACCAAAAGCACAGAGGCTGGAGGAACCCATTCTCCACTGGCATCAAGCACCGGGCAGAAGGTGAGGATGTTCACAGTAGAGCCTCAGGAAAAAAAAAAAAAAACACAACAAAAAACCCAAATATACTGTCTCTTCTCTTACAAGGACAGCACTGGAAACCAGATCCTCGACAGGTTTATCCTGAAGAGGAGCATCTGCTCCTCTCATACAGACATAGGTGGATTTTTTTGCCTTTTTTTTTATAAATTAGCTTTTTATGTAAGAAAGCTCCTGCCTCACTATTTCTGTAGAGGCTGACAGGTCTTCTGGCTCTCTCCTCCTCCCTATTTCCATTCTCTTCCCACAGTCTCTCAAAGGATGCTTAACCTGACCAACACTATTCCAAACAGAAGCTGGACTATCTCCTTCGCAATCGTAATGATGTGCAAGAGCTATAATCACATCTGATGTGCCACCCAGGAAATCATTAACTACCAGTCATACCCAAAAGTTTTTCCTTATGTCTTTTAAGAGACAAGTAAGACTATTAAATTTGGATCAGGTTAAAAAATAAAACAAAGAAAGGGGATGAAGTTGAGCAGCTCTTAAGGGCAGTCATAAGCCATCTGTGAGCTCTTACGGCATTAATGTGGATATCGGGAAGAAAACCTGGAAATTTTTTGTTTGCTTAATGTTTAGATCATAGAATTATAGAATGGTTTGGGTGGGAAGGGACCTTCAAAAGTCATCCAAGTCCAACCCCCCTGCAAGGTGCAGGGACATCTCCAACCAGATCAGGTTGCTCAGAGCCTTGTGTGCCAAAAATCAACACTAGTAAACACTTAAATATGTGTCTTTATTAAGTAAAATTCAGTAAAAAATAATAAATTTTCGAGCTGGGAAGAGTTACGAAGCAAGTTACCCTGAAATGAAACTGGTTAATTCATTCACAAACCACCAGCTTCTCTGCATTACGAGGACCAGGTGCTCCCGTTAGCTTCAGCCATAGACGGTAAAAAAAAATGATAGAAAGTTAATTTCTCTGAGAAGTTCATTAATAATATCTCATTTATAGATCTTTAAATACCCCTGTGGAGCAGCTCACCTCGGTCTTAGCGCACTTGGGCTATCGCCGCACAATTTTTGCAGGTATTTAGAGACAAAGTGAGGAGAATTTATAGGATGGGAGACAGAAAACTCATTTTAGGGACTCTCAAGGAAATGCAACGGCAATTCAATCCTTATAACGGCAAAGATACAAATTCCAGCTTTCTCCTGCAACCCTGGGACATCTCAGGAAGGGAAAGGAGGAGAATCCAGAAAGCAGGAGGAAGCAGACGACTCGGTGGGACAGACAGACTGACAGAGAGGGATGAAGGAGGAATTTTCTCCATGGGAGAGGTGCCGAGGTCTTGCCCAGGCCCCCCTGCTCTGGCCAAGGGCCGTGGGCTGGCAGGTAGAAGCCCTAACTTTGCACAGGGGAGGGTTTAACACCCGAAGCTCGCGGGGTTGGGCCAGCCGTCCGACGCAGCCACACGCCGAGGCGAACCACACGGCATCCTCACCTCCTTCCCGTTCGGGATCGGAGAGCTTCCTGCCACCGCAAAACCATGACATCCAGCAACTCTTAAATGCTGTTTTATTCCAAGCACTTACGACTACCGCTTTTCTTGGGCCGGTATCTGAAAGTCATCGACAGTAAACCAGCACAAAAGCAGCTTTCGCAGCCACAGGAAACATTATTCCAGGCAGGTACACGTGGCTGCAGCCGTTCCTCTGATGTAAGGGCACGTTTGATCTAATTGGAAAAAATATTTCAAGTGCACTGGGAATAGTCACTGTTAACTGAATGCAACAACGAAAGAGGAAAAAAGAGCCCGCGGACCCCGGGGAATTACCAAATCAATTAACAACTAATTCAGGAACTAATTTCTGTATTGCCTCTTAGCACAAAACTGTATCTTTAATTTCTCCTGCAATAAGCATCACCGTGATAGTCCTAACACACTCTGACGCTTCAAATGAGTTTACAAGGATCTCTTTTTGATTGGCTATATAACATTATTTCTTCACAGTTCAATGCCACCGTCGCCGAGCGCTCTGAAATATTTAATTATACTGGTCGCTACCAGTTAACAATTTGCAGAACCACAGCAAGCACAAAACATTTTCTAACTGGTAATCAGCTAATTAAAACCACGGCAAAATGTGTACGTTCTGATTATAAACAATTGCGGAGGAATTACACAGAAGATTTCAGCACTAAGAGTATTTGGCTAAAAACCATGCCCTCGTGTTTGCACAAGCAGGTCTGGATCCTGATTCCTGTGATGAGACAGAGGGAATTACATCTCGTGCTAGATAGAAATAAATAAAACTGTGTCATCTGCCACTTCCTGGTAAACCACAGAATTTCTGAGTTTTGGAAAGCTACTCTCCGGAGACACCGACACTGGCTTGCAAATAGCTGTCGTGACTGAAAGAGGGGGCAGGCACTGGACCAGGCTGCCCAGGGTGGTGGTGGAGTCACCACCCCTGGAGATGTTCACAGAACACGTAGACGTGGCACTTTGGGACACGGTGGTGTTGGGTTGACGGTTGGACTCTGTGATCTTGGAGGTCTTTTCCAACCATAGTGATTCTATCTAGAAGCCTACATGAGCACCAATAAATAAAACGCAGAGCAGCAGCAGTTTTGGTGAACGCTTTGACGTAGAAGATGGAGCAGAAGCAGCATCAGAGCGGTTCGGGTCTCTGCGTCAGTGAAACAGGGGTTTCAGCGAAGAGCTCTACAGAGACGCAAGTAAATCCCAGAGCTGTGTGCCCTCCAGCTGTTTGCTGCCATCCTTCTTCCGAAATGCTTTTGGTCATTACAAGCGTTAGCCATTTTTATTTCAAAACGTAACGCAGACAGAAGAGAGAAGCCACAGGACAAGTTCCAGCGCTCAATGACACACAGGGCCTGCTAACGCGGTAGCTACTAGCATCATCTGTCCATCGTGCTCTTCCTATACCATTTTTTTTCCACCCTGTCAGGTCAGATGAATTAAGCAAGAATAGAGGCTGAGATGGTTCCTTATTTGTTCTCTCTTTCGGTAGACTCAAAGTAAACACTTACAGGCAGGAAACCTGCCGCAAAAAGCTTTTATTGTTTATGACGACGGCGGGTCTCGGGTCTGACACTTGCCTGAAGCATTACAGAGCTCTTCTGCTAGCGAGGAGGACTAAGGACATCAGTTTGACTGACTAGACGTGGCAGACCACCTCTTTTCAAAACCTATTTCCAAGGTTTCTGAAACGCTCGTACAGTCAGCCCCGGGTACTCGAGGGGAAACCAGCTTTCAGGTACGACGTTCTTTCCGGGTCAACGGGAAGGAGCAAGATAACACAGCGCTGCGTGGCATTCCACGCAAGAATTGCGAAACCGGGGCTGGACACGTAAACGCCCCAGCGAGAGGTAAAATTAATAAAGAAAAGGAGGGTAGGAAGAAGAAAAGTAATAGTGAAGCAGAAGCAGGACTGACCTGTACCTGTAAGGAGCTGAAGAGGAGGAGACTGAGCGGCAGGTAGACAGGAGGGCAGGACGGTAACATGGGGCAAAGTCCACTAAAATCCAAATTAAGCTTTAAAAACCTCTTTCTAGAAGTTAAGAAGTGCAGACTGATAGGGCATAAATGCCTCACAGTCCCACCTATGTGAGCTAAAAGGTTACAAACAGATAACTCTGGAAATTTAGCACTCAGAAACACGGGAAGAAATGCAAACGGACAGCCTAAGCCTGGATGCGCTGAGGGAAGGAAAGCAGCTGGTACGAGGAGATCCCGCCTCACCTTGCAGCTCTCCTCCTCCTCGCCCTCCGCTGCACGGAACAGCGCGCGTTTGGTCAGGCTGGAAGAGCCGCACACCAGCAAAGCTCCTCGCCGGAGGCTTATCAAGAGCGAAGGGTAACCTAAGCCTAATAGAAACAAAGGTTGAGATAAACTACGCTGAAATGCTCTTCTTTCCTTTGAAAGGCACTTCCTAAAGCCCTCAGGCCAGGGGCTGTCCTGCCGGTTTGTTTTGTACCCAGGTGAGAAAAAAAAATAAAAAAAAAAAAAAAATCATTGAGAAATCAAGCAATTCCCAGTTTCCCAGAGATCCATTCCACAGAGCAGCACGTAAGACAACGTATTAAAATAGTTCACTATCAAAAAACCTTAATTAAATAAAAACTCTGTGTTTTGGCTTTAAGTACATCTTAAAAATAGCACAGGTTTTTCCCTGAATAGGAAAGTTTTTGACAAATTGCTTCAGTTACTTTCTTCTAAGGTTAGGACACCTGGGAAAGGATTGAAAATTGACAACGCAACGGTCAGGCTTGAAACCAAAAAAGCTAACAGGAAATTCTCAGGAGTAGACAACTCGATTTAAAAGTTATTTTTAAAAAACTGCTGATAAAGGATTGTAAGTTGCCACCAACGTCTCAAATATTTCAGAAGTTATTTAACCAAAGTGACTTACTTTCACGCAAAGTTTGACATCTGTTGAAAGCATTTTCAAACAGTTATATTTGCCAAGTTTAATAAAGGTTTTATAAAATTCAGACGCGCGTTGTGAAGTTCCAATTTTCTTTACGTCCATCTTAAGGAAAAACTACAACTGGAACCAAACTCTTCTTCGTGAAAAGCACATTAGTGATGCCACCCTCATTTGCTGACGAAGTCCCTACCTTAGCCCTGATCTAAAAAAATATTTGCCATTTTTAGTTTTAAAAAAAAAAAAGGCAAAATACCTAATTTCATGAAGATTACTTTAACGGACTTGAATGCACCAAGCTGGTAGGCAACAGAGGTCATCTGAAACGTCTCCTAAAAGTAAAGCCCAACGAAGAGACGCGACTTTCTCCATGAGCACAGCTATTTGCAAACGGAGAGAAGCCCGCGGATCCTCTGAAGTTCACCTTTGCATGTCATGGATGGCAGGTTTTTCCCTGTGTCGGCAGCGTAACATTAACCATTAACTCATCTACTGCGAGTTCGCAGGAATTTGGGGGCAGAAAAGGTGCAGCACCTCCCAGGGTAAGCCAAGGGTTGAAGCAACCTGTCCAAACCGATTTTGACCAGGTTTTTTTTGGCAAAAGAACAGTCAAGGTTATGTAGTTGGGTTAGATAATAATATGAGCATCTGTGATTAAGTGCAAACGGAAAATGGGAGAAGGGCTGAAAGCACGAAGTCAAGGCCAGCTCTTACAGTCTAATCTGGGGGGGATGGGGGCAGAAGAGAGGAAAAAAAAAAAA
>WHYT01014594.1:0-17919 GCA_009806455.1 Tetrax tetrax
TCAGTAAGTTCGCAGATGACACCAAATTGGCTGGGAGTGTGGATCTGCCTGGGGGTAGCGAGGCCCTGCAGAGGGATCTGGACAGGCTGGAGAGCTGGGCTGAAGCCAATGGGATGAGGTTCAACATGACCAAATGCCGAGTCCTGCACTTCGGCCACAACAACCCCAGGCAGCGTTACAGGCTTGGGGTGGAGTGGCTGGAGGACTGTGTGGAGGAAACGGACCTGGGGGTACTGATTGATGCTCGGCTGAGCATGAGCCAACAGTGTGCCCGGGTGGCCAAGAAGGCCAACGGCATCCTGGCTTGCATCAAAAACAGTGTTACTAGCAGGAACAGGGAGGTAATTGTCCCCCTGTACTCGGCACTGGTGAGGCCGCACCTCGAGTACTGTGTTCAGTTTTGGGCCACTCACTGCAAGAAAGACATTGAGGCCCTGGAACGTGTTCAGAGGAGGGCTACGAAGCTGGTGAGGGGTCTGGAGCACAGGCCTTATGAGGAGCGGCTGAGGGAGCTGGGATTGTTCAGTCTGGAGAAGAGGAGGCTCAGGAGAGACCTTATAGCTCTCTATAACTTCCTGAAGGGAGGTTGTGGTGAGCTAGGGGTCGGCCTTTTCTCTCGTGTAGACAGTGATAGAACTAGAGGCAGTGGTTTCAAGCTGCGCCAGGGGAGATTCAGGCTGGACATTAGGAAATATTACTTCTCGGAAAGGGTAGTCAGGCACTGGAATGCACTGCGCAGGGAGGTGGTGGAGTCACCGACCATGGGGGTGTTCAAGAAACGTTTGGATGTTGTATTGAGGGATATGATTTAGCTGAGAAGTATTGGTGACGGTTGGACTGGATGATCTTTTAGGTCTTTTCCAATCTTGATAATTCTGTGATTCTGTGATTCTGTGAATGTCTCTCGAGAGCCCCTGTGTAGACTGGAGTACCTTGTGGCTGTAACTACACTTAAAAAGTTCTTCAGTTAAGTGCTTGATGTCTGCTGTGGCTACACATGCAAAAAAACATATCTCAAAGCAACCTCTGCTTCTGGTGAGTAGATTCCATATCTTTAACTTAGCTTGTGGAAACAGTCCAAATCTAACTCTATTCCAGACAGGTATATGGAGCAGATTTTTTTCACATAATGAATGTTACCTTGGGATATTCAGATTGGATTAATCTTCCAATATTTATCATAAATGGCTAATCCTAACTCCAGCTTCTGTGTCCGTGATCAAAACAATTTTTTTAAAATTCCAAATATGAAACTTATTTCTTCTGCAGGCAACCAACTGTAATGAGGAGTAATGTACAGGAGTGTTGGTTTGGCCTATCTCCATATGCCATTAATTTCCATAACTTTTACTGTAACAGCCATGTTCTGTGTTTTAACAGCTTTCAGGTGCTAAGCTGTTTTTCTGTCGTAGTTCAGCCCCGATCCGGACCAGACTACACAGTCTGTCTCTCACTCCCCCCACCCTCCGAGAGAATAGGGAGAGATAATTTAAGAAAAGAGAGATAATTTAAGAAAAACGACTCGAGGTTTGAGATAAGGACAGGGAGAAATCCTTACCGTCACGGGCAAAAACAGACTCGACTTGGGGAAAACTATTCATTTATTACTACAACTAGCAGGATAATGAGACAGAGAAACAAGATAACCTCCTCCACCCCTCCCACTTCCCGAGCTTAACATTATCTACTTTCCCCCCCCGAGCGGCACAGGGGGGAAGAGGGAATGGGGGCCGCGGTCAGTGCATCATGCGTTGTTCTACGCCGCTGCTTCACAGTTGGGGGAAGAACTCCTCACATCCCTCCCCTACTCCAGTGCGGGGTCCCACCATACGCCACAGTCCTTCATTAAACTGCTCCAGGGTAGGTTATCTCTTCCACGGAGTGCAGTCTCTCCAGAACGGCTGTCCCAGCGGGCCCTCCACGGGCCACAGCCGCATTCAGGCATCCACCTCCCCTGGTGTGGGGTCCTTCACGGGCTCCAAGCTCCAAGTGGATCTCTGCTCCTCCGTGGACCTCCATGGGCTGCAGGGCAACAACCTGCTCCACCATGGTCATCACCACAGGCTGCAGGGGAATCTTGGCCAGGAGCCACATTACTCCTCCCCCTTCTTTTTCACTGACCTTGGTGTCTACAGCTGTTTCTCTCACAAGAAAAGTTCATTCTTCACAACAGGCTGGCAGAAGCCTCTCAGGATCTCTTCACGTTATTCATCCCATCTCATCTCCTCTCCACCTCTTGCAGCCGGACCGGGACCGGGCTGAGTTGGGCCCAGTCGGCCGCCTGGTGAGAGGCCAGAGGGTGAGGCCTGCAAGGCCCCGGAGGCCTGTGCCTCTCCCTCTGAGCCTCTGCCCTTGGTCAGCTTCGTCACATCTTCTCTTCTCCTTTTTTTTTTCTGTTTTCCCCTTCTTAAATACGTTATCGCAGAGGTGCTATCATGGGACATTCTGCTCCCAATCGGCTCGGCCTTGGCCAGCAGCGGGTCTGCCCTAGGCCCGGCCGAGTCCACTGAACAAAGGGGAGCGACTTCTAGCAGTTTCCTACAGAAGCCACCACCTTAGACCCCCCTCACTAAGCAAAACCACAACACTTTCCAAGAATAATGTCCATATTAAGTGTAAGAAATAATTGTGAACACTGAAGTTGAATGTTAAAACTGAAAGATTTTTTTTTTCCCAGCTTGAAAGAATGAAAAGATGTTCGAATTGGTTTATAGTTCTGAATTTTACCTTGTACAACTATGTTCAAAATAGATATCTTCTAACTTTTGGATCATATATTTAAGTGAATAATAGACATGCATGATTCATACTTCGTCTATATAGGACTGTAGCTAATCTTTAGAATTCCATCAGACACCCTTGTTTCCTCTTAAGCTGAAATGAATATAAATATTTTCTGGGGAAATGATAGAAAATGCTCATGTAACACATACCACCTAATATTTTCATATGTACTCAAAATATGTGTCTATGTTTTTTTAAGTATGTGTATGTATGTATTATCTATCCCAGCTACTTACAGAGCAGAGAAGCTTTTGAAGCCAGTTAAGTTTAATGCCCTCTGGAATAAACTGCAAAACTGACTTTTGTTTAAATAAGTCTTGCATAGGCTATTAATGATTCATACACACAAATTCTGATAGAGTGGGTAGAATTAGACTTACAGCACTCTTTTTCTTTCCAAAGGAGGTTACTTTATATGTATAGCTGCTTTGTTTATAAGATAATAAAACTATGTGGATATTTTCTGCACTTTTATCATATAGTATTAAAGAATAAAAGCTGTCCTTTTGTTTTAAAGGGCTTCACTTCTAAGTGTATAGTAAAGGACTCTGCTGTGTCAATAGCCATATACCATATATTTGGTTGAATAAGGCATAAAATATACCACAAATGGATAAATTCCACCAGATTTAAGAATAGCAGGCATTAAAAAGCCTTCTCCAGACCCTACAGAAGTTCTCTCTAAGATAAATTGTATCATATTTAATCCTTCTTGACTGATTGTCATTTGTCTTAATGCTATGCATTTTTGCAGGACTGTTTTCAGTATTCTGATTCCATCCAAAACTTCAATTTGCTCTTGAAAAGCTTTTTGAAACTTCTCCAAACCAGGAATCCTGTGATTTAGCTAGTTCCAGTTGGAGATCTGTCCCAAATATCAAACTTTAATCTCCTTTGTTGCAAATTTTGTGAATTATTGCTTGCACTGTCCTTGGTGAACATTGACAACAGTTGATCATTGTCCTCTATAGAAAGGGCATTATACATATTTGAAAACTGTGATCATGTCCCAGTTCAGTCTTTACTCTTCTAGACTAAACAAGCTCCATTATTTCAACCTTTCCTCATAGGTCATTTTCTCCAGCTCTTATCATTTTTATTACTCTTCTCTGGACTCTATCCAGTTTGTTTAGATCTCTCGTAATGACTCAAGCCTGGTATGTGTCCGCTAACAGAACCACATTCTTCCTAATTTAGTTAAGACCTGGTTTTAAAACAAACAATTAAGACTGAATGGTTTGATCACAAAGTGACTCAGGTGTAAAACATGTTTTTCTGAGAGCTACCTCTTCCTTACTAGGCCTTAAACAATGCGTGTACAATTTTGTTAGCCAAGACAAAAAAAGTGCATGGTTTGTAATGTATGAGAGTGATTAAACTAATTTGGGAAAAATCGTGAGGTTCATTCTGTCATTTCTGACTACCTCTGTCAGACAGGAGATGTCTAGACAATTTTACTTCTCTTTTGTGAAAAATGTTTGACATAGTACTCTTGACCTACAGCAATGCTTAGGCTCTACTGCCCAAATGCAGACAGAAATGGTAATTGCCCAAATGTTATAGCAATCACTTTCTCTGTAGTTCTAGAAAGTTATGCTTTACTTTATAATAAAAATTTTATTTTTTTAAAGCATTTAAAAACAATTATAAGTTGAGAATTTAGAGCAAAATTATAGACTTCACAGTCATGCAAAGTTACACATTGCCTTTGACCTGATATAAATGATAAGCAAATGAAGTACAACTTGATGTGGTGTTTGGTATCTTCTCAGAAGAGTGAAGTAATGAATTAAGGCAATTGGTGTCTAGAAAACAAGTCTTATGAGGAGCAGCTGAGGGAACTGCAGTTGTTTAGCCTGGAGAAAAGGAGGCTGAGGGGACACCTTATTTCTTTCTGCAACTACCTGAAAGGAGATTGTAGCAAGGTGAGTCTCAGCCTCTTTTCCCAAGCAACAAGTGATAACACAAGAGGAAATGGCCTCAGGTTGTGCCAGGGGATATTTAGATGGGGTATTAGGCAAAATTTCTTTGCCAGAAGTGAAGAAGCACTGGAACAGGCTGCCCAAGGAAGTGGTTGAGTCCCCATCCCTGAAGGTATTTAAAAGATGTGTAGATGTGGTGCTTAGGGATGTGGCTTAGTGGTGGACTTGGCAGTGTTAGATTTACAGTTGAACTTGATGATCTTAAAGGTCTTTTCCAATCTAAATCATTCTATGAATATCATACTGCTTGTTTTCAAGAATATGCAAGATTTTTTTTTCTCTGAAATCAGAAGGTGTCTTTCAACTTTAAAGTGATGTGTTGTGTAGATTAATTTTGTTTCTCTTACATGGGATTCAGTTCTAGATGGAGAGATATTTTTCCTCTTAGTGTTACCAATTTAATTCACAATTTCCTACAGGAACCATAGAAAACTTTAGAATTTTATTGGATCATACTTATTTAATGTCTGGAATTTCAAACATGTCTATATTTAGCATATCTCCACCAATAAACTAATTGTGTAGAACTCCAACCAATTCCAAGACTTGGTTTACTGGAAGTGAGCATACCCTGTACAAATACATGGTAGATAACTCTCGGGTACTGCGAGGTATAACTGCCTGTGAGCAAGAAGTGTCTTTGGTTTTGATGTGCTGCTGTAATGTGTGCAGTTTCACCCTGGTGTTTGGAGCAGCTAACTGTTGGAAATGTATTTGCTTTCCTTTTTTTTTTTTTTTTTGTGACTGCTTAATTTTTACTCTCAAATTTATTGAGAGATCTATTTCTGAAATGACAATACAGGTTCAGAGCCTTACAGGGCACAGAAGACATGTAGCAGACTACTAGGAATAGCAACAAAATGATTTAGTGTTCCTTAGACCTTACAGCTAGTAGACTGGTCTGATCAAGCCCAACAGTCAGTGCAAACTGTAGCCGGGATCTGGGGAAAGGGACAGAAGGCATTAATAGTCTGCAGAACCAGTAAAAATCATGGAAAAGGAAGGGAAGAAATCTGGAGATTGAACTGCATTGTGGGTTTTGTTTTTTGTTTTGGGGTTTTTTTTTGTTTTTAATAATTACTGATCACTTTATGTTTAATATTGCTAGTCTTTACCATTTTACTCATTCCTAAGTCATTATCACTGCTTTTTATATAAAACACAAGTATTTAACTTTCAGCTGCCTACTAGTAATAAGTGTGTATAGGCTATGGGACATGGGATTTGGTTTTGTTTTGGTTTGGTTTGTTTTTCTTTCTTCTCTTCCTTAAGCAATCACTTGAGAACTGGGAAGTATAGCTAAGGCAAAGAGTTAAAGGGATTTTATAACATTGTAGTTTTGCAAGTATTTGAAAAAGGCTAGTTTTCCCCTGGCCTCCAAAGCTCAGCTTTTGACCTTGTGAGGTTGGTAGATTCCACTGAAGGCTAGATTTAGTGTTTCACACCATCATTCCTAGCTCCCCTTATGTTCATACTTGTTTGTGCCAGGCTTAATATGCAATGTAGGTCAAGTTTAACTGTGTAAAATTACTTTGGTAGCATGTCCTTGAAAAGAAATATATATTTTTTTTTTTTTCTATAATAATCATACCTAACTCTGATACTGTACATTAGTAGTCTGATGACTTTTTTGGTCATCTTTAATCTGTGTGTCTGCAAAACTGGTACAGCACTGATAATTATTCAGCAAGTTACATATCTTTTGGGATTTAGCTTCAAACTGACAGCTGAATTTAGCTTTCTAAAGCATGATAGCTGTCTGGGCTTCCAGTGCTGTGAAGACGTAGTCACTATCAATGAGGTCTTAATCTTGGGCTGAATCCTATCCCTAATCTTATTCTAGTTTTGAAGCATTTGCTCTATACTTGCTGAGACTTTAACTTGAAAGCCATTCTTAAGCTGATGGATCTCTTCAGTAGAAAAAAAAAAAATTAAACTGATGGAGAAGAGAAAGCTTTGGAATTTCTTTTCGTTTAGACTAGGAATCCAGAGTTTATATACCCATCCAAAACTTCCACCTCTCTCAAACCCGTAAAATTAGAATAGGAAACTCGTGCCAAATTCTCAGAGAATTTTGGCGTTTCCCTGCTTGGTCAAAACTGTAAAGTTCAACTGTGGAAGAAAAGTCTAAAGACAGTACTTCAGTCATCTATCCTCACAAATGGAGATATGTTTCACAGTTTCACTGGAATGTATCTATTCATGGTACTTGTTTTTTACTCTATCATCTAAATAATGATAGTGACTGTTGTTCTTTTGTAAAGTATAGCCTCCTTTCCTTTTCCTTGCCTACATTCACACTTCATAATATCTTGCCACTTGGAACAATGTATGGCATACTCTTACATCAGAAGAGCTAGTAGGTGGCCTGAAACAGAGGGAATAGGTCTGGAGATTCTGTGTGCAAAATGAAAAAGGGACAAAGGGATTTGAGAGCAAAGAAACATTTTTGTGTATAACTATTGGCCTCAATTCCTGTGAAAAAAAGACTACATAGATTTCACACAGTTCAACTTTTCTGCTGGCTTATAACTCAGTACTGTCTTGCTATTTGAAATAAAGCACTAGGTTTTCCTTTAATATGTCAGTCAGGAAAGATTTAAATGAAGTGTATACACGGATGTATTCAAATGGAGTCAGAAGCTTAATGATTAGGCAGATTTTTTCCATTGCTGTTAATCACGAGGTAGTCATGCGGGCCAGTGATACAATGAGGCGAGCTCATGTGTCTTGTAAGCAAGCTTTTTAGTCATGCTCTGAACCTTAAAATAATCCTGAATACTCTCCATTTTTAGCAATGAGGGGAAAAAAAAATCCCTCAAGCTCTTCAATATTGTCTGTCCTTTTCCATTCTTCATTCCTCAGAGGTTTGGAAAGAGAGACCTACCACCTGCCTGCCAGGCAACATGTCAAGGGATCCTTATCCTTTTATGCGACTACTTGCCAGAAACTGTGTTAAGAAAAAAAGTAGGCTGAAGATGGGAATGAGCCAGTCTTGGAAGCCTGCCCCTTACCAGTAAGGTGCTGAGCCACCAAAGGCTCCTATCCTGAGCCCTGCACACTGCCATCACAGGGCTTAGTGCCTGTACATTAAATAGATTTCGCCTATGTATCTCCTTTCTCACAAGCTTATCCTCTGCAATGCATTTTATCCATAAATAGATGACAGCTGTGTATATGACCCAGTCAGCTTTAAAAGAAACAGGCACTCCACGTACTAGTTTACTCGATGTAATATTTCAGTTAAGAACAGTGAGTCCTTTCGTAGTACTACCAGCAGTCCACAAGATGTCATACTATGACAAAAATGGCAATTTCTGTGTACCTGGAAAGTACTGCAGTACTAACCTTCCAGAAACAGCACAGCTTGTTCAGGCAGCTTCAGCTTAAGGTGTTCAGACAAGCAGAAGGACACCCTTGAGCAAGAATGTTCTGAGATTTATTGTAATCTCTTGCTGAAAACTGAGTTGCCAACTTGATTTAATCTCTAAATTATTAAAAGAACATGTGAACAAATGTACCCTCAAGCTCTAACTCTACACCAGCTGCAGACTCAGTGGAAGGGAAAGGAATTGCACCAGGTTGTCCAACTAGGAACTTTGTTTTGTTGTCTATTTTGAATATACTCTATGGTTATCAAGAATGGATCATAAATGCACCAAACCTATGAAAGATTATCACACCTCTCAAATCTTTCACTTTATGCAATGAGTACTACTCTGAATACTTCTAGGAGCTGCTTTTCTTTTAAATAAAATATACTTACTTTGCTGCTGCAAAGTTTACTCCTCAGAGCAAAATTAATTTACTTCATCTTTAAAAAAGTCATAATGTTTTTCATTTAGTTTAGTTTGTGCTCTGTGTTGGGTTTTTGTGCTCTTCATACATTTATAGACTTTAAACTAATTTTAAAGACTTTCATTTCTTGGTTGCAAGAAAACAGCTCTACACTCAGAATATAAATACTGGATGAAATAATCCTTTCTCTAGTCTTTATGAAGAGAGGGAAGAAAAACTTTGAAGTGGAGTTGCCAGACGCTCAGGTCATAGAAGTGCTGAAGGAAGCATTTTGTGCTAGTCGAATAGCAGATCTAAATGAACATGTGGAAAGAGACAAAAACCGTTGTAACACGGTCAGCATAATAGCTAAGAGCATCTGTCTGTGCAAACACTCCAAGTCTGACTGTATTTCAGAAAAGCCAGTGTTCCAAACAATAAAAAAAAAAAAACTATCGTGCTCTAGCATCAGAGGCCTTTAGGTAGGGTTCATAGCAGTGGAACACAGTAGGTTGTAAGTGAGATGGTAAAGACAGGAAAGGACATGAATGCAGAATCAGTGGCGTAAGATTATGAGAAGATGACTGCCAGCATCTTGGGTTCCATATGTACTAGTTTTGGTGAAAGATTGAATAACGATAAATAGCAGTTACTGTCAAATGAAGGAAAAATAACTCTACTGATGGAAATTTAGATGCTTGGCTACACAAGAAATATATCTTTAGACCACTGTAGCAAACGGCAAGTTTTATTATGCTCTGATGTTTCTTGGGGTTTCATTCAGTAATTTCTTAAGGTTCAGAAAGCAGAACATGGTAATTACATGTGAAAGGAGATAAGCTGAGTAAAATCTAGGTTCTCTGTTTGGGATAAGATACTTAAAAGGCTTATTAAGAAAAAAATATTTATTTTTTTTTTCTTTACGAAAGTAGTTGAATTTGAAAAAAACCCAAACAGATACCAAAGAGAAGTAAATACGAACCAGCATAACTACCTCCTCCTTCTTTCTGTTAGAAAAAACTTTCACTGAAAAATTCTTTCTTTAGCTGAAACTAGCAACTATATTGCCATTGTCAAGAGTGTGAGAACTACCAATCAGTTTGGCAATAGGGTGGAGCATAGCTGTGAAAACATACAGCTGACTTTTGGCATTCTGTAGAAAGAAATCAGGCACAGCTGAACTGCTGTTAGTATAATTTTGGATCCATTGCAATAATCACTATAACATTTGTTTTAAAAAAAAACTCACTATATTTGCAACATCAGTAGATATTTTTTTAAATTATATTTTTATTTTCCACCAACTCCAGACTGAAGCATTCCTTACCTCCTTACTATCCTTCAGTATTTGTTACCATGTTATAGATGACTTTCAAGGCCATTGTAACTTTTTTTTTTTTTTTTTTTTTTTTTTTTTTTTTCAAATTGCAAGCTGACACACTCGTGTTAGAGGATGTGTGGCAAGGGTTTTAACCAGTCTTTATTCAGAGGACTTAGTCACAAACTCTAATGGGCTTACAATGGATCTCAGCCTCATTGAAGATTCTAGCTGTAAAGTTTTTTTTTGGCTATTCGTGGGGTGAGAAAAAGGGAGAAGAGCTCTGTTTTGTGTCATGTTGTATAAAGCTACCCAACCAGATAGTCTGTGGCATCTCTGAAGCAAGCCATTGAAATTTTATTGGCAAGGCTTATGTATTTCTTGCTTATTCTGATTTTCTGTGGACCAAATACTAATGTAACCAATGACTACTAATGCTTTTGAAAAAAAAAAAAGTAAATGTAGAAACATTAGACTGCATAATTCTTGCTATTTAAAAAAAAATGTCCTTCCTATTTACTATTATGGAATATAATAGGAAGTAGGCTTTGAATAGGTTGTTTGCCATTTAAAATGCTGGAAGTGCACCATAAAAGTGAATACATGGTAAATAAGATTCAGAATTATTTCTTTTTTTGCAGATGTTTAAGGAATAAAATCTTTCTTGGACTGCCTAACAATTAATTCTAGAGGTAGTGATGTACTTGTTAACTTCACGTCTCTTTTATGTATTTAGAGATGTGTAAATATCTCTGCAGGACTTATTTTCAGATGTTCAATGTGTTAAATGCTACAAAGCCATGGGAAATAGAAATGTGGTCCTGAAATATGAGCACCAGATAGTGAAGGAAAACAGTAAAACTAACATGATTAAGTCCTGTTTAGAAGAGTGTGAACACTATTTCAGTATGCATACCACTAAATGAAAATAACATAGTCTGTCCCTCTTCAGAAACAAAAAAAAAGCTGACTCATACTCTTCCTTCAGTCTTTAACCTACCCAGTAGTAAAAAGAACTTAGTAATTCATTAGGAAGGAACAAAATTATTTACCCAGTGCAAGGCAAAGTAAGTCTTTCTTCCTGACCTGACCTCTCTTTCTTCCACCCTCATTCTTCAACCAAAATTAGCCTGTCTATAAAAGACTTATGGTATTCAAAAGCTGTGGGTAAATTTATTTTACACTACAGAACATGTGAAGAGATAAAAATTTGTTAATTATGGAGTGGTCTGTGCAGTACAGGGCAGACTGAATCTGGTCGGAAAGGGATAATGAATAAACAAACCGTTCAAATAATTTATATTATACGTTTTATATATTTCTAACTCAATATTAATGAAAAGGAGCTAGAAAAGTAACTGATACTTTAAAGGATACTGCTATCTTTCTAATGAAAAAAAAAAGTTTAATATTGAGGACTGTGGTGGTTTAGCCCTAATCACTACACACTTTCTTGCTCACCCTTCCACTCCCCAGCGGGATAGGAGAGAGAATGGTGAAGAAAAGAAAACTTGTGGGATGAGATGAAGACAGTTTACTAGAATAGCAAAGGAAGATTACAATAATAACAGAATATAAGGAAACTAAAATATACAAAATGAACAATGTATGTTTTCTCACCACCTAATGCCCCAATGACCAACACAGCCCTTCCCGAGCAGCAATCATGGAAATGAAACTGAGCAGCAAGCAAAGGAAGGAGAGGGAGCCAGCGAGGTAGAGAAAGAGATGTCCCCTTGTCAGACAACCTCCACTTATATACTGACCATGATGTTTATGGCATGGAATACTCTCTGTGGCCAGTTTGGGTCAATTATTCTGTCTGTCTTTCTCCCAGCTTCCTGCACCTGCACATTAGCGAGACCTGGAAAGCTGGACAGTGTCCTTGGTCTCATTAACAACAGCTCATATCATCAGTGTGTTTGTCAACATTTTTCCCATATGAAATCCAAAACACATTGGTTACTGAGAGGAAAATTAACTGCATCCCTGCCAAAACCAGGACAAGGACCAAGCTATTTGGCTTATCTTTGCCTTCTTATGTCAACAGGTGCATGTATTGTTTCAGTAAAGGAGGTACAATTTGCAGGGAGAAGTGGAACATATATAATGTTCTACTGGACAAACTAGTTTTTTGGTGGATTTTGAGGCACCCGAAACCTGTTCTTAAGTAACGAGAAAAGAAGGTTTTTTTGTCTCTTCCTGAGTGTTGCAATGCTTATGTTTCCCTTTATTCCCATGCTCAGTTCAGTTGACTGAGTAAGAAATATTAAACTTCCCTAAGGCCTTGTCTCATTATATTTTTTTTAAGCTGCTATGGCCAAAACTTCAGTCTGATATGAGGAATGACTAGTTAGGACAGAGAATATTACATTGTTGATAGTAACATCATTTAGGAGCCAGCTAATAAGGAGGGGAAAGTTGTCAGTACTAAAAGACTAGTACAGATTGCAAGAAAAGGTATTATTAAGCAGAATCTTCAGGGAGCTTAACTCTGCTATTTTCACTTACTGTGTGTGCAAGTGAAATTTGCTGAGGATGCAGGGCTAGGAGGTGTGATCAATACAAAGGACATTTGAGATCTCAAAGGTGGGTAATATCTAGATGATCTTGAAGCTTCAAGGAATAGAATTGGAATAAAAGTGATTAGTATGGAATGTAATATTTAAGCTGAAAAGTTACTGAGAACAGATGTAAAGTGGGTGCTTTTTGGCTTTCAACAGCTGGATAGAAGGACATGAAGCAGTGATTCATTTATCTTGTGAGCATGAGTCATGTCATAGAGGCATGAGACAGAAAATTCAATTTCTGTTTACCTCAACAGAGGTAGGTACGTGTAGCATCGTTGTAGAAAGGACAGACAGCAGTTCCTCCGAAATGCTCTGCAAAATTATGGCCACTAATACTCAAGAAAGATGAACTCTACTTGCAGTAAGTGTGGGGAAGAGTTATTAGGATGAAGCAGAGAAGGGATCTGAATGTTCTTGTTTGACCAGATCCTTATCAAATTTATTTTTTTCTAAACACTGTCTAAAAATACAGTAGTGGGAGGAGAGGTATATGAGATAAGGTGCAACAGCACTTAGCTGTCCTGTCTAATGAACAGCACTTTTCTGTGGATTACTTTGTCATCGTCTAACAGAAACAACTCTGAGCTCCTACGTTCTGCAGGGCTTTTTACCAGAAAACCACGGGCTGAGGTGGAAAGGCAATCCTTCTCCCTGGCCTAATCCATGAACATTTTGTATGTTAGTTTCTGTCAAATGCCAATACTTTGGACTGGGGGGTGGAGGAAACAAGCACAACACAAAAAACCCACAAAGACAAAAGCTTTCTAGTGCTTTAAATTAAGGTGAACATGTTTATTCCATGTGTTATTTTGACTCCGTAAATCTTGTCATAGTTTCTGTCCCAAGTATGCTTAGAATCTATTAAAAAGACTTCTGAGGGAGAAATTTATTTGTTTTAACTTAAGACTTCCTCAGTCCTATGCATACTCCAAAGACAACTAAATAATTTAACTATTCTTTTCTCTATTTGTGTTCAGCACTATTTTATCATTCCCATATTAGTGAAATTTCAGTGGGCATTGATATAATTAATTCGATGTCTAAATACATAAAATCACATAATGAATCTTCGTTTCGTTACCATGTCTTATTTAATATTAAACAAACAACTTTTTTACTTAAAGAAAGGTACTGAATAGGAAAATGACTTAATGGTCTTTACTGAACCAATAAGACAATGTATTTTCCATTAGTTACTTTATTTTTTTTCAAATACATTGAATATTAAGTCTACTTTTTACAGTCTCTTTTAACAATGCAGAAAATTTCAAAACTAATTTATATGCCACACTTCCTATCATTTTTGTGACAGTAAATGTCAAGGACATGTTACTTTTACCTCATCAAAGTAGGAACAAATCTTTAAACAATGTTTATTTTACTGGATTTCATGTTTGTGCTTTAAACTCTTGCTTACGGTTGAGAATCAAATAATAAATGATTCTTCATTAGTGAAAGCAATGTTGTTACCAAGTGAGATACTATTTTGGAGCACAGAATCTTCTTCCAAACTGCTCAGGAAGATCCCGTTAAAAAAATGCTGTCAGTCAGTGTAATGGTGTACTTTGTATTATAAAAAGTGTTATTTTAAAATAAATTCCCAGAATAAGTTCCTGTTTTCTATAATATTTATTCTTTTATACTTCTGGATATTGTATCATGGAGAAATTGACTGAGAAGATTGGTCTAGCTTGTATGTTTAAATAAAGGCTGCAGTGACTTTCTGACAACATATGCTACTAAAACCAGTAGTTGAACTTGACAACACTTGTAAGCAATTCTCTCGTACAAGTATTCAAATTATAATGGGATGAAATAGGATAAGAATCAACATGCATTACTTTCCCTGTGAGGGACCTCTTTTAACAGTGTAGCTGTCACCTACTCACTTGCATTTTGTGTATCTGCGTGAAACTTTCACCTCTGGTGTGCTCACTGGCAGGAAGCTCTGCTGTAACAAATGACTGAAAACTTTGTTGAAACGTGAGTGGGTCAGAAAAGTTTGTGCAGAAGTTGCTTTTGGCAGTGACTTTTGCATCAGCTTTTCCTCTAATGCAATAACTCTTACATCATATGTACCAGGTAATGTTAACCACCTGCTGAACAGTTTCAGAGAGCCAGTTAGTTCCCTCTCCATGTCTTTCCCCTGCTCCCCAGTACTACTCTCTAGACCCTTTGACTTTTAAAATAATCTTCTAAACTGTTTAGTCCATCTGTTCCTTGCTGACAGTTGTCTGACCCCCTCCGTTCACGCTATTGGCAATGGTTATACTAGTGCCAAAAATGGCAAAAATGTGTTACCTTGTTCTCCTGCATAGCTGTTTATCTTCCCCTTGCTTATCATTCCTTAAATTAGAAAGCGAAATCCTTGCTCCAGATGCAGCCAAATCCATCACTGATCCTACTAATAAGGGAAAAAAAGTAATCAGGGTGATATTGCAGCAAACATGGATTGTGGTAGTGCTTTCCAAACCTATTTTGGAGTCTGTTCAGCAAAAGGGTTTAATTTTCCCAAGGGCCGATATCACAGTAGCCCAGCAGTATAATACACAAATAACATAAATAAAACATGAAATTTCAAAGGCATATAAATATTATCAACTCTTGCTTTTGTGGAATAAGATTACAGAAGGTACTATCAAAATCCCCTGAAACAATAGTAACGTGAATAGACAATTGTACTTACTAGTCTTGAGTTTCAATAGGAAAGAGATACAAACACAGCATTTTGATTTGGATCAGCTTTAGGTTAACATTTTTGTCAGTTTAACACTTATTCAGACAAAATTCTGGTTTGGCTTTGGCTGAGCCAAAAATCTCCTGAGCTCTTTTCAGGAGATTTTGACCATCTTGAAGAGCAAAAGTGAAAAAGAGATTATTATTTTCTTTCCAAGATTCTTAAATGTCAGCAATCAGATAGAAAAGAAAAAGCATTTTAATGATTTTTGCAATGGATTTCAACATATATAAAGAGAGGAATTCCACAATAGTAATTTTGTAAATGTGAAAATCAAAGAAAGAAAATACAGTTAAATAATAAAGCATACTTCTGCCAGGAAAGCTTTTCAGAATATTATGCTAAAATATAATGTTTGATGTGAAAAGTGGCTTACAGAGAATGAAGGATGAGTTGACATGCTCTGTTATTCTTGTAAACGTGGAATGTGTGCAAATGAGGAAGACCATTTAAGAGGTTCTATGTAGCTCACAGGTTTCTGCCATTCATAACAACAGAAATAAATGTTGCCTTTTGGGCTTCAGGAGTGCTGTGACATTGGCATGGCTTTTTTGTTTGGTTTGGTTTGGGTTTTTTTTGTATGTATCTTTTACCCATAATGGTGGAATATCATTTTAAGTGTCCAGGGTGGGATTGCTAGTTAGGAAGTGAATATTATTTTAACTCTAAGTATCAAAGAATACACAACTTCTCATCAGTCTCCTGATTTGTCAGACAGCTTCCTGGAAATCTTGGTGCCATTAACTTCTTAGTGACCTTAAGGAGCGTGAGTGGCTGTTTAATCATTTTTTCTTCATTAGGAATTTTAGGTTATTTATTTTTTCTTCTCCCCATGAATTTTTCAGCAATATCATTAAGAGTTTTTCCTTCACTCAGTTGTTCCAATCCCAAATGCTTGTTTCCTATGACTCTCAAGTTTCAACTGTTCCCTAAAATCAACAATCAGATGTTAATTGCTGTTGTTTTCACTGTCAGGGAGGGACTACTCTGCATTTACCACCAGCTTTTGACCTGCAAAATAATGGCAAGAGGTATTCTTCAGCCATATACCAGAAGGAACGGGAAGAGAGATTTGCCTGCCAAGGTTCTTCCGCTCTAATCAGGCAGCCAACACATTGGCAGAAGCAGAGATAAAAACACTAGTGGGTATAGGAAAATAATAAACTAGATAATAATTACTTGATCTAATAATCACTTGACCTGATGAGATTGATTGCAGTTTTGAAAAGCAATGCTGGAAATATGAAGAATGGTCAACTTAAGTTTACTTCCAGGAATTGATATTGTTGAATAAAATTGTTGTCAGGCACCTAGGAAATAAAACTGTGAATTTGTCAGGAACAGGCTAGGTTACATTGCTGAATACACTGTCTTAAACAATGGACACCTGATAAAAATAAAACCTGATATCTCTTATGCCAGTGCATAAATTGAGAGAGGATACACATGTTTAAAGTTACTCATTTAATTTGACTCTGAAAGGATCTCTTCAGCTTTGGTTGATGCTTTCCACTTTTGACTTGGAGACAGAATTGGAAATAATTATCAAATATGCAGTTATTGTTGCACTATGATTTTAAACTCCCTTTAAGAACAAAATAACATTAGGATGACCTCTTCTCTAGTGAGCAGTTTTGGTTTGTTTGTTGTTTTTTTTTCCAGCTGGAAGTTTAATTAGTGAAATGTAGGGAATCACACCCAGGTAACAATAATCAGTGGTGCATATAAAGGTTGCTGACTGCATTTGGAGGCATGCAGTTTAAGAAAGGTGCTGATCACCAGATGTTGACTTGAAGGACAATGAGAACAAGCAGGAGTCTGGAAATAGCTGTGTGTGACAACCAGTTGCAGGAATTAGTTATTTACACTGGAGAAGACTGAGACGAGATGTGGTGATACCTGTAAAATCTTTAAAAGTTGCTAACAGAGAGAAAAATAGAAAATCTTCTCCACAAGCATTGTGGAAAGGATGAAGAGGGGGTTTGAGCTTAAATTACTCTGAGGAATGTTTAGGTTAGAAAGAACAAAACACCTTTCCAACACAGAGGAATATTAAACAGGCTCCTGTGATCTCCAAACCAATGATGTTCTATCCAGAAATCCCAGTCGTCATCACTGGGCTTCTTAGGAATATATCGACAGATACTTGCCACAAGTGCAATAAATTTATCTGGTCTTACTAGCAGTGGGTAGAAAAGCTCTTTAAAGTCCCTCCACTTTTATAGAATCATAGAATGGTTAGGGTTGGAAGGCACCTTCACAGGTCATCTAGTCCAACCCCCCTGCAAGGAGCAGGGACATCTCCAACCAGATCAGGTTGCACACAGCCTCATCCAATCTGGCTTTGAACATGTCCAGAGATGGGGCATCCACCACCTCTCTGGGCAACCTGTTCCAGTGTTCTACAACCCTCAATGTAAAACAATTTTTCCAAATATCCAATCTAAATCTGCCTCTATTTTAAAATGATTACCCCTCATCCTGTCACAACAGGCCCTACTGAACAGCCTCTCCCCATCTTTCCTGTAGGCCCCCTTGAGGTACTGGAAGACCGCTATCAGGTCTCCCCAGAGCCTCCTCTTCTCCAGGCTGAACAGCCCCAACTCTCTCAGCCTGTCCTCATAGGAAAGGTGCTCGAGCCCTCTTATCATCTTCACGGCCCTCCTCTGGACCTTCTCCAGCTGATCCATATCCTTCTTATGTTGGGGGCTCCAGAACTGGACACAGTACTCCAGGTGGGGTCTCACCAGG
>WHYT01014594.1:29928-54996 GCA_009806455.1 Tetrax tetrax
GCCCCATCCCTGGAAACGTTCAAGGCCAGGCTGGATGGGGCTCTGAGCAACCTGATCTAGTCAGGAAGGTCCCTGCTTCTTGCAGGGGGGTTGGACTAGATGACCTTTGAAGGTCCCTTCCAACTCTAACCATTCTATGATTCTATGATTCTATGATTCTCCCATCTATGTGACTGAGAAAGTCTGGCAATAAAGTGATTCTGTTACCAGACAGGTAAGCAAAAGGATTAATTTCTCCTTCCTCCTTGTAAAGCATGAATAATTAGAGACTGTGAAGAAGGTTGTGTTTTAATTTTAGCCACAAGAAATAGAACATTTTATCTTCTGTAGTAAATTTAATTTTTTATTTAATATTTTTAACGATTAAATGGAATTTTTAATGTCTAATTAATTTATCCAACTAGTATTTTGGACAGCTAGATAAATGAAATTGAAGATTCAGAAAATCTTGTCATTTATTTGACCTTTCCATTACTCCATTTCCATAAAGTATTGCCAACTCCCCAAAAAAGGAAATCATAGAATCATAGAATGGTGAGAGTTGGAAGGGACCTTCACAGGTCATCTAGTCCAACCCCCCTGCAAGAAGCAGGGACCTCCCTGACTAGATCAGGTTGCTCAGAGCCTCATCCAACCTGGCCTTGAACATTTCCAGGGATGGGGCATCCACCACCTCTCTGGGCAACCTATTCCAGTATTCTACAACTCGCATTGTGAAATTTTTTTTCCTAATATTCAATCTAAATCTACCTCCTTCTATTTTGAAACCATTACCCCTCATCCTATCACAACAGGCCCTGCTGAACAGCCTTTCACCATCTTTCCTGTAGGCCCCCTTGAGGTACTGGAAGACTGCTATCAGGTCTCCCCAGAGCCTTCTCTTCTCCAGGCTGAACAACTCCAACTCTCTCAGCCTGTCCTCATAGGAGAGGTGCTCGAGCCCTCTGATCATCTTTGTGGCCCTCCTCTGGACCTTCTCCAGCTGATCCATATCCTTCTTATGTTGGGGGCTCCAGAACTGGACACAGTACTCCAGGTGGGGTCTCACCAGGGAAGAGTAGAGGGGCAGAATCACCTCCCTCAACCTGCTGGCTACACTTGTCTTGATGCAGCCCAGGACGCGGTTGGCCTTCTGGGCTGCAAGGACACATTGTTGGCTCATGTTGAGCTTCTCATCCACCATCACTCCCAAGTCCTTCTCCTCAGAGCTGCTCTCAATCCATTCTCCACCCAGCCTGTATTTGTGCCTGGGATTGCCACAACCCAGGTGCAGGACCTTGCATTTGGCCTGGTTGAACTTCATGAGGTTGGCACAGGCCCACCTCTCCAGCCTGTCCAGGTCCCTCTGGATGGCATCCCTCCCTTCCAGCGTGTCAATGGCACCACACAGCTTGTCATCGGCGAACTTGCTGAGGCTGCACTTTATCCCACTGTCCATGTTGCCGACAAAGATGTTGAATAGGCCCGGGCTCAACACGGACCTGAGGGATGCCACTGGTGACCTGTCTCCACTTGGACATCGAGCTATTGACCACCACTCTCTGAGTGCGGCCATCCAGCCAACTCCTTATCCACCAAGTGGTCCATCCATCAAACCCATGTCTCTCCTAAACTGGAGAGAAGGATGTCGTGCAAGACAGTGTCAAAAGCTTTGCACAAGTCCAGGTAGATGATATCCGTTGGTTGTCCTTTGTTCACCCATGCTGTCACACCATCATAGAAGGCCACCAAATTGGTCAGGCACAATCTGCCCTTGGTGAAGCCATGTTGGCTGCCACCAACCACCTCCTTGCTCTCCATGTGCCTTAGCATGGTTTCCAGGAGAATCTGCTCCATGACCTTGCCAGGCACAGAGGTGAGGCTGACAGGCCTGTAGTTCCCTGGCTCTTCCTTGTTTCCCTTTTTTAAAATGGGGGTTATGTTCCCTCTCTTCCAGTCATCAGGGACCTCACCAGACTGCCACGATTTCTCAAATATGATGGCCAGTGGCTTGGCAACTTCCTCTGCCAGTTCCCTCAGGACCCGCGGATGGATCTCATCAGGTCCCATGGACTTGTGCACCTTCAAGTTCCTTAGATGATCCCAAACCTGCTCTTCGAGCACAGTGGGCGGTTCTTTATCCTCGCAGTCCCTGCCTGTGCCTTCCACAGCTTGGGTGGAGAGACAAGAGCCCTTATCAGTGAAGACTGAGGCAAAAAAGTCATTGAGTACCTCAGCCTTCTCCATGTCCCAGGAAAGCAGGACACTGGTTTCCTTCTGGAGGACGCCTACATTCTCTTTGGACTTTCTTTTGTCCCCTTCATACCTGTAGAAGCTTTTATGTTGCTTTTTATATCCCTGGCCAGGTTCGATTCCATCAGGGCTTTAGCCTTCCTCACCCAATCCCTGGCTGCTCGCACAGCCTCTTTGTAGTCCTCCCAGGCTACCTGTCTCTGCTTCCACCCTCTATAGGCTTTCTTCTTCACTTTCAGTTGTTCCAGGAGCTACTTGCTCATCCACCCTGGCCTCCTGGCCTTTTTGCCTGACTTCTTCTTCATCGGGATGCACCTCTGCTGAGCTTGGAGGAGGTGCTCCTTGAATGTGGACCAGCTTTCCTGGGTCCCTCTTCCCTCCAGGGCCGCCTCCCATGGCACTTTGCCCATCAGAAAAGGAAGTGCCTGTCAGAAAAGGAAGAACTGATATATGGTTAATGTTACAAGATGTGTTGCTTCAGTTAGAAAATGCAAGAATGCCAATTTGATTCCAGCTATGATTCTGGTTGTGTAATTCTGGACTGTCATTTTGAAATTGGTGAAGACAAAACCAGGACTCTATGTCCAAGTCCATTCAGTTATCAGTGGTTCTGTTTTCTGGGCTATATAGGGGTAATTTCCCATCAGCAAGAAAGAGGATTTATATCAAAGCATTTCTGCTACTTTCTTCAGGTCTTTTGCTACTTGTCTTCAGGTAACAACTCGACAGTTCCTGGTTCTGATCTCTAATACCTTGATTCCTGGGCAAAATCTGAAACACTTATAATAACTGTGGAGATTATTGTACTTCTTGTCCTACGATCCTAGGGTGGCTTTGTAAGTTGATATAGCTTCTGCAACTTTATTTTAAAGAGACTGGAATGAATGATTGTATTTCTTTCCCCACTTACAAAAAGTTGCCTCTTTTGGGATTTTTGAGAAGCAGTTCTGGAGTAGCTGTAACAGGCTGGAGAATCTGATTCACAGTTTTGAGGTTTTGTTTTGCAGAATTTAACACAGGTAGTGAGGGTAAGAATCCAATCTGCTGCTGACAAAGAGCCACTTCCTCCCAGAGTAGCATTTCACTTCCTTCTCTCTCCAACTCCCACAAAAGCTTAGACATTTCAGAAGCTGTCAGTTGCTTTCACAGAAATGTTCACCACAACAAAAATTCTACAGGAACATCAGAGGAGAACAGAAATAATAAAGCAGGCCGGACTGTTTGTTTATCTCACAGTTTTAAAATATGGGCTTTTCCTAAACAAATTTAGGAGTCATTTTAATGACATTTGTATATGTGTGCTTTATGTTGATTAGTGAATCCACTTTTGAATTCAAAGCTTAATCTTTGCAGCTTCTATTCACCTTTACATGTGCATGTACCTGAGTTGCAGTGTTATTTATTTGTATCAATAATTTATTGTATCTTACCTAAAAAAAAAAAGAACCCAAAACCAAAACGGTATGAGTACAGGGTGCCTACTTTACAAATAAAGTTCTCTTTAATTCCATTTCAAGAGATGTGCACCATGTATAAGCAAGCACGTGAAGTTTAAATGTTAATCTCTATTACAGTGGTAGTTCTTGCTTTCTCCCATGTCCTTTGTAAAAGCAAAATTCACAATTGATTTACATTTATTCTTGTTTCTTCATTTTTATATTTCACTGGTGCGTGAGCATGTTTTTACTTCATTAAAATACTTACTCTTCTTGTTTCTCACCCTTTCATTTTACTCACTTATTATTGTTTGGTGTTTTCTGTTCATCTATTTCTGCAGCTGCTATCACTGTTACTTTTAAATATCCCTTAAGGAACTTTTGTCTAATACAGATTTTCACTTAAAATCCCACTCTCTCTTTTTTATTGACTTCTAACACCCTAATTATGTGGTTGTTAGTACATTGTGCTCATTACGCAGGGAGGCCTCTTACTGTTGTTCCTATCTGTGACTTCAGGACAGTCACTATTGCATGTGACACAGGGTAATCAGAGTGACATATACCAACACTGACGCCCATAGTATAAATCTACAGAAAGCTGGGAGTTTTGGTTGTTGAAGGTTAGAAGAGATGTTATCAGACTAGTTCCCTTCTGCCGATAGTGTGCATGTGTCTTATTCTGTCGGTCCTTCCTAGTAGCACTACTCAGAAGGTTGAGTTTTTCCCCTCCACAATTATTTCCACTGAGCATTATGTCAGTGGTCATTTGGTCATAGCCAGCACTTCACCAGAACTTTTATCATGCTACACAATGTGATTTTTGAATAAGCTTTGTGGAAGAAAACACTGAGCACGTAAACACCATCAATGCAAAACTCTTCATGTAAATGTTCTAGAAAGCAGACAGATTCTTTGGCTGTTGTATGAAGAAGTATTTTCTAATTCCTGATTGCCATTGATTTTAGTGTATTTCAAGTCTCTTTTCCAAACTTCCCAAGTTCTCAGTAAATTCATTATACACTGATCCACTCTGGTCCTACTGACTTCCAAAATGTTCCTCTCATTATCATATAGGTTCATCTTCCAGTTAAAAATCCTCTGTGCTGAAGATTGGGAAGTTTGCTTGACCATTTTTCTCCTCCCTTCGAGAGTGTGCATTTGACAGAACAGAAACGTGCGGCATAACTGTTCCTCAGACTAGTTTGGCCCCCATATTTTTAACTAGCCCTCTGTTACTGTAGATATTAAAACCTTTTTAATACTCTCTATGACGAAATTAGACTATAGATTAAAATACTTTTTTAGGCTTTGATATTTCTCAATAGCTGAAACATTTGTTATTTTTTCCTGTTAGTTAATAGAGTGACCGTGGGACGATGGTACCTATTTCTCCTAAGTTGCGCTTCTGTGATAGTCTGGTTTTGTTGACAATGCTGTGAAAACCCTCTAACCTAACCCTTAATTTCTGATATCTTTTATTTGTGTTTGAGATAAGCAAACACATAGATGTTTGCCTGAGGTAAGCACCAAACTCTAAGTTATTTGCAGCCTAGAGCTTTTACCAAAACAGGGGGAGCTATGATTTTTTTTCGTATGTATTGTTTACTTCACATTTCATTAAAAAATATCCTCAGAAGACCTGATGGGGGTGTATGTTTGATCCCGCAAATTCACCTAAATGTTTGTTTATAGACATTAAATATTACTTCCCATATTTTATCTGCAAGGAAACACTATAAATGAAAGCCTTTGAGGGTAGGGGACAAGAGAGTGTGTAAATTCTTTTGAATTTACTATCTTTGTTTGAGATTTGTTCCAACATTCCCCGCATTAAAAAAACTAGTAACTTTATTAGTTAGTGTTTCTCTCTTTATGTGTAAAATATATTCAGTGTATGTGTCCAATATGAGTAATACGACACTAAATACAATCAGAACATTGGAGCAAGGAGGAAGTAAAAAAGAATTTCAGATATTACTTTTCAAATTCTGGTTCTTCATGTATGTCACTTTAAGGATAACAAATGTTACCATTTTAATTTTTCTGGCAGTTTGCATTAGTTGTATAAGCAGGATGCCAAAGATAAATTAAGTTAAAGTGCGGAAACTTGTTCAAGTGCATTTTTCAACATAGAAGTGAAGTTTTCTGGATACGGAAACTCTTGACATGGACCATATTCTAGCATTGTTGATGGAGAAATTCCTACTTGAGCAGATTTTTTATCAAGCTATAACAGATAAGTCACTTCTAAATCATTCTTAGCATTTGTAGATACTGTAGAATTTTTTTTTTTGGACTAAATTGTTAAACGTAGTGTTGTATTAGACAATGACTAGTTTTAGCCATAGATTAATAAGAAAATCTGATGGAGGCATTTCTAGTTAGCCATATATGAATAAGAATGTACAAATGTATATATTTTTTTCCCAGCTAGTTATGTTACTGTATACTCATACGATGTGCTGTGCCGATGTTTAAATTCTAGTGTACACCAGTTTGGACAGAAGAAGAGTTCCCCAAAAGAGAATACATCATTAGAGTGCATGTGCGAGACAGGAATTTTGTACTAATTGCTATAGAAAGACATGGACACTGAAGCCAGCTAGGGGAAGTCAAACCATAGTTCTACAATTTTAAAAAATGCACTCAACATATGCATAACAGCATTAGAAACTCACAGTTCATTAACCTCTTTCAGCCCCGTATTTGTCTGAAGAGTGTAAAATAATCAAGATGGGCTTGACTGAAAAAAGATAGTGGGAGGAAGACCTCAAAAACATAAATACAGCAGGATTTTTTGAGGGAAGATTTATATCTCTCATAAACAACTATAAAATCAAGTGTTAGCTGAACTATTAAAATGATAATTTCTAAAACATATTCAATATTTAATCTAAGATAATATCAAAGAGATATTTACATTTGACTTTCAGATTTCAAAGTCCACTTTTAAGGCAATTTACAAGGATATTATACCAAAAAAATGTAATGGATTTTATCTTCTATTTTAATTGAAATAATAGAATAAAATCATAGAATTATAGAATCATTTAGGTTGGAAAAGACTTTCAAGACCATTGAAGCCAATGGAAAATTAATTTTTCATTAAGTGATAAAAGTTTGGTGGTGTTGTTTCTACTTTCCTAAGATGCTGTCCCCAAAAGAGTACAGTTATTTGGGAGAAAATTCTTATGTAAGTAATGTACTGCATTTGCATATATAAGTGTTTGTAGGAGTGGAGAACTAGAGGTAAACAATAAAGATAACAAGGAGGAAGTAAATGCAAAGTAACTTGCATGCGGTAAGTAAATCTGTGTACATTGGACTGGAAGTTTTGAATAAGAGTACATCAGAAAAGGAGAAGCTGCTGCTCAGGATAAAGTTGATCACATGAGTTCAAAGTTTGTGGAAACTTGTGTGTGTGTGTCTGTGTAAGGGTCAGGTTTTAAGATCAGAGTTCTTTAAAAGTTTGTCACGGTAAACTTCCTTTCTGCATAATATCACCGTGCCCTTGGAGCTGTTTTTCTAACTTCTTACAAGTAAGACTTTTTTTTTTTTTTCTTTTTAAAGGAATAGAAATTTAGTGTGAAATGGTGGTGTTATGGGTGTTTAAAAGAAGAACATGGGAGCCAGGAGAAAATGCTAAAGAAAGAAGGGGAAAAGTTAATGTGAAACATAGCAACCTGGGGGTTTATACTTACACGACAGAAACTTTAACACTGTCTTTGTTATTTGTAAGCAATTGTGACTAAAAGACGTTACATGGATCCAGATAGGAAATTTTACTTATTCAAAAGAACGAGATCTGGTTTTTTTCTTAGGTAATAAAACATGAACATAGGACCTATGGTGCTGGAGTGGTAACATGCCCCTTGGATATCAGTGAAGGCAAGATGGACTTATTTTAATTTTTAAGTTTGATGAGTGACAGCAGAAATCTTTCTCTTGCAATTAAGGCAGTAATTCAGATGGTGTGTGCAGGCTGTTGTTACTGAATCAAAATATGAAAGTAGGATTTTCAAAACTGAAACGAATGACTCCTTTTCTGAAGTTGCTTTTGTCACTATGCTGCAGTCCTACATAAAAAAACTGTCAATATGTGAAGATGGTGAGTTGTCCTGCAGTCTCCATTTCTTTCAATTAGTTTGAGAAATCAAAAATATTTTTTCTCACACTCAAGGTGCAAGTTTTATTTGTGGATATCTTCAGAAAAAAGTCCAGAATGTCTCTCAGAGAAAACTATTCCATTGATAAACTATTTGCAGATTGCACTCTTGAGCTATTGAGGAGGTTCATTCCTATTATCACATGTACAGACCATGAAGATGGTGAATGTTCTTAGGAATGACTAGATGATAGTCTTAAAAATAATTCTTTTAAATTTTTCTGCTACAAAAATGTGTCCAAAGCATTTACAATTTCATGACTAGTTGGAAATGCCGCTCCTGGTAGTTCTTGGATCAAGTGACTATGAGGATAATAAAGAAGCAGGCATGGTTTACATTCAGTTTTCTCTGATTTTGTGCAGAGAACAGTTGAGTTGCATGGGAGACTCCAAAACTTCAGGTCCAAATAAAATAAGATAAGGGATATCTGGCCTGGGTTTTGCATGGCAGCAATATTTTGCAAAACAAAATAGCTCGCTCTTTCTTTTTTTTTTTTAATCAATTCTGAGTTATTGACTCTCCTGTTTGCTGTATAACTACAGATTAAACAATGTTCATTACCTTAGCAAGGGCAACTTTGTGGATTTTATATAATTATAAAAAATTCCAGCTGCAGCATTTTTAAATATGTGTTCAGTATGTTTCCTTCTCTGTTGTTCGAGCTGCTTTTACAGAAATAGGCTAAGTGCAAGTCTCTCAATCTATGTTAGTAGCGCCCACAGAGGCAGTACTGGAGCTGAATAAAATGAGAGGCTGAGGTGAAACTACCAGTCCTATGAAGATGGACACACTACCATGCTATGTCAACTTTTTGCCTTGGAAAATCTTCCTCATCATACTGTGCAGAATCTCAAAAATGTTAATTTTAGTTGTGTATTAATAATTCTTTAGGACCCTTGGAGTGGAACAGTGGACACCCCTTTATGATTTGTAAAATAATGACAATAACAATTCTAATGTGAAGCACGTCTTTCTCCCACCTCCAGCTATATCCATGACATACTCTTTTTATCACTCACCTTTAGTAGAGAATAAAATGGGAAAGTGATTGCAATAAAAATACCTTCCCTATCTGAGCTGATTGTGGTTGAAAAGTGAGGGAATTACTATCTTTATAATTATACACTTAGATAAGTTTTTCAGCTCTGTTTTGATCTTTGTCATGACATGACCCCACTCACACACCAGTCATTTGTGTACAGTCTTCTCTCTGCTTCACATTTTGTTATTGCTTATGCTGTCTTAATGACCACGCAAACAAAATGTTAATGGGCAGAATTTATGCTAAATACTAGCAGACTTACTAAATTAGAGTTCAAAATCAACACTTTTAGAAAGTTTAGCTTTTCTAAATAATCCCATAAAACACCAAAATTATCAGAAATAGTACATATACAATTTCATCCCATTTGCAGAGCTATTAATGACTTTCTTGTAGATGCTCTCTTTCTAAACTCCCACTCTGCTGAGAATATTGTCCTCTCCCATCTGTTAAGGTGGAGATGAGTCAGCTGGAATCAGTGTCTTCCTACAAGATTTTGCCACCATGTTCTGGAATATAGGGGTTTGAGAGAGTAGCCTGCCATGTTATGAGTGGATCCACCTCTTCCCTCTAAGGTTGATTCCCACACCAGCTTCATTGAACTCACTCATCTTTTGTCTGTTTGCCACTTTCCTTGCTACTCTCTCCCTGATTCTTCCAAATGCTCGATTTTCCTCTGCTGATTCTCTGAGTAGTGTTAGCAGAGACAAAGAAACATTAGAGTGCTTTCTGAAATTAAAAAAAATCAACAAAAAATTACAAAAAAAGACCTTTGTATTTCCATTCCACGACTTCCGTGCTTGTTGTTATTCCTTCGTGACAACTCAGAGAGATGATCAGAAGGACAGGAACGAGTAAAGTAGAATCACATGAAATGTACATCTCTGTAGCTTATCTTGGCAGAGCATAAATATCTATACAGTTTTCTGAATATAATCACATTTTCTGTATTCTGTATGCCAGCAACTGAAATCTGCTGTTCCTTTTTTCTGGACCCTCTCAGGATCTGCATTTTGTTCTCTAGGGACATTTCTTATTCACTTATTTGTAAGTTCTATCTGAGAACATACAAGGCTTCTGTTTCTTTTGAGTGTTCTACTGTAAGCAGCAGTAATTACAGTCTTAATACATTTTCCAGACAGCATCTAGTATTACAACTCTTGGGTGTCTAATTAGCCTTATCATTACTTTTTGCTCGGTCAATTTAGTGAGATTTAAACAAAAACTTTTTTTTGAGTATTTTATTAATACTAGATTTTAATATGTACCATGTATGTTTATATATAATATATAATTCAAACATTAACCACCAAACCTTCCTAGGTGTATGAAAGAGTATAAGATTTGGGTTCTCAGCTGACAGAAAAAAAAAAATCACTGTTATTTTACTTTAAGCAGTAGAACTTGGCCTGAAAAATAGTGACTAAATTGGTATCATGTATAAACGCAATAAGATTTGTGCTGAAGGTCAGTCCCTTGAATCTTTAAGTAAGTGACAAGAGTAGTTCTGTTTGTGCGAGTAATCTGTAATTTTCACAGGAAAATTAAAGTTAAAAAATGCAGGGAAAAATAAGAAAACTATCCACTAGTACCTGAGGACCTTGTGTTGAGTAGTTTCTTGTGTTTGTATGTGTCTCTGTGTCTAAATATGCCAAAGAATATATCCTACATATTTATGAACATGACCGTGTATTAAACCAACACACTCCAGTAAGTTTTCCATATTTCTTAATATATTCTCACTGGGAGAACTGCCTTTATTACCTGCCCATATTAATGTAAAAGGTCTTTGTATTGTCTCAACTTCACAGAAGTTCATCATAAAACAAGAAATTAATAACTATCATCATGAAGCCCAGAAGTCATTGCCAGCTCCTTTGAGGGTGAAATTTAACGTGGCCACAATTGGCACCAGGTGTTGTATTAAAGGATGCAATTTTCCTTGAATTGTATTTGGGGTCATGATTAAAAAGATGCCAATTCCTTGCCTCAGCTATTATTCTTAGGTTCATCCCTAACCCCTTTCATCAAAGTCTGGCTCTATTACTCTTACCACCAGTAGTTTGTTTACTGGAAGTTATTAGTAAGGGTCTAGTCATTGTCTCAGCCTGTTAGCTCAAAACTACACTGACTCAGAGCTTCTGCATTAGCAGGCCTTGCAACAGATATACGTGATGGATTCACCAGTCAATTCTGAAATTGTGAGAATGGGTTTATTAATATCTGTTAATAGGCTGTTTCACTGTGACAGCAACAAAGGGATAAGACCTCTCTTCCCCCTCTATCGCCAAAGGGCACTCAAATCCTGTGCTACTATTTTGCTACGGACTGTGTAAGCCTGAGGGGTTTCACTTCCCTTTACTGCTGTGAGGTGGAGGGTGATAAGAATTCAGCTGATTCTTTGGAGTACTACTTCAGATTTAAAAGTACTGCTAGTGATCACCCATGAGGGAGGAGTATCCACAGTGATTATGGGAGTCTGCTCCATCCTACAGCTTTCTTCCGCCTCAAATGGATTTTTTATATATGGAGGATGTATTAATTTTAGATTTTAAACTTGTATACAAATGCACTTACTGGCCCTGAATATCTGATTTCTAAATCATCTGCAGTATTTGATGGCTTTTATTAGTAGACAATAATTTTCTCTAGAAATAACTTTTTTTTTTTTTCTGTCCCCACTCTGTTGTTCTGTCATTGGGTTTTGCTTTTGTTCTTGAAACCTGTTTTCTTTTTTAAATCCTTTCTGGGGCTATGAGATTGAGAGTTTTGCTCTGTGTCCTGAAGATGGCACACTTCAGCTGAGCAGATGTTCGGAAGTGACAGTCTTCTGGTAAGAAGCTCAAACAGAGAGAGAGATCTGCAGTCAAGGTCAAGCTCAGGTTTTGTTTGATCTTTACAAGGAATACAACTCTTGTTATCTTTGGGTCACAAGACAAGACTGTGCCACAGAGAACTGAGGCAGAAGGCAGCCAAGGAGTCTGAAAATTCTAGCCAAGACTGCTCAAGGTCTAACATTTTGCCCTGACCACAGAAATAGCAAAAAATGCTGCAGCATTTCCTTTTCTAGTTTCTTGACTCAGCCTGGCATCATGCATCCCTCAGTGCCAGGTTCCTAAACATTGTTATCTTTTAACTAAATCAGTTTAGAGATGTACATGGAGCAGCTGAATCACATGTGAATAATATAATATATGGACCTTGTACAGCAATTCTTTTCAGGTCCTTCTCCTCATATGGGAAGTTATAATAGGAAAATTACCAATTCATGTGGTTTAAATCAAATCAGGAATTAAAGATTTTCTGATTAATTAATGACATATAGTTAAATGGAAACCAATGAACTCATTCCGGATCAATGCCAACAGTACAGCAAATATGCCTCACTTGATACTTACAAGATGTTAATGAATGCTTACAAGGTTCTAAATACCCTTTTTTAGAGCAATGCCAAAAATTTGTAATCTTACACACGTTTCTTCCCCCTGCTATATATACACCTTATAGGAATGATTACTCTTCCAAGGCCAGGTTGGACAGAGCTCTGAATAACCTGATATAGTTGAAGCTGTCCCTGCGCCTTGCAACAGGGTTGAACTACATTATGTTTAAAGGTCCCTTCCAACCCAAAGCATGCTATGATTCTGTGATTATTCACATGCCCACTCTCACTGGAAGTGTGAGTTTCCCTGGTTACTTACTCTGCTGAAGATGGGTTTGTGCAATCTGTTAATCTGTGCACTGATGAGATGACATCCCATGAGTTCCTGCATGCAGCCTGAGCTGTGGGTCCTTCTGTACTGCACCCCATACTATCAACCCACCAGCTGGATCACAGTCTACTCTCTGCAGGAGACATTGTGTCGGGCCTAGACAGGATCACAATGGCATCAAGGTGACAGTGTCAGACACAGTTTGACTTCATGCTTTCTCACTCCCAGGTCTCTCCTTGCAATCACAAATTTTCGTGCTTCTAATAAATCTTGTCAAGACGACTCCTTTTCTTAGAAGCCCAGATGACCTCCTGGTTAGTATTTCATCCACCTGATACTTGTCCTGTGAAGATGGATCATTGTTCATTTCCTTTTTACAGCTATCAGGGTTTGAGCAAACACCCTCTCAGGCAGATCTGCTTGGGTATTCCCTTTCAGGTGTTCAATTCACATATGCCTCTCACACTCACATCCCTATATATCATCTGGTGTTACATGGGTTATGTTACCAAGGAACGGCTGTGTGAATTGCCCCCAAAGGAAGAAATAATATTTCAATATAATGCTAATTAATGTAATAAAACTGGTATTGTTACTTTTTGTTATAAATATGATGGCTATGCTACAATGTATGGGTAGGTAAGAGTGCCTAAGAAGCTATAGGTGGTTTTGACATGTCAGTGAAGGTGTGTGTTTCTCCAGTTATTAGATTAATCAAACTTCTGAGCAAATGTTTACTTAATTTGTTATCTTTAGATAGTTACTTAATGCTATCTTTCAAAATAACATTTCAAGAACTCTTTCTAAATCAATTGGTCAATAAGGGTCTGGAGAACAAGTCTTACAAAGAGTGGCTGAGGGAAGGGGGATTGTTTAGTCTGGAGAAGAGGAGGCTGAGCTTCATTGCTCTCTACAACTATCTGAAAGGAGGTTGTAGGGAGGCAGTTCTTGTTTCTTCTCCCGAATAACTAGTGGTAGGACAACAAGAAATGGCCTCAAGTTGCAGCAGGGCAGGTTTAGGTTGGATATTAGGAAATACTTCTTTAGTGAAAGAGTGATTAGGTACTTGAACAGGCTGCCCAAGGAAGTGGTGGAGTCACCATCCCTGGAGGTGTTTAAAGAACGTGTAAATATGGCACATGAGGACATGGTTTAGTGGACATGGTGGTGCTAGCCTGATGGTTGGCCTTGATGATCTTGGAGCTCTCTTCCAATCTTAAGATTTTATGAGTCTATGAAAATCTGTAAGATGAGTCCTGCACAAAATTTCATTGTGGATACCAGCACAGCCTGGGAATTCACTGTTAGTTGCCATGCTGTATTATCTGTGTTACCATTGCATTCCTACGCATTTATATATTGAGAGAAAAGAATGGACACATGGAATCCTGCTACAGGTGTGCTATGATTTTAACTGCTGCCTTTTTCTCAAATGAGACACTGATTGTGGTTGGTTGACCCCAATTGGCTGCCAGATGCCTACCCAGCTGCTCTTTCACTCCCACTTCCTTATCAGGACTGGGGGTGGGGGGAAATAAGGTGAAAAACCTCTCAGGTTGGCATAAAGATAGGGAGATCCCTTGTAAATTACTGTCATGGGTGAAACAGACACAACTTGGGAAAAAATAACTTAATTTATTTAATCCATCAGTCTGGGCTGAAAGAAAACATTGTAAATGTTTTGTTCTGTTTTGTGTTATCTCAGATCCAGATTTTGAAGATATACTTTTTGAAGAGGCCTTATGAAACATTCTTTAAACTTGATGGAAGAGGAAGGAAACAAATGGCATCTACAGCAGAAGCCTGGAATCTTAGGTCTAAAATACAGGTACAGTTGAGCACCAACTGTCATTAGAAAAGCTATGATAAACCTGCTAGCACAACCTTCAAAACTGTGCTTTTGTGGTGTTTTTTTTTTCAGCATTCAAAATGCTTCTAGTTTTCTAATTCATTTCTTGTGTTCAGCTGAGCACACACTGAGTAGCATCTTGGCAATAGCTTGAAATCCAGTTCCACTTATGCTGATGGCGCAGTAGAAGACCTTATGGGTCATCAGCTCCTAACTGTAGCTTGAAGGATGCCTACCTTTATGCATCTTCCAATACTGGGGAAAGGCTCAGAGATTTTACTAGATGAGAAGTAAACCTGATGTAGATTGGAAGGAAGGTAGAAAGGAATATGAAGTGGCTCTTTCTGGTGAAATGGATCACTGATGTATTTAAGGGTGATCCACAGGTGTAAAAAAACATTATGGAAACCAAGAAAAACCCACTGTGGAAAACATAGTAAAAAGAAAAAAAATCTAGGTTCTTCATAAGCAAACAAAGGGGGTTTCTAGGGTCAATATGGGATGGATGTTATACATAGGGGATGTTGCCTTTTTTAGGAGAATTCTGTTTTCCAAAAAGTGCTACCTTTTTTCTGTTTGCAGTTCCTCACTGCTTTCTGTCACATCTTACAGAGATTGCGCTTAAGATTTACAGCAAGTGTGAATGCTCCTTGATAGTAAAATAGGAAAAAAATAAAATTAATGGAACGGTCATCAGAGATTACAGATATGATTTGTCTGTAATATGTAGTTATAGGCCTCAAAACCACGTTTAAATTCATGGCTTTTCTCAGATTATAATGTTCTAAAATAAAATCAAGTGGTGGTTGGTTTTTTTTATTTTTAGAGGCAGGGCACATTTATGAAACTCATACTCAAGTTTAGATTGTCAAAAACCTGGGGGTTTTGATCATAATCCATCTATTTTTGCTCTCTTTTTCAGTCTGATATTAAATTTGGATTCTTTATAATCAGCATTGAATTGTGCACTTTTGTAGTGTGTCTACTGTACTGTTTACACTACTCTAGACACTACTGGTAGTTTCTACTGTAGTGTTTAGAAAGTGAAACTTTCTTACAGAGCTTTCATAAACATAATCTTATTGTATGCATCACAGGGCACTACCTTATTTGTCAAGTTCTGTTTAACACAACAGCATAATAACTGTATGCTTGCAAAAGCATTGTAGAGCTTATCTGAAATAATTTTTCTCATCAGTATTTCAAGTTCACGAAGAAAAAATATTCATTATAAATGGAGATCTTGAAAACTTAAATTAACTGAAGCAATTGTGCTATTTTACCATCATTGGTTTCAATTTCAAAATGAAGTGTTTCTGTGGCTTCAAAACCAACTGTTCCCATTTAAAAAAAAAAAATGTTGGTACTGATGGAGCTGCATTGCTTGTTTTCTTTCTCCCCTCCCACTTAATGTGTTTCTGTCAAGACAAAACATATATTTTCATTCAGCCCTCTGTGCAACTTAGTTTTGGCTTTCAGTAATCACTGGCCTCTTTGAAATGCTTTGCAATAACACTACAAATTCTGATGTGGAAATATCTAAAAAATCTGCAAGGATTTATTTCAAGAGGCTAATTTATTTCACTGTTAACAAATGCTTTTCCAAGGCAGAGCCACTTATTATGTTAAGGACCTTTGAGAACAAGTTGAATAACTCCAGAGTTTATATCCCTTTTAAAAGAAATATAGGTCTATAGCAATCAACTTACAAAATGAAGGGGGGTGCGGGGGGTTATGTATTGAAATAATATACAATACAAACTTCTTTCCTTATGTGTTCAAACATAAAATTGTTGAATATTGTCCAGTGTTAGGTCTGTAATGATTTTAAAACAGGGTGCTGCTCTCTTGAAGAACAGGGGAATATGAAAGAGTTTTAAGATTATTAAACTCAATGTGGTGACTGCGGGGAAGGGGCTGCCTTAATTTCTAGAGTAACTCACACGAGCAGCGCTTGTTCTGCTTTTTACCTTCTCTACTTTCTGCCTTGCAGTCTTCTTTCTTGCCTATCTTGTTCTTTTAATCAGTTTACATCATAGAAATTACAGATATGAGTTTCAACAGGTGCTCGAACAAGTACTTAATCTAGTTCACACTTGTCAAGTACCAGTGCTTAATTAATTGATGAATCCCTGTGTTGCTGTCAATACAACTGTTCAATACCCTGGTGTTTCCTTATCTCAGTTTGTATCGCTATGGATATTGGTTTGCAAATGCTTTAAAGTATGTAGTGCATATTTTAATCTATTTTGCAAAGTATTTAACAAAACTGAGATATAATGCAGTGCTGGAGAGAACAAATAATGTTAGCATTTTCTTTGACTTTCATTTGGCTGGCAGCTCAGAGCAGCACAGCTACAAAAGTGGTGGAGAAATGAATTTCAAGTCATTGCCTTCAGGCAAACTAGCTTTAGAGATATCCATACGCGGTGGTTCTGTATTCTTGAAGACTGTGAGTTGTTTCATTAACAGAAGTTTATGTATAAATGAAGTTTATGTATAAATCAAGACTTTTGATACTTATATTAACAGCATCACGCATCTAGCTGAACCTTTTGTTCTCTTACAATTATAGAAGCATTCTTTCTTACCATGGCAGTTTTAAATACTTTCTCTTATGGCTAAAATAAAATACCGGTTCCATAACTAACCTAGTTTATGCAATAGTAAAATCAATTTAATGAGAACTAATTCATCTTTTCCACATCTAAATTCCTAGGACAAACTCTTCTTCTCAGAGAAAAGCTTAGAAGTTCAGCTTTTGTATTATTTCCTCGGATTGTTTCTTATAATTTTCTTGTATATTTCCGTCCTTGAACATAATGTCCTTGAACATAATGTCCTTGATTTTTTATTCTCTTTTCTATAATTTGTGGTGTGCAGTAAAAACTCTTCTATGCAAGCCTCTTCAGTTTCAGAGCTGGTACAGTGTTCACGAGAGAGCAAATAGGTTAGACAACTTTCCTTGTAAATGTCATTTTCAGGATGTTAAGCTTTTGCTTCATTTTTAATGAAGAACTTATGTGCCTGTGTCTCCCTCTTGTGGCATGAAAATATTTTCACCAGAACTTGTTAATCCTAACAGAGCTATTGAAAAATAGCACAGCCTTTCCTGGTTTCAGATTTGCCCATTGCTATTAATTTTTTAATGCTCGGTTTCTGTGATGTTTTAATCGAACTGTTAAGGATTCTCCTAGAGGTGCAGTGAAAGCTTCAAGTAAAAATTTTGGCTAGAATTAAACTCCATGTGTACTGTACTGTCCCTCAAAAATAAATATAGTATTTTGCACTGTGTTCAGTCCCAGCTTTTAAGGTTCAATTAATATTAAGGCCTACATTTTCCCACAGAAAGAATAGTTTGAGCTCTGTGTCAAGCTTGACAAATCCTGCCATCCTGTTTCTGGACCAAAGTAGTTTCTATGCTGCATACTCTAATGTCACACACTGAGTATTTCAAAGTGCTTGCGTATGTAAGTGGAGGAGTATAATTTTTCTCAGGAATGAGCCTTCAGGAAAATTGAGAACCCTATCTTAGGGTATAGTGATATACAGTAGCAACTTTTCGTGAAGATCCGGAAGTGTAAAAAGCTATCTAAGGAAGTAACATATAACGTAAGGAAGTAACATAACACGTGAGGAAAAACTTTTTTTCCCAAAGAGTGGTCAGGCACTGGAATGGCCTGCCCAGGGAGGTGGTGGAGTCGCCGTCCCTGGCAGTGTTCAAGAGGCGGCTTGATGAGGAGCTACAAGATATGGTTTAGTAGCTCTGGCAGCAATGGTAGTGGGAAGACGGTTGGACTAGATGATCTTATAGGTCCCATCCAACCATGTGATTCTATGATTCTATGATATAGTTGTTGCTGTTATTAAAATCCGCGTTATATAGAATGCTGAATGTCTTCAATCCTGTACACATTCATTTCATTCCAAAAGTGACTGATATGTGATATATCCTAGCAGCAGTTTGGTAGAATACATTCTTGAATGTAGTTACCTAACAGCAATTGTTCCCCAGGCAAACAGGACTGGCAGTTACCAAGTATGTACCACATCTCCTAAAAGGCTGGAGATGAACACAAAGCACAGCAAAGAGGAAAAGCAATATAGATGTCTCTGTTCAAAGTGGGTTTCTTTAAGCACAACCTGCCTTTGGAAAAAGAAACCAGGTCGTAAGAAATCATTGCCATGTAGCTGAGTATAAAGAGTGCCCAAAGGCTATAAAATGTTTGCAAGTGCAAAGTCTGTTGAAGCTGTTGTGCAACCAGGAAGTATAGTTCATAGAATCATAGAATGGTTAGAGTTGGAAGGGACCTTCAAAGGTCATCTAGTCCAACCCCCCTGCAAGGATCAGGGACATCCCTGACTAGATCAGGTTGCTCAGAGCCTCATCCAGCCTGGCCTTGCAGTCTCTTGCTCACTCCGCCCACACTCTGAGGGAGCAGGGAGAGATAATATAAGGAAAAAGGCTCAAGGTTTGAGATAAGGACAGGGAGAGATCCTTAAAGTTACCATTACAGGCAAAACAGACTCGACTAGGGGAAAACTTTTTATTACTAAAACCAAAGCAGAATAATATGGAAGAGAACAAAGTAAATTCCCCCTACCCCTCCCTCTTCCTGGGCATAACTTAATTTAAATTATCTCTACCTCCTGAGCGGCACAGGGGGATTATAGGGAATGAGGGTTATGGTCAGTTCATCACATGTCACTTTATGCTGCTCCTTCCTCTTCGGGGGAAGAACTCCTCACATTCCTCCCCTGCTCCAGTGTGAGGTCCCTCCCACGGGCCACAGTCCTTCATGAACTGCTCCAGGTCACTTTTTCCACAGGGTACAGTCCCTCTGGAACCGGCTGCTCCATTTGTGCTGGGGCCCTCCACAGGCCACAGCCTCCATCAGGCATCCACCTGCCCCGATGTGGGGTCTTTCATGGGCTGCAGGTGGATCTCTGCTCCTCTGTGGGCCTCCATGGGCTGCAGGGCGACAACCTGCTCCACCATGGTCATCACCACGGGCTGCAAGGGAATCTCTGCCGGGAGCAACATTACTCCTCCCCCTTCTTCTTCACTGACCTTGGTGTCTGCAGCCATTCCTCTCACAAGAAATTCTTCACAACAGGCTGGCAGATGCCTCTCAGGATCTATTCTCATCTCCTCTTCTCTCCGCTTCTTGCAGCCGGGCTGAGCTAAGTTAGGCCCAGATGGCCACCTGGCAGGAGGCCAGAGGGTGAGGGCTGCAAGGCCCACAAAGCTCGCGCCTCTCCCTCTCTGCCACCGCTTCAGCTTCTTCACATCTTCTTTTTTTATTTTTCCCCTTCTTAAATACGTTATTGCAGAGGCGTTATCACAGAACATTCTGCCACCAATTGGCTCAGCCCTAGCCAGTGGTGGGTCTGCCCTAGGCCTGTCTGAGTCCACCGGACAAAGGGGAAACTTGTAGCAGCTTCTTATAGAAGCTGCCACAGTAGGCCCCCCACGCCCCCACTAAACAAAACCAACACAATAGTCCAGAAGGAAGTGAAGGCACAGACCTGTTCTTCAAAGGTGAGGCTGATCAGCATGCAGAATTCAGCAGCAGCAAACTCTTAGACCCCTAAACAGCATTCGTCCTTGTAGGTCAGAGATTAAGACAGAATAACCACATATTCAGAGTGTCCAGCGCAGTCACAAAATCATAGAATCATTGAATGGTTAGGGTTGGAAGGACCTTCAAAAGTTGTCTAGTCCAACCCCCCTGCAAGGAGCAGGGACATCCCTGACTAGATCAGGTTGCTCAGACCCTCATCCAGCCTGGCATTGAATGTTTCCAGGGATGGGGCATCCACCACCTCTCTGGGCAACCTGTTCCAGTGCTCTACAACTTGCATTGTGAAATTTTTTTTCCTAATATCCAGTCTAAATCTACCTCCCTCTATTTTAAAACTATTACCCCTCATCCTATCACAACAGGCCCTACTGAACAGCCTCTCCCCATCTTTCTTGTAGGCCCCCTTGAGGTACTGGAAGACCAGTATCAGGTCTCCCCAGAGCCTCCTCTTCTCCAGGCCCCAACTCTCTCAACCTGTCCTCATGGGAAAGGTGCTCCAGCGCTCTTATCATCTTCATGGCCCTCCTCTGGACCTTCTCCATCTGATCCCTGTCCTTGTTATGTTGGGGGCTCCAGAACTGGACACAGTACTCCAGGTGGGGTCTCACCAGGGCAGAGTAGAGGGGCAGAATCACCTCCCTCGACCTGCTGGCCATGCTCCTCTTGATGCAGCCCAGGACGCGGTTGGCCTTCTGGGCCGCAAGGGTGCATTGCTGGTTCATGTTGAACTTGCTGAGGGTGCACTCTATCCCACTGTCCATGTCGCCGACAAAGATGTTGAACAGGGCCGTCCCAACACGGGCCCCTGAGGGACGCCGCTTGTGACAGGTCTCCACTTGGACATTGAGCCGTTGACCACCACTCTCCGAGTGCGGCCATCCAGCCAACTCCTTATCCACCGAGTGGTCTGTCCATCAAACCCATGCTTCTCTAGTTTACAGAGAAGGATGTAATGTGGGACAGTGTCAAAAGCTTTGCACAAGTCCAGGTAGATGATATCCGTTGGTTGTCCTTTGTTCACCCATGCTGTCACCCCGTCATAGAAGGCCACCAAATTGGTCAGGCACAATCTGCCTTTGGTGAAGCCATGTTGGCTGTCACCAACTACAGAGTTTGTCTCCTGTTTCAAAATAGGTGAGGAAATCTTTAGGGTGATATTTTGCTCCACGCTTCAGAAACAGCATGGCAAACAAGGTAGAATGTCCTTTCACTTTGAGCCAAAGTTTCTCTGTTTCTCTAGCTGCATTCTTAAGGACTAACCTGTTCTCTTATAGCCTGAGAAAAGATGTGTCCTCATATTCTATAACCTGACCCAGAAGGGATTCTCCTGGTATTTTTTTCTGGTTTTGTGGTGTTGGTTGTTTTAAGTACCTGAGATAAGAGCATCCCTTGAAAGAATGGGAGATATGCTTCATAATACTTTGATTTATTACAATAGATACAAAAGTCTGAAGTTTCTGTCTCCCAGGTGAATGTCTTAACCATACAGTTATAAAGTACACAAATATTATCTTGTATGGTGAATAATTATCATAAGTAGAATAGCTTTTAACAGAAAAGGCTGTTAATGAGGAAATATATGATTCCTAGTCTGACAGTTAAGGGCTTTTCAGAAATCTAAGCATCACTTGCTTTAAGTCAGATGAAGTGTAAATTTAAAAACATGAGTAATGCCTACAATGAAAATGATTTTATTTGCAGTCAGACATAAGACACTCTGATCTAGATGTTCATAAATAACAATATGTTATTTGTTCATAAATAACAATAAGACTGCCAAAGAAAATGTAGAAGAAAAGTTATGTTATGGCTGATGCCACAATATAACAAGTATATTGACATTATTTGTTTAGGAAGTTTATTCAACAGTCAGTCTAATTTTATCCTACAGAAACTATTACAGCAGATGTGCAAGACACAATTTCAATCTGACTCTAAGATCCTAGGTTAGCATTTAGAAAAGCCATGTTTGAACTTTTGGAGGGAATATGTTAATCCAGAATAACCAATGTTTAAGAAGCAATAACACCATTAAGGTGTTCCTTTTTCTGCTATTACTTGCAGAGCTAGAGAGCCAGCTCTACTACCATAACTGTGAAGCTAAATCAGCACAAAATTGGTACCTGCTTCCACTGGGTGGCAGCCCAAGCTCTTCTCAAACCCAAAGCAATGTCTTTTTCGTTAGCTGAGCAGAACAGCATGACCCTCGTATCTCAGAGCTTTGTAAAACTCGTGGGACTTTTCCGTACATCTAGTGAGTCAGGTGTTGGCCTCTTCATCTTCAGGGACTCTCTGATTACCCATAGCAAGATGGTCTCTCTTCTGCTAATGACACTTCAAAATGCAATTCTCATATTGTGTTTTAATTAGATTACAATTAGTTCAAGCAAACTGTGTTTTAAAATGAGAATTCCTGAAATGAACACCTTCACTGTGAACACTCTCTACCCACAGAACTCATTGGAGACATCTAATGGGTTTAAGAAGCCTATCTGGAAATTAAGAGGAAAACTATGTGTCGCACAGAACACATAAAGCATGTGCAAGCACCAGAGAAGAAAGTGAATCTTTACAGTAATGAGATATAGCACTTTTGATCCTCTCTTCTAGGAAGCTCATGCCTGTGGATGAAGTCATTACTGTAGTCTGTTCAGCTACAGTCTTTCTAAGTCTCATAAGCAGGGTCAGTGCTTGGATGGGGAGTACACCCATCCAAGCAGGAGAAGGACCAGTGTGCCTTTCCTGCTCTGCCTCCCTTGACACTGGTGAGGGATGCACTGCTAGGATTCCTTCCTTCCAGCCAGAGAGAAACAAAGGTCACAACTGCTTTGGGTGTCAAGGGTCCCATGATCTTTTCAGGATGGTAAAGAGAGATTGCAGTGTCCTGGCTGTGCTGCATAAAAAAAAAAAAATAGATTTCCTTTAGGTACCTGAAGTTTTTCTGTACTTTCTGCTGGACACAGTTTCTCTTTCTTCTCTTTCTGGTAATTTTAATGGATTTTACAAAGAGTTACTTGGCCTTACAGCCTATACCACGTTTTAGTCACTGTTTTATCACAAAACAGCATAATACAAGAAAATTTTTTACAGGACTCTCATGTATAAGCAATATTCCTTTTAACAGAAGTCTGTTAGTTTAAGATATGTAACCTTGGGGTTTTCAGGCCTTTTCATAGACTCCTTTAGGAAAGATTGCATTGTTTGGGTCCAGAGGATAGATAAGATAAGGGACCCTCTTTATGCACAGGCCTAGTAAACTGTGTGTCACTGAAATAAGATGCTAGCTTTAGAGTTTGCTCTGGTTTGATCTCAGAACCATGAGTGTGGCAGCTGCTTCAGAGCTGTGTCAGGGATAAAGAGGTATTGTACACCACTTCTCAAGGTCTTTTCCATCTCAAACTCAGTACCTAAGAGATTACAGAATCAAACCCAGGTAACAATAACCTAGTAGGGAAAAGGATAATCTCTGAAGAATCTAACTGCATCTTAATATAGAACATTTATACTAAGGTTAGTGACTCAGTTTGAGAACGTAAGAGTCCTTGAAATGTTTTCAGTAGAGCTTATTTGGAGATTTCCACTGAAACAGGTGTTTCATATCAGAAACATAAATGAAAAAGAAAGATAACTTTAGTTTCACAGGATGAAATTTCAGTTGCGAAATAGAGATTATTTCTCATACAGTTGTCCTCAGGAGGGATTCTTTTGTTGCAGACAGGCGGCAATGAAAACATCCTCTTGCACTAGTTTCTTTCTTGCTGTTAACAGGTGGGAAGTATCAAAGTCTTCTGCATCACTTTTAATGTAGGCTGCCTCAGAGACCAATGACTCTGATGTAGGTGATGGCTCTGCAAGGTGATGTAGCTGACTGTAGCCTACCAGGAAAGGCAGAGCTCTTCACTCCCTCGTTAACTGCACAGGAGATTTCTTGTACCCGAAGGAGGGATATGTTGTTCCTAATTTCTAGGAGTGATACCATGAACTGTGGAAAAATTCCAGCCAGTGCAACCTACATTTCTCTAGCAACAGGGGTGACCATGAATCAGTGGTGGCTGCACTAGGTCCCTACTGCAAATGCAGAACCTCATTTGGCAGCTTTTACTCAGCTTTGCATAAGTTATCTGGGGGTTTACAATCACATTTGTGATGGTGACTGCTGACAGTATTTTTAGGGAACAGAATCTCGAACAACAGGAGGATTGTGCAGGAGTTTTCCTTAAAAGTGAGACCTAGACTGTAATATTTGCTTCTAAAAGAAAGGAGAGTGGACACGGACTTCAGCCTTTTCTCCAGATATTTCAGCTACACGTGACACATCTTCCACCCAGACAAGTCACTTAATACCTGCAATAAAGTAATGCAGCACACGGAGAGGAAGAATAACCTTTCTGTGCCTGTTGCTTTGTGATGTGGTGTGCTGCCAAAGAGTCTTTTAGTCTTCTGTGGAAACCGGCTGTACAACCTGATCTCTGCCTGTATGCGAGTGGGTCCCTGTCCCTCAACTACTTTATGAAAGAGGGCTGGTAGAGTTCATTTTTTTGAAGTGCTTCAAAATTACTGTCTGACAGACGCCTAAATATGGAGCATGGTTAGTATAATAGTGTAACTAAGAGGACCTTAACAGAACCAGTTTTGTTTTAAAAATCTCTCTCAGCACTTTCTGTTTTAATGTTCCTATCTTCCTTCCATTTAATCCTCATCTCATACCTTTTGTTTCTTTTCATTGGCCCTTCTGGACAACCGGTTTTGGGAAAGCCTTTTTATATATCTCTCTTTCCCTCGCTGTTTAATAGATACCATCATCTTTTAAAGAGCCACCACTCCCTCCCTCAGCTAAGTACTGTCTTGGCAGGCAACTAGAGAGGAGGAGTCTTCTTTAAAAGCCTTTGAAATTGTGTTGTAAAAAAAAAAATATAAATAAAGCAGCAAACCTTTTAATCGGGCTTTGAACAATCATCCCTTTCATTCCCTTGTAGCTTATTGTGCCTTTGGCTTTTTTTTTTTATTATTTAGTGTGCACAAAAAAAAAAAAAAAATTAAAA
>WHYT01014594.1:55016-82843 GCA_009806455.1 Tetrax tetrax
CTCTTTTGTTTGCCAATCCTGCCTGTCATCCACAGAGAATTCTGCAGCAGGCTGGTGATTGCAGCTACGGTTCCTCTGTGTGCATAATTAGTATCAACCTTGCCTGGTCTCATTTCCCTGGTGGGGATGTCGGGGAGAGGGAAGTCGTTGCCATTAAATGCATTACCAGGTTCACATCTTAGCTCCCATGTGACCTGCATTTGGTGAATCAACATCAAAACTTAAACTCTTTAAACCTCTTTCTCCATGAGACTGATGTAAATGGTAATTTTTGAAAAGCACACATAAAGACTGCTGTTGGTGTTAAAGAATTAATAGATTGCAAGAGGTAGATAGGAGGAGCTTCTGAGAATTTCAGCTTGATTTTGCTGTCTCAGTTTTGAAACTCATAGAGAAAACAATCTGATACTCCTTGTTATGTTCAGTGGAGCCACTGACAGTCCAGATCTCACAAAATCAAGGGAGAGTTGTCTGTCTCCAATCAGGCTCCAAAGGACAGTGCCTAATGAGTACCCTTCAATGAGTGTGATTTTTGGTATGGGACATGGAATGTCAAGTTGCAAAAGACAAAAAGAGCTTCTAGCATGTGTAATCTCAGGTGCATCAAAGCCACCAGAAGAGAAATGTACTCACAGCATGAAAAAAAAAGAGAACATGAAACTGTCTCCGTAACACAGTGACATTGCCACTTCTTGCTGTTTTTGCAATGGTATTGCTAATTTAACCAAAAAAGCAGGCTTGTCTCTTTCTCAGATGATAATATGGAAAAGAAGTATGATCTGAACACAACTGTAAACGATAGACTCCTTTAACTCTGATAGTTTGGTAGATTTCCCTGTTAAAGCAAGGTGTTCCTTTCAGAATCTGGTTACAGGATCAGTAACAGAGAGGAGAAAATCAGTCAGATATTTGGACTTAAGACGCTTCATGTTCTGTGGATCATGCTGTTGCATGCAGCCTTCTGCATGCTGGTACTGACCTATTCAAAAATAGGTACTACAGCTCAGAAAAGTTTTAAGAGAAAGACCTAACTGACATCTTCCCAGTCCATAAAACACGGATTATAAACTTTCTGACCTCATGGTAATGCTGTGAAGATAACTACCTGCTGTATACCACAGTATTTTTAGGGGATATGTTCCTGAGAGACAGATAATTAAGTGGAATAGTGAGGTTATTGGGAGAGAGAATGAATGTATGTATACTGTTCTATAATAAGTTATTAATTTTAATGAGATAAGAGCTTATAATGTAAACTTGGAACAAAAAGGAAACAAATGTACAAAGAACAGTGGACAACTTCCTATAGGCTCCAGTGCTCTTTAGAGTCTATGTTAAAAAGCAAGAGCAACTGTTGTAGTATCTTCAGCTATTACAGAGAATTGAAGGTTCACTTGATCTCTGTAAGTGATTACTTTTGGAGAATGGTACTGCTTGACAAGGCACAACTGCAGACTCTGCCAAAGATTGGGTGTTTGTTGTGTACTGAGAAACAATTACATTTGTTTTAAAAATCCTGAGGGATACTTACACAATTCTACTTGCAAGATCATTCACCATTCATGTTTTAAAGGCATTATTTTCAAGTATTGATAAAAGTAATATAGCTAAGTAGTTTAAGACTGTGTATTTCTGTAAAACTTGTACATTTTTAAAAGTGATACTTTTGTCATCCGATTGTTGGTCATGCATCATTCTATTCTCAGCAGTTGAATGTCCTTTATGTCATACCTGGAACAATCCTTATTCATTGAATAAAGATTTGGAAGAACCTACGTCACAAACCTGTAAAAGCTTATAAAGGTATTTCAGTTGGGATGAGACCAGAATATATACTTATGCTGCAGAACCAGACCTCACAAAAGGAAAAGCAGACTGTGTTTATTTTACAACATAATGTCACCATGTCCTATGTTGTCCTCTCAAAAACATACATGACAGGTGTTTTATAACACCTGTCTTTTAGACCTTTGTAAGCATAAGAAAAAATATTTACTAGGAAATTGTAAAAATAAATGCAGGCATGGCAGCGGCTGCCATGTAGATAAGAAAGAAGGACGGTTTGGATTAAGTGGCAGAAAGAGGATTCCAATGCTGATCTAAGAGTTAAAGAATGAAATGACAGAGAAATCAATGAGAATAATTTTGCATCTTTCCATATCTGGAAATAGTTTTTGTCTATAATTTATTCTAAGTGTAAAGAAAAGCATTGGATTATCTTAGTGAGAGTGAAGGCAAGTGGCCAGTACTGGAAGTGCTGGGTCTATATGGTACTTGTCTTCCTATAGAGAGCTGAAGAAGACATTTCTGCTTCTCTGAGAAAGTGTGGCTTTGTGAGTAGTAGGGTAAGAGTTTTCAAATAATAGATGGGCTTAAAATAATGAAAGTGGGTGGAGAGGGTTTATGATTTTAGGAATACTTGAAATTACTGAACTGAAATGCAAAATCTAAAGTTCCTCTGGTTTTTAGAGCAATCCCAAATCACTTTAAGACCTCAGTTTTATAATAAGGCAAAGTTATAAAGTTGAATCAGAATCTCCACTTTGAGTTTTGGAAATACTGAATGCTTGAAACTTGTGTATGGCTTTTATAACTGAGGCCTATTTCTTTGACGAACCAAAGCAAAAGACTTCTGACAGATGTTTTGAATTTTGCTGGGTGAGAAGTAGGGTAAACCACTGAGTTTCCTTTACTGTTTCTGTGATGGGTATAGAAGACTCTAAACTAGTTTCTGCTGCTTAACCTGGCTCTAGAGTTCCAAATCTAGATCTTACACTAATTCTAGATGTTCCTTTCAGATCCTTTCTGGAAGAAAACAAAAATTTTAGCGGGGAAAATATCATGCAAGTACTAGAGCAAGTGCATCCAATAGACTAAGCAAGACTGAAGTTCTGCTTTGAGATGATAAATCAAATATAGCTTACTGTTAAGACAGAGAAGAAGTAACAGCCGCCTCCTCCTCCTCCTCTGCACACACACACAATTTGTTTACAAAAGTGCCTTGTAGTGACTGCTGGTGGTGTCACTCCGTCCCATGCCCCAGAGCTATCACCGGGCCTCATGGGAGATGTGACTACAGCATCGGACATGGGACTGTTTGTTCACTCACTTTCTGTGAAGAGAGTTTTGAACTGTGTTTTGAATAGACAGCATTTTCTTTGTGTGGTTGGTAAATAACACAGAGCAAAGTTAGTCAGCAAGTTGCATAGCTTCTGCATTCTGATTCTTTGGAGCCCTTTTGTACCAAGCTTGACAGGATGTTTTTAACAGAATGTGACCTCACTGGGATACCAGAGGTAAGGAAAAAGTTATTGGGGCTGTTGTGGAATATTTTGCACAGAACTGACCAAAAGTACTGCTTTAAAATGCCTCTTGAAAAGGAGATGGTTCCACAGTGATCCAGTCAACAAGTTGTTCAGTGAAAATCAGTGTCTTTCAATCTTTCGTAAGTTATAGGAAGTCTTAACAAGATTTTCTGTTTCCCACTTACGGAAAAAGACGCTGATTTGCAAATCTCAGAACTGTTATATACTTGCTGTAATGCATTGAGCAAAGGCCCAGTTCTTGTGACAGAACATCAAAATGTTTTCTTTCTAACACAGAACAGAATAAGCAGATCAGATCCAGTTCATCCAAGTCCTAGAAGCAGCAGTGTGAGAATCGGAGCGGTGGCAAACCCAGCAAGACCAGGCAACAGCGACCTTCTGGACACACGTACTCAGTCACTGGGTAAAGGTAAGAAGAAAAAAAGAAACAAACCAGTGTCAGCACATTTTCTGGGTAAGGCCACATGTGGGTTTTCATCACAGGCATTGAAATGGGGACTGCCACTTGTAGTTTGCTGGGACGCAGAGCAGAGAGGACTGTGCAGGCACCCCCTCACCCTCTTCTGCTGACCAGGGCTGGGGAAAGGGGCCACGGGTGGTGGAGTGATCTGGCACCCTCCCACCATGATGTGGGAGAGCCCTGCTTAACAGCAGCTCTTTGGGGCCTCCTCAGTGCCCTGCTCCCTGTTCTGAGCACCAATGGCCTCAGGATGCAGTGAGGAAAGGTTCAGCCATGGTAACAGAAGGGACAAAAATCTGAGTGTTTGAAAAGTAAGGGGAAGATGATTTAAAAAAAAAAAATTCACACAGATGTAGTTCAAATATTTATTGTGTAGAAATATGATAGATTCATGCTGAATGATCTGAATGATTTGTTTATATTCAGGATGTAAAGAGGTTTTTGTGAAAAGTGAAAGAAAAATGCATTATTACACAAAATAGCTTCATGAATAATAGGCACCTTGCTGTTCTGAGATTGAATTAACAATATGTGATCCGCTTTACTATGTATACCAACAGAATAACAAAACTTCATTGTTTTTGTGGTCAACAATTACTGATTTTTTCCAGTCAGTACAGGTGACTTACCAAAACAAAACAGAAAAAATTTGTTTGGAGTCACTGATAGAGTAGTGAGAGGAAACAAAGTTCTCATGATATGTGAAATCATTATTCATACCTTAAGACTTGCATAACAAAGAAATCTAAAAATAGGCTTTTAAAATTGGAAAGTTTTGAGTGCTGCTGACAATGAAAGTGTTCTTTGGTAAATGAAAATGGAAAAGTTTGCTCATTAACTTATGACTAGAGTTGCTTTTTACTGTAAGACACATAAAGAACAAGATTTGTTTTTTTTCTGGTGATCAGTTAGAAAGTGGATGGGTTGAACTTCATCTAGTAGTATAAAAGATGCGGTGAGCATGCTGTCAGTAAGACAGGGTAATGACTTTGGTTTGACAAAGCATTTACCGTGATACTTTTATAATTGTCAAACTTGCTACTGTACTTTGATCCACTGGTGTGTGGTAGATAGGCTGCCAGCTCTGTCCTAATTAGAGCAAATATTTCTTATGAAAAGGCTTCTAGAGACAAGTGCATTCTCTGAAGCAGAAGTCTGTCAAATGAAGTGATTGAAGATGATGAATTTATATTCACAACTTCAGTATTTCTGTTGCAGTAGTACTTATGGTCCTCATCATGGGTCAGATGCTGGTTATTGTACAATATAAAAGTAGATTTTATATACCAAGCAGTTTATAATGCAAACATGAGACTGCATAAAACAAATATGATAAATTATTCAGTCATAAAAAATACACCCAAAGTGTTAAGGTGGAGTTTTCTGATTTTAATATCTTCCTACAGCTGTCTATGTACTGATGGAGTTTTATTTTAACTGGTGATTTTTCACAGTGTCTCACCCACTACAGATAAACTGCCACAAGTGGTTGGAAGCTCGATTGCTTTTTGACCTTCAGCCAGGGAGAAGCTGGTGAGGGGGGATAGGATTTACTTTATCCCTGATTTTGACCAAGACAATGCAAAAGTTCAATAAAAATGGGCTGGTTAGCGTTGATGACAGCTGTGCTAGATAGACCAGTAGAGGTCAGTACAGAGTGCTGAAATGGGAGCCGAGTGCCAAGGCTTTGTGCGTTCACGCTCTGTGCTTCCCGGCTTTAACTTTCCCGTAAGAGTGTGGTTAAAGGGCTTACAGTGGCTTACACTCAGTATTCCTATCCTCTTCAAAAGAAACAGTAAGAATACTTGGGATAATATGATAAGGACATACTACTTAAACAGAGTAATTTAAGCAACAACATGTATTTTTGTAGCATGTTATATCTTGCAGGAAACCTTATTTTGTGGAATCGTTACTGAAAACAACATGTAATACTTATTACATATTTTGCAGTGACAAATGCATCTGCCTGGTAGTTGTGTAGTAAAAAATTAGGAAAAAGGGGACAATTTTTAGGAACCAATTTTTCAGATACTTAAAGTAACAAAAGAATTTTTCTCATTATAGGTAACAAGTTTGGATAATTATCATTAAGTGTGGTTTTAAAAGTCTTTTGTGTACATACACAGAAAGGGGGGGGGGGAGAGGCAGACTCTGTATATAAAGTTGAATTATCTTTTGTTTCACTTTTTAAAGCCATTGTTTGCTCGTGGTTTCCTTTTGTGATTTAAAGCGAGGAAAAGAATCACCACGTATAGTCTGTGCATGAAAAGATCCTTCAATATATATTAGCTGCAAAAGCTCATCTCTGAAAAGCTTCTGTTCAAGCTGCTTTCTGTGAATCTAGAAAGAGCAATCTGCTTGTCCCCATTCTGTTTCCTTGCACTTTAACTAAGTACTTTCAAAACTACCTTGCTGTTATATTGTAGTTGTTGAATATTAAAGAATTACAAAAAAAAAATTATCACTAGATGAAGATGGCCTGTTCTATTTTTATTCCAATACCGACCTGCATCTGCTGTCTATGGGTTTACGGAGAAAATTCCCACTGCCTTCAGAGAGAATAGAACTATACAAATGGTGAATATTTCTGAAAATCCTCTGTATTTGTTCAGCTTAGATTTCATGCACTTGTTTAAATTAATTATGGAGGTATTGGAAACTGTACTCTCTTTTTATTTTCTTTATCATGCACAAGAACTAGACAGTGGCTCAGCAAGCCTTTCTCATAGGCACTTGTGTTGTGCGCTGTTACAGTCAGATGGCATAAGTGTGACTGCAGTTCAGAGTGCTGTAGGAGAGCATTACTGCAGGGGAGGGATTCTCTGATAACTGTAGCAGCTTTCAATGGTATACATTGAGCTGGGAAGGAGACAGAGATGTCATAAACTGCTGTTACGTATCTGACTCATGACATGGTTTTTCCACACTTTTGTCACAGTGGCATCACATCACAGATCTTGCAAAAGATCTCCCTTTATGTGTATAGCTTAAAATCCTGGTTTTGGCAAAGTAAATGGAAGCCTTGACATTTGAATCTGTGAGACCAGGAGCTCTATAGGCTTGTTTCAACTTTTTTTTTTTTTTTCCTGAGGCAAAGGAAACTTAGAAATAATGTCTTTCATAACACTGTGTATCATACAAGCGATGGCATATTAAATTACAATTTCCATTATTGAGTCTGAATTTCTTATCAAAGGCTTGGATTAAATTCAATTCCATTCAGTTCAGTTCTTCTTCATTTGAAGGGAAGTGGAGAAACAATTTCTAGTTCTGATTTCACTGATTGTGTTTTGAGAAAATGGGCTTGCATCTGAAAGTAAAACACACCTTTCCTCAGGTAAACTTCTGATGTTCACATTATTTTGGCACACAATATATTTCTATTGCCTTTTGCACGTATCTCTCACTTCTCATTGGGAGAAAAGGGTGTGAAAAGTTGTATTTTCCTGAGCCACAGTAGACTGCTCGTTTACAATAACTGATATTCTTCATTAGATGTTGTTGGGAGGGAGCCCTTCTCAAATGCTTTTCCTGAAAAGTAGTGCAAAGATTGAAGTTAAGGTGGTTCTTCTAATACGAAGTGCTCTGGTTTTAGCCAGTTGATGTTAAAGTCCAAAAATCCAAGTATTTGTATTGCTTCAATTAATTTTTTTTACATGTTAGATTTCATGAACATCCAGTCTGCTTTTTTTTTCTGTAACATATGGGATACAAACCCCCAAAATTCAGGGACCAAAATAATGCTGCTGTGTAGTTCAATCAAGTATAATGTTATGTTAGAAGTTTGCTGTTCTTATCTGTACCCAGACCAAAGACGGAAGATTACAGCAGAGCTATTAATGATTAAGGAACAGAAGGTCTATCTTATCACTAAAGTTCTCAGTCTCTTGGTAAATTAATGTTTGATATTTTCATGTTCATGGTATTGCATTCATACATTCTTACAGGTATAGTAACATTATATTCTCATCTTGTTGTTCTTTTCTAATTTCTTTGATTTATTTGTTTGCTGTTTTTAAAAAAAAAATCTTCCCTGAAGAGTGTCATTGTATATTTAAATTACCCTATCTCTATATAGCTAGGTTTTCTGTTTGTTTTTTAAGTCAGGGATAAATTTCTTCATTCTTACTGTGTGTGTGTATAGGGGTGACTTCTAACATTTTTTCATTTCCTGATATGAAGATACCTGTCATTTAACTATAAAGCTGTGTTTCTCTTTAAATACATATCAAGGAATTGTGGATTTCTGTCCAGATGGGAATAGTACTGATTCAGTTAGTAGTGATCAGTAATCGAGATAGTGGCACTGGTGAAAATCTCCTCATATAAACAAGTAAACCTTGGCATTTCCACCAGCAATTGAATAAATTAGGGTTCCTTACCTGTAATTAAGTTATCAATTTGCAGATTGCATAATAACCTAAAAAAAATTAGAGCAAATAAATTAGACAGGTAAATGTAAGCAAATAAATTGTAACTTCAAACATCCTACAGGGAGAAAAAAGATAGGATTTTCACCCATTTCTGGAGTAAAAGGGCAACCTAAGGAATTGGTATAATTCTGGGAAATGTACTCTATATCGCAAGAAAGCATCAATAGAACAGTTTAATTTTTGCTGGTTCTACCATTTTAGTGAAGCATACGTATGGAGACAACTTTGCCTCTAAGGTGCTTAAAGGTTCAGAAATCACACTTTCCCCTGACTGTATTAGTTTGGATGGTATAGCTGGGTTTTCTCTATTTTTCACTTTATCGTGGAGTTCTATTAGGAATTTGTTAGCCATCCTTTTCACTGTGTAGCTCAAGTCAATAGCAGGCTTTTCTTTTTCATTTCCTCACTTTCTCATAGGTCAAGAATAAACTTTACACTCCAGTCTCTCCTTGATACTCTTTACCTCTCATTGAAATCAATAGGACAGTGAACCCACATCTTGAGTGTATTACAGATCATGGTAACAGAAAAAAACCTGATTGTTAGGGGTGGTTGGAGAGTGAGAACCTGTAGCATTTATAATGTCAACATCAAACCTGAGGTATAAGTGGAGTTAATGCTTTCTAGAAACTCTGAAAATCGCTTCCTTTTCATCTACAATTTCTCAATCATTCCTCTTATACCTATGTATTTCTAAAATGTCAGTATTCACACTGTTACCTTAGCTGTAAAGCAAAAAAAAAATGTGAATTCAGTTTTTGTGTTTACAAGGGAAGTTATTTCTAAATACCTTTATATTTTTAAAAATCCTCTTCTAAAAGTGAATCTTATGTTTGGCTCTACTCTACAGAATAACTCTTTTATGAACAAATTGTAATACATCAAAAGGATCTTACATACTACATGTTTGTCATTACTCAATGTACTGCAAAGAGGCATTTAGACTAGGCTTTGCAGAATAGAAAATATTTAACAAGTAGATAGTCTTAGTTTTTTCCTTTTGTATTTTAAGGGCAAATCTCAATTTCAGTTGTATGCCTGAGGTTTTCCCAACACTGTAAAAATGCAATGAATAGCAATGTTATTTGAATACATTATTTGACTATTCTTTGGGGGTTTTATGTTGATCCAGAAAATGTACCTTTCTGAAAAATGTTATCTATATTTATTTATACTGTATTTTTATCAATACACTCATATTTTATATCTATGTCTCTACATATGAATAGATACAGAACATTATGAAATTTCTGCAGTAAGATAATATTTGAGTGCTCATTAATATTTTTTATGGTCTCAACAAGTTCATATTGACAATAATTTTGTTTCAGGAATTAAAATGTTAAATGTAAGAAAATGTTTAATTAAAATGAGATGAAATATGGATAAAAGTCTTGAAAAATACTAGCTGCAGCTTTAAACAGCACAAAGCAGAAACACATGTCATTTTCCATGAACCGGACTTACAGAAATATTTTATCTGTTTTTCTCAGTAGCAATTTTATTAGTAGTGCTCCTACAGAAGTGTCAATCATGTGATTGCATATGTCAAAAGTATTTTGCTAACAGATTTATACTACTTCAGAGAAAATGCGTGAGTAAAGATTTTCTGGTAGCTTAATGTTGGTGGTAAAGATGACCAGAGAGAATGCGAATGCTTATATCTAGTATGCTTATACCAACTTCTCTTGCGAAAAAAAAAAATCATTTGTAGTAGTATGGATTTTACTTCTTGACCAACCTGACTGCATTCTATGATGAGATGGCTAGAGGGACTGGATTTATGGTTAAGGGGAGCAGGGGATGTAATCTACTTTTACTTTAGCAAGGTTTTCAGCACAATCTCCCACAACATCTTCATATTCAAACCGGATTGTTATGGAGAATATGTATGGACGATGAGAAGATAACGGGATGGGTTATCAGACTCAAAGGATAGTGGCTAATGGTTCATACTCTGTCTCGATGTCTGAGTTGTGTGGATTTCCTCAGGGGTCTGTCCGGGAACCCATGCTGTTTAATAACTTCTTAAGCGTCTTGGCGGACCATAGGTTAAACACTGTATGCTGACAGTGATGAAGGCTTACAAAGCACTGGACTGTATAAACAGCAGAATAGATACTAGATCAACCGAAGTTATTCTTTCCCTTTACTTGGTACTAATTAAACCACATTTAGAATATTGCATCCAGTTCTGGATACTCCCATACAAGACAGACATTGACTGAACAGAGCAAGTTAAGTGGAGAGCTACCAAGATGGCTGGAGTCAGGAGCATGTGCCCTGTGAGGAGACCGCAAGAAAGCAGGGCTTAAATAGTGCATTCTGGATCCAAAGAAATCTCATCCATTCCCATGCATCGAATGAGCCCGAGTTGTTAAGGAGCTCTAACAAATCTATAAATCATAGAATCATAGAATGGTTTGCGTTGGAAGGGACCATCTAGTCCAACCCCCCTGCAAGGAGCAGGGATATCTCCAACCAGATCAGGTTGCACACAGCCTCATCCAATCTGGCTTTGAACATGTCCAGAGGTGGGGCATCCCCACCTCTATGGGCAACCTATTTCAGTATTCTACAACTCGCATTGTGATTTTTTTTTCCCTAATATCGAATCTAAATCTACCTCCCTCTATTTTAAAACCGTTATCCCTTGTCCTGTCACAACAGGCCCTACTGAACAGCCTCTCCCCATCTTTCTTGTAGGCCCCCTTGAGGTACTGGAAGGCTGCTGTAAGGTCTCCCTGGAGCCTCCTCTTCTCCAGGCTGAACAGCCCCAACTCTCTCAGCCTGTCCTCATAGGAGAGGTGTTCCAGCCCTCTGATCATCTTCGTGGCCCTCCTCTGGACCCTCTCCAACCGGTCCATGTCCTTCTTATGTTGGGGGCTCCAGAGCTGGACACAGTACTCCAGGTGGGGTCTCACCAGGGCAGAGTAGAGGGGCAGAATCACCTCCCTCAACCTGCTGGCCACGCTCCTCTTGATGCAACCCAAGGTGCAAGAGATTCCCTTCCAGTTAGGCAGTAGATGTAGTGCTGCACTACTTTGTAAAAGTATTTACACATCATGTAATCTGATGGTTTATCTAGGTCTGTGAACCTCCTGTGCCTGCTGGGAGGACTCTTCCTGAGGAGCAGTCCTTGCTATTGCTCCTGGGATGTTGGAAATTCACTGAGTACAGGTGAATGCTGTTGGTAGAGAACCAGTGGCCTATGGATTCTGAACTGCGCCTTGGTTTGGTTTGATGTTGCTTACACTCTGTTTTTATTCTTTTCCCCTGAAATTTGATGTGAATATTTTTGCTGAGGAAGAAAGAATTGTGTCAAGGAAGCCATAAGAAATCTGATGCATATTTGTTTGGAAATGAAAACAGAATAAAAGGAGTGATTAGCAGATATTTATAAGCCTGTCTTTTCCTTATGCCAGATCAAGATGACTAACACTGAGGACAGGAGCTAAAAGGAAAAGGAAAGTGTTTATGAGCTCTCTTGGGTCATTAATATAAAATAATCTACTTGACAATGTGGAATACATTGTAATCAATCTTATATTCTATGGATTTTTATTCTGGAAGATATTAGGAAGTGGTCCAGCCTTGGAATGGACATCAACAGAGTGGTACCAGAATGTTCAATCTGTCCCACCCAGATGTTCTCCTGTTAGTCCAGGGAAAGCACCTCTCCCCAGCTGGCTTCCTCCTGATTGCAGAAGCGAATTTGATATATGCATTATATGTTAACAAGTTTAGTTTGTTGTCCTGACTCAGACTGTGCTGCTCAAATGCAGGACTACCCAGCAGCTACCCTCAGGCAGTGCTGCTAACAGGATTTGCATAACTTTTAATCACATTTTCTATTTCTTACTTTTCTACTTTTTGATGTTTCTTTTCACCTCTCTTGTTAACTCTTTCCTGCTTCAGTCTCCTCCCAAAAACCAGCCTGCCTCAGTTTCTTTCTCCCCGCTGGTACCAACTTTGCTGTATCTCTTTTCCAGTTCAGTATTTCTGATACCATTGCAGATGGACTTGTGGCCTTGCATGGAATTTCTTTTACAGTTGCCTGACCACTGTTGGCCTTGCATGACTATATTTACCAGGGTGCTCCCCTTCAACTGCCTGTGAAGTTTGGCCATGGATCACATAACTCTCTCTCAACTGCCTGTGAAATTCAGCCATTTTTCACAGCGCTATCTGTAAAGTTTATTAGCTTCTCACTCTGTCTCTCAATAGTTGCTAATTTTCTGTTCATGTTTGCATGGGTAGTGTTAGTGTGTCCTGCTCAGTTAGCTTTAACTTCAGGCAGGGCCCAGGCAGCAGCCTCATTGCTTTCCTGAGCCCTAACACCAACAGCATCATCCTTTGTTGATGCTATTGGTGTACAGCAGCAGAAAAGGTAGGTAGTAAACCAACAAATTTAATAGTAATTAGTGCAACTGTGTAGCATCTTCACTTTCAGAAAAATGGTAACACATTTGTATGATTTTTCTGTTTTAAACACTGAATTTAAAAATTAACAGTGCAGTGGGACAGCCATACTTCAGGACTCCACATATGTGATTTCCATGACTATGTGATCACCAGCCAGCATTACATCTAGGACAGGATGCAACCTGGAAATTAACAGAAGTGTGTGCACATTCCATCTGGTATGTTCAGCCATTCTTAACCCTCCCTGCTTCAGATCACAAGGCAACAGTGATACTATCATGCGAATCTCTAGAGGGAATGAGGACACAGTACAACAGCTTTGGAGGAGCTCAGAGCCCTCAGTACGGTACTGCCACTATCGTGGTGAAGGGGAATATGAGATAAGGGCATGGACGATGATGGCTAGTGATGGGTGTTTGAAACCTCCTTAGATTCCTTTCATATATCCTGGCACAGTGCTACTCAGGAGTTACAGTGCATGAATGGAAACGGGAGCAAACTCTGCCTATGTTCCAAGCTAATGGGAAACGAGTAATCTAACATTGTGTGAGCAGGTGTCACTGCAGTGATTGTGATAAGTAAGCCTTGCTGCAAGGCTGAGTATGGTGTCATATTTATTTATTCCTGTGGTGGTTGTATGAGAGTTGGCTGGCTTGTTACGTGGCAGAGCAAGGTCTCATCTGCTCACAGTTGCACAAGCAGACCTAGTCAATGAGAGAGGCAGCTTTCCTCTCGTTGTTCCTGGTCACTAAGGACAATGGGAACCAGAGCAAGTAGGAATAGCTGAAGTCACATCAATCAATGCAGGATCTAGGTGGGAATAAACACTTGGAAACTGTATGCTAGAAAAGTCCCTAGCTCTAGGCCATAACTAACCCAGATGACTTCAGGTAGTTGTCTGTTAATCAAATGGGAATATGTTCTGGTTAAGAGAAATTATGCCACCACAGCTGGAAGGCAAAAATCACAACTCAAATACTATAGTCCTCTGCTATTAGGTAAAGAAAAAGGCCTTTGAAATCATGGTTTACACTTTTTGATCTTTAAAAAACCCAACCAACCAAACCTTACTTTCCTAAATGATTTTAATTTGAGACTGCCCGTTGTTATCTCCTGTACAGATCATACTCAAACCCTTGCTTAGTGGATATGTACCTCTTAAAAATTGAAAAATGTAGAATTTGGTGTTTTGGGCGATTCTTTAATATTTTGCAAACATCATTCAGTTGACTCATTTCTGTCTCATTAAATCTTTACAGTACTTTGCTGCAAGTATAGCAAAAAATAGTGCATGTAATTATTTCTGTGATTGTAGCATCTGCTGCCCAGTTACGAAAGATCTGTCCAGAAGTAAAAGAAAATGCAGCACATCCTATTCACCTGTTAATATAATCTAATGGCTAGTGCTGTCACAAAGGCATCAGGTTTATTTGGTGATTTCTGGAGGTCAGATTTTGTGAGCAAAGTGAATGAGGCACAATAGACAATGCTGACTAAAGGTGAAAAAATAATGCTTGTTCTTGTAGTGAAAAAAAGTTCTAGAGATTTTTGTATGAATCAAACTACTTCTATTTCGGAAACAACACTAGGGTTTCCAAGAATTTCTATGGAATTATGAAGTTGGAATATGATTATATTCTTGAATGGCTTTTGTTTCTTTGTTAAACCAAGGATCTAACACTATCTAACACTCCATCGAAGAACTATGGCATTTGGTTATAGTTTTTATAGTCTTTTGTAAGTGCTGTTAAAAAATTGACATCCTCATTTAAGCAGCTGACAACCTGAGAAGTGCTTGTAAAAGTCCTACAATTGCATCAAAGAATGGCTGAAAAAAAAATGTAAACTTGAAATTGTGATTTCCACAGGTTTGAGATAAAGTTGATTTGATAACTAAAGATAAAATCTTGGAGTGCCAGTCTTTTATTGGGGGACTTATTTCACTTGGATGGACTGTTCTTAGAGCCCTTTTTTTTGCTGGTCTGCTCCTGGATATTTGGTTACTAGTCTGTGGAGATGTGAAAGAAGAAAACTATGTCAGACTAAATCTATAAGGCTTTTCCTGTGGTGTGTAGACATCATTACGTTCATGATCTACAGAGATATAGTGAACATATTAAAGATACTTCAGTATAAGAAATCAGTGTCATATACAAGAGAATAAATTCTTTGCTTCTTTTTGGAGCTTAATAGGATGCAACTTTCCTTTCTGTTTAGCTGGACTAAAAGAGAGAGAAGCACATTCTCCTTCTTTTCATTAAGCTTTTTAGTGTGGGAACATTACTCAAACAAGTTGTGCCTGGAGCCTAACAGATTCCATCTCCAAAGGGAAAACACATCCTAGTCTCAACACCCTAGAATGAAGGACTGAATCTTTAAATTATTTGCCTTTTTACCCAAATATCAAGTAGCTTTATTTAACAGAATTTTAAAAAATGGTCCTGAATACTCAAAGTACTTTTGTGAAATAAAATATATATTATGCATGTACAACGACAGAGTGAAAGGAAGAAGCAGAGGTTGCCAAGGACCTTCTGAGAACATTTATTGATTGGAAACAAATAATTGGATTTTTTTTTTGTTTTTTTTTTGTTTTGTTTTGTTTCACTGGGGTGTTGTTTTCTCCATATTAGATGAAGTGGTCTCTGTCTGGGTATAATTTTTACTTTTTAGTGCCATCTGCACCTGTGGCCTTTGGACTTAATGTTTATGACAGATGGACTGGACTGTGTTTGCACCATTTAGTGTATAATCCTTCTGTATGTATCTATGCCATGCTAGGCAGTGGCACTGGCCCAATGGGCATATTTATTAGTGCAGACTTCCTCTCTGCTTCCATTGTTCTGCTGCAGTGTCCTCTGAGCCTAATGGACCTTGCTTTGTGCTGGGCCCACCTACAAAATATTGCTCCTCATTCATGCCAGATTATCTGTTGCAGACTCTAATTTTTTTTTTTTTTAATTTTTTTTTTTTTTGTCTAATGCATTTGCCAACTAGAATGCTTAAAATGGATCAATTCCATATTGTAAGTGCTCTTCCTCTCCTCTCAGCCTGCGAGCTTCGTTTTGGAGCGAACTTGCTAGCTCTGTTTGCTAGCATCAAGATACTTGATAAAAAAGGAGAACAGTTTCCTCTGAAAAATGTAGCATCTCATGCTATCCGAGCTCCCGCTCTGCTGGAAGCAGACATTGTTTCTAGTAAAGCCATGCCTCGTGTAAAACAGGGTGTAATAAACGCAGCCCTGGCTGTAGGAGCCTGCTGTCCCATGACTGGCAGCTTGGATCTGTGCAGTGTCCCATTCCTGCTGACTTAATTGGCGCTGTGAGGTGGGTGTGAGAAAAAGGACAGGCTACTATTGCACAAGGGGTGTTGCCTTCAGTATCAGTAGAAAAGCAAAACAAATGCCAAGCATATGGATAAGTATGCAATGCTTAGGCACTTGCAATTTTAAAGTTTTTTTTAAGGTTTGTGAACTTAACAATTAACAGAAGTGATTTCATTATACCAAAGAACAATTTATTGTTCATTTATCTCATGGAATCATGAAGTTGCCTCTCTTAAACTTTTGTGCCAATTGCAGGAATGCATGAAATGAACCTCACAGTTTAGTGGCAGTCACATCAAACTAGTGGCAAATTTCAAACAGACATTTGAGAATCATAAGTACCCTTTTCTAACCATCAACGTATATAATCCTAATAGTTAAAAAGGATCTTAAAATATTTCTATAGAAAGTAATCATGCCCTTGTAAACCCTCTAAGGAAAGATAGAGCACCCATGCAACTTCTCACACTACATAGCAAGACTATGCATTTTGTGCTCATATTATCATGATTACGAGGAAAGGAAGCATGTACTGTATTATACACCTGGAATCTAACAGGGATAGTTCCTGGGCTGAGTGTATCTGCCAATCTGATTTCTGCAGATTGAGAATGGAGACCTGGGAGGGAGAATTTATCATTTCATAAAATAAAATAAAAAAAATTAGCAACAATATTTTCACATTTAGAAAATACTTCTTTATAATATTCAAATAAAGCTGTAGAGTAAAAAGAAAGATATTATGGTGGCATACTCATGACAGAGAAGTAGAAAATGCAAAAAATATTTTTTTCCTTTCAGCCATTTTAAATTTGTCATTACTGGTTTGCAGTAAAAACTTCAACTGTAAGAAATCCACCCAGAATGTGTAACTGAGTGAGCATGGCCTTGAGAAGAAAGTATGTTGAAGTACATATACAAATACTTATTTATGGTTTGAATATCTTCCTTTTTCATTCATCTTTAAGGCTGTTGAATACTTAGCACTTTCAAAGATCAAGTACTCGAATTGCAACGGTGAAACTTCATATAGGCATTTTTGTGAAGGAACGTGTATATTTTCAACCCTGAATTTAATATTAAAATGTTTAATTGAAATTTGAAAATTTCATGGCAGTATGTTTGGCAATCTTCTTTCACACCCTATGGATTTTTTTTTTTTTCCTTTTGTGATATCTGAAAGAGTTTCATCAACTTAGCTTTGTGCAAGTTTGCACATCTTGAAGGAATATTTTTTTAAGAATACAGTGTAGAAAATGTGCAAGCTAGTTGTGGGCAAATCCTGTTTAATACCTTTCAATTTTAATTAGCTGTGTGACGGTTCTGCAATTTTTTTTTTCTTGCATTTGCTGTGGTTGTATCACAATTTGTTCCTGATAGATTATTGCTCACCTACTCCATGAAAAAGCAGTTTTCTAAGTTGCTTTTCCCTGCTGCCAGTCAGTGTGCTGATGAAGTATCTTCTCGAAAGTACTAGAAAATCTTCCATATCTCTTTTTTTGGTAAAAGACATTTTATAAATTTTAAGGTGAGAACAGAGGTTGGTACAGAGATGCATTACAGAGGAGACAGGATATTACTGAGTGCTTATTTTCATTTGCTTTTCTTTCTTTTACTTTATAGAGTTCATAGCCGCAGTTCAGTACAACAGTAGAGATATTATCCAGGTTTGCCAGGACAGAGAAGTAATCTTCTGCCCTAAAAGTCTGTTTGTTACATGATAAGATTACCTTTAAGGTTATTGTAATATTTGAGTTTCTGATTGGAGCCCTCTGCAAATAGTGACCTGAGGGGTTGTGTCATTATGTAGACAAGCTACATGATAATTCAGCTGTGATTATCATAACTTCAGTGCCAGTAATGTACAGTGCCCCAGAACTGCAGAGCTAGGTATCATGTCCTGCAAATGGAATTATTCAGTTAATCATGGAAAAGTCTGGGGCCTGAGCTGATGGAAGCATGGAATAGCAAGGTTATACCTATCAAGGATATGCAGCCTAAATCTCCCAGCTGTGAGGCACAGTAGAGACAAGTGCTATTTGACAGCCCTCCATTGTGGATCATCATCCCCTTCTCTAGATTACTGATTACCTGATTACTAGCCAGAAAAATATACCATACTACCATCATCTACCCATACGTCAGTGGGATTGCATCTGAAACGCAGACAACCAGGGTGATTTTTCATTATCCTGAATTGCATGTATCTGTGAACACTGGAGAGTCAATCTTATCTGGTCTTGACTGAATTCACACTTCTGTTGGAGGAACTGTAAGTCTAAAGTCCAAACTGGCCAATAACTTACTACATGTCCTTGGGGACATGAGACTGACTGTGGTCATCTGCAAACACTAGCTGAGGAACAATTGCTTTCTGTAGGCAAGCCCCCTGTCTCTGCATGCGCTTACTGAAGATTCAGGACCCTTCTATTCAAATCACATTATGTGTAGACGCATAGCCTAGCTAGAATACTCATTATTTTCTGTCTGAAGCCATTCTTACCTGTTAGGCCTCTGGTACAGTGGAGCTCCTTGTGCCAGGCCTTCCACCTGCTACGTTTTCCTATTACTAAATTCATAGTTGCAGCCTTTTTCTGATTTATATGATCTACAGGAATGATCCATCAGTTTTCTGATGGAAAAGAAATTCACATTTGTGGTCCTGCTTAAGGGTCTTCAAAAGACTTGTTCAACATTAGTGTCCACAGAGCTCTGGATCAGTTTTCCCTCTAGCTTTATGGTCATCTGCATTTGCAAAGAAATAGGACAGTCCCCTTGGGATTTTTATCAGTTCTGTTCTAGATAGGATTTCCATACAGGAAACAGATAAACTGTCTTTCCCTATCCATGGCTTTCCAGGGTCGAACCAATGGATTTAGCCACTAACTTTCTCATGTCTCTAGACTTGTTTGACTCTGATCATTGGAAAGAGCAATCCATCACCTCTAATTCCACTGATGCCATTCAGTATAAGATCTGTTAGGCAAAACAGCTGTCCCTTTTTCCTGTTGAAATGTTATTTGTTGCTGTTCGACCACCTGTGACTTCTGAAGGCCCCCACAGGCAAAAGAGGCTGCAGGTTACTGTGAGCCACACCTGGCACATCCTAGAGTGGTACTGAGCAGTGACTGTTGGAAGATCTGCATCTTCACCAATTTTCTTTCCTAGTATATTTGCATATATTATTTAATGCCATTGCTTTTTTTCTGTATTTGCAAATTATTTTTATTTTTAATCAATTTCTGATGCTTTATGCATAGGTGTTAGGAGCAACTTGTCTCATTCCTATTGTGATTTAATCAGTTTTCGTATCTCCTTCTTGTAAAACTAAAAAATTTCTTCAATGTTGAACACTCAATTTAAGAATGCAGTGAGATTAATCAAATGTGGTAGGCAGAATAGTGCTCAAAGGGTCACATCTGGTTTCTTATAATAGGTTTTTAGAAGTATAAACTAGTGCTGCTGCTGCTTTTCTCTAAAAGTTAATCTCAGTTTGTGCACTCAGGAAGCATACTTAAATTCTGAATAATTCCTAGTTGAAACTGAAAGAAGAAATTGCATTTCATTTATGAGTACACAGTGTAAGACAATGTCATTTGTGCACTTTTTTAATATTTTAGAAATATAATAGTTTGTTTCCTGTATTTTTTCTTTTTCTTGTAGACTAACAAAGCAAAAAGACAACATACAAAAAATTATTCACATTATAGAACAATTATTTGAAAAATAAGAAAAGCAAATGCTAGAAAACTGCAAATACTGGAATAAAAAATGTTAAGAAAGTACAATGAGTGTATTTGTAAAAATATTTTTTCAGAGATCCCTATAATATCATTTTGATTAAAGGACTTTTTGTTTAAAGACCTCCAATTTCCAATGATCCTGTTTCTTATTTTGTTAGGTATCATTGGGTCCTGCCAACAAAAAAACTGTGCACATACAACCATGGTATGTTCACATTAGTTCTTCACTAATGAGTTCAAGCATTGAATAAGGAGAGACTGAACTGGTTGGAGTCAGTTGTTCCTCTGTATAACTAGTATAATAATAGCTTGATTAATTCCTTTAGACAAACCCAGTAAGCAGCTGGATAACTGATTTTAAATTCTGTTCTTGTGGTGGTCTTTACTGGTAAGAAAAATAGTTTGTCATGTGGTTGACAGCCACAGATGTGAACCTCACAGAACAACTTCTGCATGTAACTGAGATCAATTTGGCCAGCAATGGGGTGTGTGTAGGATTATTTAATTTGTCCCCCTCACTGCTGTGAATCCTTTGCTTCTGTCAGTTAGTTGTATTTTCATTCCATCAGTTGATACTCTGATCAGTGAGGATGAGAGAGTAATCCATCCTTTATACAGGTCTTATGTCTTTCTTCCATCTACCTACATGTTTTCCCTAAATCCTGTGATTGCTCGGTAACTGGCAACAGAGACAGATGGAGGATGTCACACCTACATACCAATGAAGAAGAAATTATGTCTGTTGGCCATAGACTTGCAGTAACAGAGGCATCTTTAACTTGTACATCAAAGGAGCCCTTTTTAAGGATGTTGTCACTGTCACCAGTTGCTGAAAATGGAAAACCAGATCCTCAGCTGTCACGTACTCTATCATTGATTCACTGTGCTAAAACAGCAAGCCAGTTACACAGAAAAACTATCATGTAAAACAAAATAAGCCAAAAAAATGTGAGAGACTAGAAGAGTGCGCAGTACATATTGAAAGTGCCTTGCAAAATGCAGTATTAGTATAGAAATCTGAAATGAAACTTATCTTTCAGATTAGATAAATTTTAAAGCAGTCATCTCAGTATACATGTATTACCAGAAATCTGACTTTGGAAATAAGTGATTATCTAATATTTCCTTAACTGAAGCTGATATTAAAGTTGTATTCTTTGTAACATTACTGACAGATTTTATGAGGATCTAGATAATTCAGTGAAGGTGTTTCCACAAAATGATAGGTTAAACTTGTAGATAAGGACTTAGGCATGTTTGTGTAACATCAAAAGGGACAGCTGTGAGAAAGAACAGCTTGAAGCATGACTATAAAAGCTGCAGTGTTGACTGCTCATAGATATTTAAGTGGTATCTACACAGATTAATAGTTCCTTCTGTTTAAAGAAGTAGCTGCACTATGATTTCCCATTAATTAATGGAAAAAAAAAGAGGTGTATTTGGGAGGAACAGGAAGGAAGGGAAAGTCTAAGAATTCCTTTAATTAATCAACTTCATTATAGAAAAATAATGGGTAAAATAGCATGAAAAATAAGATTTATGTGTGTGTGTGAAATAAATGGAAATATATTAAAAGACTTATTAATGCTAGATTCCCAGTGCTTAAAACAACCTTGTCTTTTCTGTACTCCAATATTTGAGTTTATAGAATATATATTCTCTGCCTTCTGAGTACTGTGTAGTCATTCTTGTTAATTATAATCTGAAAGACTATATACTCCACTTCTTACTGACATAAAAATGCAGTAACTCTCAGAAATTGTCCCACTGATGCCCGTAAAGCTATTTGCAAGAGAAACTGTTGGCCAGAGTAAGCAAGGGCTCCATTAAAGGGTTCAAATGGAAGATAAAGTTAAATTTATGTTTACTTGGTAGATTCCTATTCTCTAACATTCATTTTGTTTAAATCCTTATTTCTTCTACTTATATTTCTAACTCCTTCTAACTCTTTCCCCATTTTTTCCTCTTTTTAAAATTTTTCTTTCTTCCTTCTAATATTCCAGTTTAACAAGATTTTGTGAGTCACACTGATTCCAGGCAAACACGCTGCTGTACTGTAAAATAAATAGCCTTGAAATGCTACAAAGTAAATCACTTGCCTTCAAGATTAAGCTAAATGTTTGCTTCAGCTTCATGTCTGAACATCCTTCCACTTAACCAGATGATAGCAGACTTTTTGCCAACAAAACATATCTTTACTAAACCAGGGCCATCTTTCAATAAGAACAGAGCAGTGTGATGCCCTCTGCCATCACAACATGCCTCTAGCCCTATTTATTTATGAGGAGCTTTGTACTGGATACAAACTGATCATGAATGTTATCCAGCTTTATATAAGACATCACATGGTATTGGTAATCTGATATAGGGTTTTAAATGGATAGCTACACTGCCAGTTTTAAGTGCCAGCATTTTTTTTTCCTTTTGCTGTCAAGTGGTATAGCATGTACTGCAAAGAAATATTCCAGCCTTCATTGAGCTTATCCTTCCTGCAGAAGAATTGCTACGTTTTTATTTTGCCTTTTACTTTTATTCTTCTGAACAAAATAAAGTATTTTGTGTTCTCTGATGCAGCATCCTGGAAATAGATTTACATTTTACTCCTTGCTCCCAAATGCATTTTTTCACAAGCTTGTATTTCAGCATATTTTTGCTGTGTGTTTATTAAAATAGTTATTCTTTATCAATACAGATCTGGAGAGTATTAAAAAAAAAGATGTGATTTCAGACAATAAATATTGACTTTTCTTGATATTTATCTTTATAGAATTCTATTTGATCACCTATACTTGTATTTGTAAACCTAGAAAATCAACTTGATTTATGGATTACGTATATAATTGACATTCACTCCATGCAGGCACAGAAAAATCTAACCTGGTGTGAAAAACCTGAAGTGTGACTAACATCCTGAATTTTTTGTTTTGCAACATAATCTAGAGGATGGATGAGCATTAACAGGGGAAATCTAGCCTTTTTCTTTCCCCCAGACAGCACCTTTGCATTATTGTAGATTAAATGATTCGTGTACTGTATCACTTTGATCTGAAGACAAAAATCTGATGAACATTTATTTGAGTATTTTAAGGGTAAAGATAGCACCTTTAATCAATCCCTTTTATTCCTAGTTTCTTAGATAATTTTAGGACAAGTTAAACTAAGATTCTGGATCTGGTCTGCATGTTCTTGAGGGAAGGAAAATTGGCTAATTTGTGCTTTACTTACTAGAAAATAGATATGGGAAAGAATATAGTAGAGGGAACACTTTAAAAAATGAAGAGAACCTATCTAAAAAGTTTATAAGCAATTAGATGACAGTGCAGATAGATATTTCTCAAACTGGCATTTCAGTATCCAGTCATTTATCAAACATTCATTTTCAATGGAAATATCTTAAGCAGAGCTGTGACTTGGAAGAGAGAGGGCTGGAACTGTTAAGGACAATTGTACACCAAATATTTGTTTATGTTTCTACCATGAGAGAGACCTACAGCTTTGTATGCTTCCCTAACTTTGTGCATTAGACAAATTGAATAGCATGACTGAGTTTAAAAGGAGTGACATTAATGTGAAGTCTGAGGATTCTCTATGTGCATAAAACCATGATGGTTCATTCCATGAACAGCTGCTAGCCAACAAGCCTTTTAAAAAGGCTTGTGGATGCAACACTGAAAATCCAGAGCTCACACTCTCACTGCAGGATTGTACACTGAATTTTCAAAAATGGGACATCTCCAAATACGTATTAAAGGTACTAAAGGGTAATTTAAATGACTCTTAGGGATCCAATATTATATTAATTATATATCCAACGTACCATTGAACTTACTGGAACTTTACTTAGTATTTATTAGAGAAGTTGTATAATATTAAATGTTTTTAAAATGGTTTTGATGGGTAACTTGATTGTCCAAATATACATCTGAGTGAATCTGGCTATTGGATATTTTCACTCTAGACTTTGTACAGGCTGCAAAATTATCACAGTTTGTGTGAGCACAGAATAATGTGTGTATGTAATAACTCAAGCCCACTAACGAAGCTGTGTTCAAGTTTCTACCAACAACCTTCTGCTGAGGTATTTATGTTGAGGTTATGTTGTAAGTGTTTTGGGAAGGCTCTTCATTTATACTCCGCCTGCACAGCAGTTCTGATTACTGATTAGTGCTATGTTGTAAGAAAAAAATAATAAAATCAATTGATTTGCTTATACTTTGGGCAATTGCTGAAGGTTACATAGTAGCACTTCTCATTTTCTGGCAGATAGTAAGATGGTTACCTCTGCAATTAGAAGAACACAGGTGTCTTCTTTTCTGCACTGAGAGAATCTTAACAATTAAAAATGTGGCCACGATAAACCAAAGCAAAACAGAAACAGCCTGTTTGTAATGTATATAACTAAGGAAATATGTTTGGAATGAGGGTGTAATGTTAAAAAGCTTCCTTTTGTCTTTCTCTAATGCAAAATTTTCTAGGAACTAAAGGACAGGAGTGCCAGTTCTAAACCATTGCAGGTGTAGAGCAGTGGTAGAACTGTGCATAGAAGAAGGACCACATTTGAGGGTTTCTATCCTTGTACATTCAGCAATAAGGGCTAAAGAACCAGATCTTAATTACAGAGAGATGAATGTGTGTTGGCAAATGTACTACAACCACCTAACCATCATACAAATATAAACACAGCCTATATCTAAGCAAGATATTTTAAAATGTGTTTCATTTTTAATTAAGTTTAACCTATGTAAATTTTAAGGGTTTCTGGGATTGGTGTCCTGCATGTCCTGACCAATGCATGGGAAGAAAAATTATACTCCACTTTAATGGAATTACAAAACATTTCCTTGAGATTTGATCCTGTTGCTTAATAGCATTGCCTCATCTTATGGACAACTTAGCTAATGCTAGTGTAATCGGAGATGGCTGTTGTGGCACATGAGTTGGAAATATATGTGTTAAGAGTGTAACAGCTGCACCTTTCACTTAAGTTTTGTCATTATATCTTGAAGTATAAACGTTCAAAACAGTTTAAAAGAGAGTAGAAACTTAGCTAGATGACTTACACCACTGAAATTGAATTAACAATAAAAATAATGATGGATATACAACTTTGATTGAGCTGACAGACTCAGTCAAAACAACTTTATGCTGTGCATTAGAAATGTCTCCCATTGTGTCTGATGACGATAGTTATCAGGGAAGGAGAGAAGAGCTTTAATTACAGTCTTAAAATATATTTTGTGTTTCCTTTTACATACTTGATTTGATTCTTGTGTGCAAATATTATATTTACTCCATATTTGAAAAGCACCTCCTATTAATTTGCATTGATCTTATTTTATTTTGCAGATTGACTAACTTGCTTTGTGTACGTTACACTGTAAGGTCAGCTTTAATGGTTGAATCAGGTGGTCTGTTCTCTTTTTACAATACATTTTATTAGTCTAAATGTATGGTAGTCATGCTTAAAACCAATACCTACAGGCACCTTTTCAGCACAGTGCTCAGGAAATTAACCATGGAGCTCTCATTAGCATTAATGGGTGCTTAGTGGCTAATTTACTGTTCACCGCGCTTAAAACATACCCCCCAGGGTGTTCACGAGGCTGTGTGGGAGATTCCTCCATGCTGATGGTATTGTAATTGTATTTTATTACATCAAGCTACAAGTGAAAGGTTTTGATTTCTATGACATCTATGCCTAAGTCTGATTCAAAGAGAAAACACACACACACACCTGTGTTCACTGTGAATTAGCTGTGACAGCAAGATAATCCTGTCAAGGAGTTCTGGAAGAAAGATATAGTAGAAAAAAGATGCACTGTCAATACTTCTAATTTCTCATAAGCCTGTAAGGTTACAGGAATATCTTATTTTTCTGCTAAATATTAAACATTAAAAACATAAACTTTCAAAATAACCATTCAGAAATTTGGAACTTCTGTTGCAATATTAGCTTAGCCTTATTATGAATATATTTTCAATTACAAAGGGAAAACTTTAAGAAATTAAGATAAATCAGTTGTAATCAAGAGCTCAGAAACTTAGGTTAAAAGGTAAAGTTTTCTCAGCCAAAGATGCAAAAGTTTCCTGGAATTCACACTCCAGTCAACTATTGGGAACGTTACCAAACCTTGTTCTGAATAATGAATTTAAAACCAACATTACTGACATTATATACCTGCACTTGCGCAAAGCATTTGATACTGTTCTGCATGACATTCTTGTCTCTAAATTGGAGATACATGGATTTGATGGATGGACCACTCAGTGGGTAAGGAATTGGTTGGACGGCTGCACTCAAAGAGTTGTGGTCAACGGTGCGATGTCCAAGTGGAGACTAGTGATGAGTGGTGTTCCTCAGGGATCAGTACTGGGACCAGCCCTGTCTAACATTTTTGTTGGCGACATGGACAGTGGGATAAAGTGCATCCTCAACAAGTTCGCCAGTGACTTTAAGCTGTGTGGTGTGGTCGACACACTGGAGGCAAGGGATGCCATCCAGAGGGACCTTGACAGGCTGGAGAGGTGGACCCATGTAAATCTTATCATAGAATCATAGAATGGTTAGGGTTGGAAGGGACCTTCAAAGGTCATCTAGTCCAACCCCCCTGCAAGAAGCAGGGACCTCCCTGACTAGGTCAGGTTGCTCAGAGCCTCATCCACCTGGTCTTGAACGTTTCCAGGGATGGGGCATCCACCACCTCTCTGGGCAACCTGTTTCAGTGCTCTACAACTCTCATTGTAAAAAATTTTTTTCTAATATCTAATCTAAACCTACCTCGTTCTAATTTAAACCCGTTACCCCTTGTCCTATCACAACAGGCCCTACTGAACAGCCTGTCCCCATCCTTCCTGTAGCCCCCCTTGAGGTACTGGAAGAGCAGTATCAGGTCTCCCCGGAGCCTCCTTTTCTCCAGGCTGAACAGCCCCAACTCTCTCAGCTTGTCTTCATAGGAGAGGTGCTCCAGCCCTCTGATCATCTTCGTGGCCCTCCTCTGGACCCTCTCCAACTGGTCCATGTCCTTCTTATGTTGGGGACTCCAGAACTGGACGCAGTACTCCAGGTGGGGTCTCACCAGGGCAGAGTAGAGGGGGAGAATCACCTCCCTCGACCTGCTGGCCACGCTATGAAGCACAAGATCCTGCACATGGGTCGAGGTAATCCCAAGCACAAATACAAGCTGGGCAGAGAATGGATTGGAAGCAGCCTTGAGAAGAAGGACTTGGGGGTACTGGTGAACAAGAAGCTCAACATGAGCCAGCAATGCGCCCTTGCAGCCCAGAAAACCAACTGAATCCTGGGCTACATCAAAAGAAACATGCCAGCAGGTCAAGGGAGGTGATTCTGCCCCTCTATTTTGCTCTCATGAGACCGTACCTGGAGTACTGTGTCCAGTTCTGGATCCCCCAACATAAGAAGGACATGTGCCAGTTGGAGAGGGTCCAGAGGAGGGCCACGAAGATGATAAGAGGGCTGGAGCACCTCTCCTATGAGGAAAGGCTGAGAAAGTTGGGGCTGTTCAGCCTGAAGAAGAGAAGGCTCCAGGGAGACCTTATTGCGGCCTTCCAGTACCTGAAGGGGACTTTAAGAAAGATGAGGAGAAACTGTTCAGCAGGTCCTGTTACGATAGGGTAAGGGGTTATAATTTTAAAATAGAAGGAGGTAGATTCAGACTTGAAAAAAGGGAAAGTAAATGTATAATGAGGATGGTGAAACACTGGAACAGGTGGCCCAGAGAGGTGGTGGATGCCCCGTCCCTGGAAACATTCAAGGACAGGTTGGACGGGGCCCTGAGAAACCCGATCTGGTTGGAGATGTCCCTGCTCCTTGTGGAGGGGTTGGACTAGATGGCCTTTAAAGGTCCCTTCCAACCCAAATTATTCTATGGTTCTATGATTAACCTGTAAACAGAAAACCTGTAAAGAATGGGGGAAATAGAAAACAACAAAGAATCCTAGCTTTGATAAACAGAAAACACTGGGATAAGGCAAGACTTAAAATCATTCTGAGGTTTGCTTTAGAAAGAAGGTTCTTCATTCCTTAACAGAGGACAAAGAAGGAAGAAGGCTGCCATGTGCTTAAATTTTATTTTACTTAGAACAGATTCAAAA